>CM019075.1:4258777-4776541 GCA_009667805.1 Leptobrachium leishanense
CGGTACCGAGTTGTCTGGTAGTTGTATAATTTGCCATGTGACTCCCGGCGGCAAATTCAGTGGTATTCAAGGAATGATCAGGTGCTAAAAGGCCAGCCTTCTTTTTGAATTCTTTTTCTTATATAGCCTCCAGGCTCAGCATGGTTGGATGTCTTCGACTGGTGTCTTGGGTGACGTCTGAGGTCAAGACGTAAGGGTCCCTGAGTATCAGGAGACATGCTGAGAGGCCAAAGCTCCACTTGGAGCCACCCTCTCATCTTGTGATATCTTTCTAGAGAGGATTCTCCTATCAAGGATCTTCCTCCACTCTGTCCTTCCCCATTTTTTCCAACCAGTCTTTGTAGTCCTTCCTCACACGTGCGTCTGCATCCTCTGCTGAAAACGCTGCCCGTAATCAGAATGCTGGGAAGTATATGAGAAGCGTGTGGCACTTGTGTACTTCCCTACCGGGTCGTATGTGTCGTACGGTCCCCTATCCATTCCGGTAGTGGTTGGCTGTGTGTAACCGAGTCGGAAGGTAGGGTACCCAGAGTTTGGTGGGAACCCATGTGTCCCAAACTTTTCGTAGTTATCGTACGACAGCTGGCTGGTGGTATCCGTCGTGGCGGAAGTTACTGTGGGAGCTGGATCTGTGCTGTAGTCTGAAGCGGGAGCCCGGCTATACGTGTTGAGTTGGGCATAGCCACTGGAATGTGAAAGGCGTGAAGAAGGGCGGGCATCAAAGCGCGCAGGGCCAGGAGTACGGTAATCCTGGTATAGCACTGTCCGGGAATTTGGTCGGTCGTCATGAGCTCGAACATTGTAATAACCATTGGTGGGATCCTAAGGAACAAAAGCAGAGTGGTCAGTCTCAGATAACCTCGGAAATGCAACAAAATGATGCTAGCGGTTTTAGAGAAGAACAGAGGAGCTCGCAGGACAGGTGGTTAGTAGAAGTCATGGACACGTCTTACCTTATCTTATCCATTAATTGCGCACAACACTTGCATGTACATAGAGGTTGAAGCATAAATCACTATACAGTTGCAGACATTTATTGATACAGTTCAGTTAAATTAAATGAAAACCATATTCATCCATTGGACATACAGTTAAAACAGAGTGGGTTTGTGCCGTAACTCCATGAGTTTGTACTCCAGACCATGAGGAACCTTGCAGCTGGTCACAGTTGTCCCTTTCAAACAAAGTTCTTGACGGATCACAAGAATACCCAGCACGTTTTGCCATTCCTCCAACACAACAAATAAATACGTATGTATATCCATGTGAGAATATTAAAGTGAGACTTTGCAGGCCGTATGAAGTGTTTCGAAATACCGGTCCCAAAAACAGGTGGGTTCCCACAAATGATCCAAACACAGAAAGTTTAATAGAAGAGGATTCCGTTCTCCTATATTGAAACGCGATTCATCCATCCAAAGAGCAGGTCGTTGCACACGAGACAAAACAAATGTTCTCATTTTAAGTTTTTTCTGTAACAGTGTTTCAAAGTGTCAGGTCGCAATACTTTTATATAAAAATGATCTCCATTGCGTGACCCACCTCCCCCACCACAAAACCTGTCAGGTTGAGCAAGTCCGATTCATTGTCCCAGAACATAAAACTCTTGCGTCCGTACGGTTCAAACATCTTGTCCCAGTTCCAAAACTCCATGGTAATTAAGATTTTTTTGGTTTTATCAAGAAATAAATCCTGTGACATAAGGAGCGTTTCCGGACAAGCGGATTAGATTCGGTCAGGAAAGTATCGCCACATATCACAATTCATATCGTTACATGACGTCATAAATGAATGCAACTGTATAGTAAGGTTTGCCTCACTCTAAGTAAATCGCATAGAGGGAGAAGCAGAGAGAAGTGTTATATAAGCCGGTTATTTCATATCACATTATCACACGTTACGGATACCGAGCGTTGCTTTCGGATCTTTCATGCAAGGTGATGTTTTCAAGCGTGCACATACAAGCGTTACAATTCAAGCTTAACCGACTTAAGGAGAACCCATAATAGTTTTTGTTGACGGTGGTACGCTGTGCCAGTGTTCATGGGACACTAGTGATTCTACGTGCCACCTGGATACATTTTATAAACCTCAGTGTTTTGGGATAGACGGGTGTCGCACCTTCAACTCGTATTCTTCCCTGTCAATGGTGTCACAGCGCAAGTCTTGTTTCAGGTCCACGTCGTCTTTAAATGACTGAAAGTAAAGTGGAAAAGAATGATGAAATTAAAGAAAACAACAATGGTTTCTAGTCCTACTGTACGTCTTTCCTTGTTGTGTGAAACACATTGGAAGTCATATGATCAACCAGCATCTTGAATTTTGGGTGGTTGAATGGAATCTTATGTTTTAGCAGTACATAAACCTCAGGGAGGGGAGCCCTTCTCATTAAACAGGGATGCATGGAAACCATATGGAAGGAGCCCTCCTCATAGATCTGGGAAGCATGGAAACCTCATGGAAGAATCCCTTATTGTAATACTGGGAATAATGAAAACCTCATGGAAGGAGCCCTCATCATAGAACTGGGAAGCATGGAAACCTCATCGTTGAACTGGGAAGCATGGAAACCTCATGGAAGAATCCCTCATCATAGAACTGGGAAGCATGGAAACCTCATGGAAGGAGCTGTCATCATAGAATTTGGAAGCATGGAAACCTCATGGAAGGAGCCCTCATCTTAGAACTGGGAAGCATGGAAACCACATGGAAGGAGCCCTCATAGAACAGAGAATTATGGAAACCTCATGGAAGGAGCCCTCATCATAGAACAGGGAAGCATGGAAACCTTGTGGAGGGATCCCTCATCATAGAACAGGGAAGCATGGAAACCTCATGGAAGAATCCCTCATCGTAGAACTGGGAAGCATGGAAACCTCATGGAAGGAGCCCTTCTTGTTGGCATGATCGCACAATGCCCCCAGAAAGTGTCTCATTATCAATGCTTTTTTGCTAGTGTGCTTGCAACTACTTTTGACCTTCACTAAAACCATTACAGAGACACCCGAGTTCCTTTGTAACAATTAGATTTTTTTTTTGAATTTTCAACTTCCTGTAAAGTCATGTGCCACTTCCTGCTATCCCACTTACCGAATAGATGGCTTTCATGACTCGGGTTGCGGTGGAAACACTGGAGGTGTCTTCCTCCCTGTCTGAATGCAATGTCAGGGGCTCTCTGTTCACAGTCTCCACTTTTATATCCAGTTTCCTCAATGTGACATCTTTGCGGCCTAGTGGGGAAACCGTGTTAGATCTTCCTGGAATACCAAATATTTGACAATGCGGGTAACGTGTACGGGGATGTAATTTCGAGGTAGAAGTCATTCCCAGGGATACAGGTAGTGGAAATAGTATCTCTCTACTTAGTACTATATATTTGGGAGTCACTTCTGCCTCAGTTACAGCATCTTACACATTGCCCATATCCTGAGTTGTTAAATAGTAGCAAATAATCCTTGACACCGGTTAATATGGTGGCTGCGCACATACAATAGTCTGAGACTCTTAAGGAGAAATATACAGTAGAGCACGGACGCAAAGGAATCGTGTAAAGTGGCATCTTCCATTAATTTCATTAAATGCAAACACCAGTCCTTCATATTTTACATACTGCTTTCATGACCTCTTCATGGTCAGCCTTGTTCCCGCATTTTTGTGCCATCCTTGGTCAGAAGCTCCACTTCCTGAACAGAAAAGCCATGTGAAGCTTGAAGAGCAGATATAGGGCTCGATGTAATTTGGCCTTGTTGTTGAAATCTAATTCGGCCAGGTAGCGGAAATCCGCACCTTATTCTGCCAGTGTCGAGTTGGGAGGTACAATTTGGGCGCATACCTGCATTTCAACTCCCAATAATAATTAGACTCCATTATTTGCTCTCGTAACTATACTTTTTACTGGAAATGTCAGCTTTATCAATTCTCATTTATTGATATGCCGATTTTTCAAACTAGGTGTTGATAAATGTACTTCAAGGCAGGGACATAGAGGAAATAAGCCTGAAATCTTCTTTAAAACATTGGATTTTTATATTATCCACATTTTAAAGCAAATAATCCCTATAGTGCTGGCGAAAAATAAGCTTTTTCGGGCCTTTTACTGGCCCAGCTAATTTTTTCGAATTTATGGGCTTTAATTCTTTAAACTGAATCAGTTTATATTTTGAAAAATGTATATATTGGTCGATCACTGCTGATATTTGTCCTCAAAAGACGGCCAACAGATGTAAGTCGAGGCCATAGTCTCAGAGCCTACACAATGCATTGACACATGCGCATGACATCAGGATTTATGTGTATATCATAATTCGTGCATGTACGTCTTCTCAGAGCTGCAGTACGATGAGTAGAGCGTACAAGTAAAGATGGCTTAAGGAGACACTCCAGTCACCATGTCCACTTAACATTGAGTGGTCAAGGTGACAGGAGCCTAGCACAATGGCCATGTCGTTCCTACGGCAGACTACAGGCTGTTTCTCCATTAATGCCTGGATAAATTTTTTCCTTCTAGAACAACTAGAGGCTGAACCCGATGGACGCATGTCTTTTTTCAGCCTATGTAACTATGTAACAAGGGTATGACATCTTTGTTGGTTCCATAGAGAAAGCATGAGCCTGTCCCTTGGGTTTTGTTCCCCACCAGCCCATGCAGTGGTACTCACTGCCTTTTCGACGTCTGTAGAGGAAGAAGATGAAGAAGGCGAAGAAAATGATGACCAATATCCCAGCTCCAATGGTTGCCCCAGCAATAATTCCAACAGGGACCACTTCTGAAAGAGTAAAGAAAGCGTTAAATATGCCAGAGGATAAAGACTCCATCAAACCTCAAACATCTAAGCTAAAAGGGTGTCTCAGTCCCTTCTGAAGAGGAGGATTTTGTGTGAAGATAGCTGGTGAAGTGGCACTCTTTGGTGGTGTAAAAAAAATGACGTTGTTACCTTTTTCCACTAGCTGGATAATGGCAGTTCCAGGCCCAAAACTGTTCCACGCTGTGCAGTTATAATGGCTTTGGAAGTCCGCTTCCACCACGTTGTTGATGGTGAGGGTGGAGAGGACACCGCTGCCATTATTGGTTCGCTCCACCGTGTATTTTTCAAGGGTACCTGTCTCCAAAAAATTTTCTTTCCAGGACCAAGCCTTAAATTTGGAAAATAGAGAAAACGGTAGAGGCATCAGAAAGACTGGTGCAAAGATCTGCTGTAACAAAAAATGTCAAAGTCTAATTTTCCGTTGGATTTTATTAATTTGTAGCGCGTAAATGTATTTTTCCACATTTTATCCTTCAAACCTTTGTGGCTACATATTCTATGGGGTACTCTTAATTAAGAAATAATTGTTACTGCATTTTTCCAAAAAAATACACAATTTTGGCCAAAACTGAAAACATATTTTGGCAAATTGCATTTTATGAATAATATGACTATCAGGTCTGTTCAGTAAAGGTGAAACTCAGGAGAAGAGAAAATTCTAGGTCAGAATAGCCGAACCAGAAAAATTCTCCCATTTATCTCACTTTCCAAATCTGCTCTTTGGCCTAGCTAAGTGTTTCCCTCGCCTGTCCTCAGGACCCTCCGCCTCGCCAGGTTTGTAGGATATGTGAAGCACAGCACAGGTGATATGATTTGCTGCTCAGTGATTGCAGAATTCAGTCTGCATTTCCCCAAGGTGATCTGCGAAATCTGGCCTGGTTGAGGGTCCCGAGGACAGGTTTGGGAAACACTGGTCTATATTGTTCTTTTCTCCAGCCAGTTCTCTGGAGTTTCATCTTTAATTAATAGACCTTCACTTGCACCCTGCATGAGAAATGAGAAGGTGAGTAATGGCAGCAGTATTGTCCACTTTATATATATGGAAAGAGGACCATGCCTCTGCCTTTAGAACAAAATAACATAAAAACAAGTTTTAATTCTATTCATTTTTTGTAACATTTTTACATGATCATGTATCATTGGAAAGGCGAAACTCGGACCACTCCAATGCCACCTCACTTCATCTTGTGAAGTGTAAAGAATGGAGATGCAGGGGTCCAAAGTTTCATTCAAATTGACCTCTATACACGTTTTGCAGGTTACCGAGATGAAGTCTGCTATAAAAGCAAAACAGACGAGTGCATGACCGGATTTAATATGTGAGCACATTTTCCTGGTTAATATCACTCCGAGTTCTTCTCCAAATAGTATGGACATCAACATCATCTGCTTTATTGTTTTAGCATCGGTCACAGGGTAATATTTCACAGACGAAGTCTGCGATAAAAGCATAATGACCGCATTGTCGCTCGATGTATGTTCTAAGAGCATCCTATGAGATAACATTACTCAGACAAGGTCTGCTCGGGATTAAATGCCTCTGTATGTCCAGATACGTCTTGCGAGTTAGTATTGCACAGGTGAGGTCTGCTGCAACATCCGATTGGTCTTTTAAGCAGATGTTGCAAGGTACTTCTTCTCTGATCAGGTCCGCTACAAAACTTTAATGTCTCCTCTGGCCAAAGTCTCAATCCTATATCGGAAGGGCATTTCATTAAGGCCCCGTTCACACCTAAACGTTTTAAAGCGCGTTCCTGCGTGCTTTAAAATGCATTGACGGGGAAATCCCATGCTTTTCAATGGGACCCGTTCACACCTGGGCGTTTTAAAGCGCGCAGGACTGCGCTTTAAAACGTCCCGCGCCCAAAGAAGTCCAGGAGCTTCTTTTGGTGCTCATAGCAGCGCGTTTGCGGCTATAGACATAGCCGCGAACGCGCGTTCGCACGGTTTTTCGTATGCGCGATCGCGCGTAAAAAAGACGCGCGGTTTGCGCACGTTTGAAGAACGTGCAGGTGTGAACCCGGCCTAACATGCAGTGTGCTAAAAAAGCAGACCCAGCAATGCAACATTATAGTTATCTCTAAACATAAAAATGTGCCAGTTACAGTGAGCTAACACGACAGTAAACGAAGCAGACAAGCCACAACCTTGTTTTTTTTATTTATATATATATATTCTCTGGCTTTTTAACCCTTCAGCTTCCAAAGGGCTGATGGTTTCTAACCACTCTAGCAATGCACGCCGAACTGTGAATGTGTGACGCAGCCGCGGAAATCACATTACAAGGAGGTAATTAAAGTGCTATTTATTACACATATTGAAGTGGCCGGTGCTTTTAGTTGCCAGCTCGCGACGACTGAGGGGCCTCATCGCTGAGCGTCGCAGATTTAAGCAGTTAAGTAGAACGAGCCACATTACCAAAGGCCCGCGATGAATTCTCCCCAGTCACTTCAATTGCTAAACACTTCATTTTGCAAGGCGTGATAAAATGATTTCAGCCGCACTGGATGCAGCTTGGATGAAGCATGTCCCTGGAGAGGCGGTTGCGGAGGCAGCTGTGAAAGCTGCCAAACTCTGCGCTTTAATTAACAGCAAAGAAAGGAACAGGATAAAGTTTATATGTGTAACTGGGATGATGGGGAGCTTGGTCATTCTCTCTTTTTTTGAGGGGGGGGGTTATACCCACGTAGGGAAATCACGTCTCCCGAAAACACAGGAAATGTTTCAGGCTCAGACAGTTTAATACGGCTGAACCAAATCTCGCTACATTGCATCAGAAAAATGGTATAATAGGAGCAGCTGTCGAGATACAAAAGGTCTCAATGCACAAAGTGTTAAAATTGTGTCTTTTTTCCTATAGCAATATAGCAGTTTGTATTGTGTTACCTTCTAATAGTTTGATGGATTTATATAGGCTATTTATCAATCAACACCTTTATCCATCTGTCAGTTTATTAATCCATCTCTTGTATCACCCATATATGCCTTCTTCTGTCCATCAACCACTGACGCTCTCTTTATACCCATATATTTATCCCTATACCTCTATATCCAAACAATGGTCCATTAATATATCCATTTGCCCATATATCTCTCTAGTCATCAATTTATACTTCTATCTCATCTGCGTATGCTTATGTCTTTCCATTGTCTGTCCATGCGCATGTACACATGTTTATGATGCCTTGCATGCATGGGAAAACATGCACTGTCATATCTACTAATGTGCGCCATGTATACATTTGTACTGGAATACAGATAAGCTGCAAAATGTTTCAGTCTTTAGTCAGGGTGGTTTTGCTTTCCATTCTCTGTTTAGTGAATAACTCCCACCTCCTGTCATAGCCAGGACCAGCATGCATCTTGGCATCAGGTGTACTCACAATGCGATCTGGCGGCGGCGTGCTGGCGATAAAACATTCCACTTTGCCGATGTCTCCACGGATGGCGTATTGCACCTCTTCGCTGGAGATCCTTGGCGGGCCTTTAGGATTAATACGGACACATTGTTACTTGCAGAAAGTTACAGTGACACTTATTGCTAAATGCAAGACACAACGCTACATTTAGAAGGCAGGTCCATGTATTGAGTGTATGGAGAACCACTGGTACAAATATAGGCGAGCTATTTCACAAATGTCAAGTAATATAGTATTTAAACTGGGAATATTCCATTCCATCTAAAAGCCTATCCATTCACCCTGAGACCCCGAACATTTGCCCACTCACCCTGAGAACCTGTCAATTTATCATGATTGTCCCAGAACATGGCGTGACACTCAGCACCTGCTCACGTGCTCCATAGACCCCCAAAATCTGCCCATTCACCCTAGCGATCTGTCAGTTTAATGTGGCTGCTGCTGAATCTGGTTTACCGCTCAGTACCTGAGATGGGAGTAAACATCTGCCCACTCAGAATAAGGCCTGGAGAAGCTGCTTTATCGCGCTCGAGACCTGGAGAATCTGACCATTCACTGCCCTGAGAATCTACAAGTTCATCTTGATGATTCACAAGGAAAATTTCTTTATTCACCCGGAGAATCTTTTCATTCATTTCAAAGACCCAGTGATTCTGCTCATACATTCAGGGGATCTTTTTTTTCTTTGTGAGATTTTCCCTTTACTTGTTAACCCTCAGAATATGCCTATGGAGTCAGAGACCCTGAGAATCTGTTCGTTCCATGAGACCCTGAGAAGCTGCCCATGTAATGAGAGACCCCCAGAATCTGTTCATTCCGCTGTAACATAGTCCCCACGTGATTTGAGACCCTGAGAAGCTGCCCATGTAATGAAAGACCCCCAGAATCTGTTCATTCCGCTGTAACATAGTGCCATCGTGATTTGAGACCCCGAGAAGCTGCCCATGTACTGAGAGACCCCCAGAATCTGTTCATTCCGCTGTAACATAGTGCCAACGTGATTTGAGACCCTGAGAAACTGCAGTTTTCACTCCAATACGTTCAGAATATTCTCCTTCACCCCGAGCCCTTCAGAATTACTCCTTCACTCAGTTACACACGATTTTCATCTTAATACTCTGACAATCTGCTTGTGGACCCCTAGACATAATCACATCACATACTCTAAGTGCTCTGGTCTTCAGGTGGTATGCAGCCTGCCGCCTCGGCGCTTTGCAGTAGTCTCTGCGTATAGCGGTAACATTAGACTCTGCGTCACATTCTAACAGCGATAACGTCTGAGCGAGCTGGCTGTGTGTAATGGCTCAATGAGCAGATGGATTCTGCTCTCTTTTATAGCGACCCGGCCTATTATCTCATCCAGAGAAATGAACACGATCCCACTACATTCCCCGTCTCGCTATTTGCGTTATCTCTTTCTCCGCTTCATCATACTGATTTTATCGCCGCCTATAATTTGCCTTTTGCCGCTTTATCTGAACGTGCTACTGGGGTGATCCATTTTACTCTCTTGCCATGGTTACACCTTGACACAAATTTACAAAAGGTCACTTTCACAAAGGGTTTTGTGCACAGGGTTGTTACAGATAAGAAATTAGCTTCAGATTCCAGGCCGATTTACTGGATTGCTGACTGCGCCCAGGGGCCTGTGTGTAATTTGGATACAATAAAGCCGTTCATGTATATCATTATCCAATAGGCTAATGGTTACCTGTCTCTCTGAGATCCGCTAATTCCACCAGAACACCACCAGCATGATACACTGGGATGTGACAGGAACCAGCAACATCTACAATTTCTGAATTCTCTCTGGAACAGCAGGTCCTTTAACTCAGCAGGCAGCAACCTTCACCCATTAGGTTGGCTGAGCCTCATGGGACGTGTCATTCCAAAATATCTGGGGCCGGATCACAAATCACGGATCTCTAAAGGCAAGACTTCTCTTTATTCTCTATATTACGACAGAGCCGCTTTCTCAGCAGCCCGAGTTATAATATGTTCTAGCCCAGTGGTCAGCAACCCGCAGCTCTGGAGTCGCGTGCGGCTCTTACATCGCCATGCTGTGTCTCCCGGGATGGTGCTCATGCTAGGGCGCAGACAACCCCGACCTGGAGCTTCCCCACACTCCGCCGGCCACTGTCACTGGGATCTATCACCATCACCACGCTGTGCGCTTGCTCTTGGCACAGCGTAATGGAAGATGTTGGCTTGTGGTGGTTGTCCAATAGTATGCTAATACTAATAATACATGGGGGGCTGAGGGTTATAAATTTATACATGGGGCCTGGGGGTTATTCATTTATACATAGGGAGACACTTGAGGAGTATTATACATGGTGGGGCTGGGGGTTATTCATTTATACATGGGTACTGGGGGTTATTATATATGGGGAACCTGGGTGAGTATTATATATGGGGGTCCTGGGTGAGTATTATATATGGGGGTCCTGGGTGAGTATTATATATGGGGAACCTGGGTGAGTATTATATATGGGGTCCTGGGTGAGTATTATATATGGGGAACCTGGGTGAGTATTATATATGGGGGTCCTGGTTGAGTATTATATATATGTGGGAACCTGGGGATTATTATATATGTGGGGCCTGGTGGGGTTAATATTTATGGGGAGAAGAAATTTAATAATTATAAATAAATGCATCATTCATGGCATGGCTGCATTAAGCTCTCGAGCAGAGTCCTCCCTCCTACTGTTCTGTGTGTTTTGTGTATGGATATACAGGTGCATCTCAATAAATTAGAACGTCATGGAAAAGTTAATTTATTTCATTAATTCAACTCAAATTGTGAAGTTTGTGTATTATGTAAATTCAATGCACACATACTGAAGTAGTTTAAAGTCTTTGGTTCTTTTAGTTGTGATGATTTGGCTCATATTTAACAAAAACCCACCTCAAAAAATTAGAATACTTCATAAGACCAATAAAAAAAGCATTTTTAGTGAATTGTTGGCCTTCTGGAAAGTGTGTTAATTTACTGTAAATGTACTCAATACTTGGTAGGGGCTCCTTTTGCTTTAATTACTGCCTCAATTCGGCGTGGCATGGAGGTGATCAGTCTGTGGCACTGCTGAGGTGCTAAGGAAGCCCAACTTTCTTTGACAGTGGCCTTCAGCTCATCTGCGTTTTTTTGGTCTCTTGTTTCTCATTTCCCCCTTGACAATATCCCATAGATTCTCTATGGGGTTCAGGTCCGGTGAGTTTGCTGGCCAGTCAAGCAAACCAACACCATGGTCATTTAACCAACTTTTGGTGCTTTTGGCAGTGTGGGCAGGTGCCAAATCCTGTTGGAAAATGAAATCTTCATCTTTAAAAAGCAGGTCAGCAGAAGAAAGCATGAAGTGCTCTAAAATCTCTCGTTAAACGGGTGAAGTGACTTTGGTTTTCAAAAAAACACAGTGGACCAACACCAGCAGATGACATTGCACCCCAAATCATCACAGACTGTGGAAACTTAACACTGGACATCAAGCAACTTGGGCTATGAGCTTCTCCATCCTTTCTCCAGACTCTAGGACCTTGGTTTCCAAATGAAATACAAAACTTGCTCTCATCTGAAAAGAGGACTTTGGAGCCACTGAGCAACAGACCAGTTCTTCTTCTCCTTAGCCCAGGTAAGACGGCTCCAATGTTGTCTGTGGTTCAGGAGTGGCATAACAAGAGGAATATGACAATTGTAGCCAAATTCTTTGACAAGTCTGTGTGTGGTGGCTCATGGTGCCTTTACCCCAGCCCCAGTCCATTCCTTGAGAAGTTCACCCAAATTCATGAATTGATTTTTCTTGGCAAGTCTTTGGAGGCTGCGGTTCTCTCGGTTGGTTGTGCATCTTTTTCTTCCACTCAACTTTCTGTTAACATGCTTGGATACAGCACTCTGAACAGCCAGCTTCTTTGGCAATGAATGTTTGTGGCTTACCCTCCTTGTGAAGGTGTCAATGATTGTCTTCTGGACAACTGTCAGATCAGCATCTTCCCCACGATTGTGTAGCCCAGTGAACCAAACTGAGAGACCATTTTGAAGGCTCAGGAAACCTTTGCAGGTGTTTTGAGTTGATTAGCTGATTGACTTGTCAACATATTCTAATTTGTTGAGATAGTGAATAGGTGGGTTTTTGTTAAATGTGAGCCGAGTCCTCACAATTAAAAAGACCCAAAGACTTAAACTACTTCAGTCTGTGCGCATTGAATTTATTTAATACACAAGTTTCACAATTTGAGTTGGATTAATAAAATAAATGAACTTTTCCGCGACATTCAAATTTATTGAGATGCACCTGTATGTTTGGTCTCTCCCATTGTACAGCGCTACAGAATTTGTTGGCGCTTTATAAATACTTGTAACTGTAATTAATTGAAATATATATTTTTTTATACTAATGACATGGAGATTGATTTTTTTAAAAAAAATATTATTAAAAGTTTTAGTTTAGAGTACCCCTCCCCACCCATAGCATTAAGGTAAAAAACAATATATGCAGTGTTATCTTCATTTTAGATGTCAAGGGGTTTGCGGCTCCCAGTGTTTTCTTTTTTGTGGGAAATGGGTCCAAATGGCTCTTTGAGTGTTTAAGGTTGCAGACCCCTGTTCTAGCCACAACTTGATAACAGCGGCAGAGCTTACAGTCATTGGTGTTATCAGCTCCAGGAGTCCATAGGAACAGCTTTTTGGGGACACAGTAACATCTCACATACAAAGTATAGGAGACATTAATGTACAGTAAGCAGCGGCTGTATCTGAGATGAAAGCTGAGCTTGCGTCTTGGATGGACTAGAATGAGTTGTAATTAAGCAGAGCGCTTGAGCTGTTATGCTGTATGGTGCGAGCACTATGTTTGGCGTCCTAGTTGTGATCTGTCCCCTGGAGGGTCAAGGTTGATGACCCCTGCTTTAACTCAATGTCTTTTATTCTTCTGAAGAAATATATTTACCGTAGACACTCGAGTATAGCGCGACCCGAATATAACGCGATGGATTGAGATTTATTATGGAAATGAGAGAATACTCAAGACTCGAATATAACACGAGGAACAAAATTATACTGTACCGGTAAACCATTAAAATCCTTTGACTCTTAACACAGTCAGGCTCCCCCTCAGGTCAGGGTGCTCTGTTCTAGAATGATTGCGGTTGTTACTAAGTAAGAAGCCGCCGGCCACTCCTCTACTTTACTAGCGATTAGATGGCCGGCGGAGGCGAGCGAGGTGAATGATTGGCTTAAACCGAACGTGCCCTATGGCCGTGATGGATCCCATCTCTCCCGAATCCGGGAGTTGCTGAAGTGTTTGCAAGCATCAGGGAGCCCCGCATTCACTTCAGCGAGACTACAGCAACTTCCAGGAGACTTGGGATCCAGAGAAAGAAAAAGTTTTTTTTTTATACGCGATGCAGATGTCTTGAATATAACGCGACCCCTCCAATTTTAAGGTAAATTTTTGTCACCAAAATCTAGCGGGATACTCAAGTATCTATGAGACAAGGCTGGGGTTGAGGAGGATGGTACATTTTTTCAGAGGGGGAGGAGGGAGGTCCAAATTAATAAAAAAAATTGTGGTTAAAAATTGAATAATGCTTCTGATAAGCCGCCTGTTTCACCATTTAGTGAGGTTATTGTTTTACTGATTTCCCTGAGAGTTGGAGCATATAACCAACTGCCTTAACCAGTGACAGAACAGGCCGTGGACAAAGCAGAGCTTACCATTGACGAACAGCGTCACTTCAGTCTCCCCGACGCCTATCCGAGGGACGATGGCTTTGCACACATACTGACCCGCGTCATCTTGCCCGACGGCTTTGATGGTGAGCTGGTTACTGTTGCTCAGCACCTGTGGGGATGGGAATACAGCAGACATGCAGCCAGTGAGTGGGGATAAATCAAGTGGTGATAAATGGGTTTTCACACAGGAAAACGGAGAAAATTAGATGGAAACCCTCATTTAAACATTGAATTTTCAAATGGGATTGCTTGTTATCCAGAAAATCTATATGATGCTGGCTGAAAATATGTTTTTTTGGGACGTCTTACTGGTCGTAATAGCGGCTCACGGAGCTATCTTAACGGCAGGGCCGGAACAGAGCCCATGGACGTGACTACGTTAGATGTGTTTTTTACCATACAAAAGGAATCTGGACACAGAGCACAGGTTCATTTAGAGATAGAATAGTGGGTTACACCGGGGGAAATGTGTCTAACAATGAGTGGCCGGCAGCAGAGCTGAAAGGCTGAGGCCATATAGAGGTGTTTTAGATACCCGTGCATCATCTGTTAATGAACAAAGCCCCTTTTCGGCTGTGAAGTTGTTGCTTTTTAATTGATTAACCTCAGTGTATATGTTAGAGTGCAAAGCGTGGGCCTCTTTATTAACGGCAGCATCTCTCTTGCTCGCTAATTGATACAGGCGGCCATTTTGAAGTGCAGTTCTTTGTCTTTTAGTTGAATAGGGCATGTGTGAGGACAGTGGCTTTTTAATGAATACAGATGCCTGTTTTAAAGAGTTGTGCTGGTGTTTTAGAGTCGGGTCTTGTTTCCAAGAGCATGTCCTCATTTTTTTTAAAGAGATGCAGACATTGCGAGGCCGGCATAAGTGTCAAATGATGACATACAACTTGGTGTCAGAACCAGTCAGACTTTTGTTCTAGGAAACACAAATTAGTTATACATGTCTTTTTTAATCCCTGCTGGATTAGAGTAGGGCTTACCATGTTTGATCCTTTTTTGGTCCACGTGAGGGTGAGTGGAGGATTCCCAGCCCACATACAAGTCAGCATCACGTCTGAGCCCATATCGGTGGTGACGGGTTTCGGTTTGACTAAAAGGCGAGGGGCGACTGTGGGGAATGAATTCTCATTAGTTTGGTCCCCAGGCATCCACATCAAGAGAATAACTCACTCAGGCAACCAACCAGCTCTTAAAATAGTTCCCCCCCTTCATTTTTCATTAGGGGTATTTGTCATCATTTATTCATGCCCGTCTATATTACCCAACTACCACCATATTATAAATCAAAAGCTTATCACTGGAGAAATGGATTCCCACGCTGCCTTCAAAAGAATATGCAATGTCTTCCTTAATGTAGCAGAATTGTACATTTTTTATCAAGAGGAAAAGGCTAATTCTCCTTTTAACAGTTTTCTTTAAAGGCAAGAAGTATGAGAACTGCATAATGGCCCCGAGGAGGAGACGTTTCTTTACATTTCATTGTCTTCCTGACCTAGCTGGCAGAATCTAATTATTAATCTATATCACGCTTATAATTCTCCTCAGAGCAGCTGTGTCCCTATTTATCCCTCTTACATTCAGGTCTGTCCCTTTTTATCCCTCTGTAGAGCAGGTCTATTCCCTCTAATCCCTTTATAGAGCAGGTATGTCCCTTTTCTTGCTTATGTAGAGCAGGTTTATCCCTGCTAATCCCTCTGTAGAGCAGGTATGTCCCTTTTCTTGCTTATGTAGAGCAGGTTTATCCCTGCTAATCCCTCTGTAGAGCAGGTATGTCCCTTTTCTTGCTTCTGTAGAGCAGGTCTATCCCTTCTTACTCTCCATATAGTAGGCCCCTGTGATATGTGTCACTTTGGACTCGAAGTACATGGGCCTGATGTTTCATATTGTTTCCCTGTTCTTTCCTTTGTTAAAGTCACCCCGTATCTACAATTATAGATACAGGGTGTTTGTATTTTCGGTGTACCTTTTCTCTGTATAGTGTGACCTCTGTATTACTAGCCTGTCTTGTATAGCATACACCCCCCTGTAAGTAATGGATTCCTTTGTCTTCACATGCTTCAATCAACCCACACCTCCCCCATAAGCTTCACCCAGATGTTTGTTTACCTGACTCCTAAGCCATTGTTTCAATGCTGGGCGTTTCCATTGTTTCTGTACCTTCCCTGTGTGTGTGTGTGTTTTAACTAGTTGCAAAATCTGAATAAACTCAGTCTCTATTTGGATGTTGAACCTGCAAGGATCTCCTGTATGTTATTGCCTGGATTCTGGGCCAGAAACGGTACTTCTGCGGAATACTGACTTCGAGGGGAGCATTCTGCACGTGGACAGGAATAACCCACGTTACAGCCCCACTCTTCTTATCTCTCCATGTAGCATGTCCCACTCTTATCCCTTCTTCTCCAAACCACTCTTAGAATTTCTGCCACCATGCCTGCATCCACTCTTATATCCTCACTGTGTGCCCCTTTTTTACCTCCCCTTCAGTATGTCATACCGCTGTACTTCTCCAGCTTTGTCATTATATATCTTATTTTCACTTTTCTTGTTTTGCCCATAATATGTTTTTTCTGATGTCCATCCTAAAGGGTTCAGTCTCTCTCTTTATCTCCCAATTACATTTCTTCTTATATCTCCCTTTATCTCGTCTTTATTCTGATCTCCCATGACCACATCTGTCCTTTTGGTTCTGTTTCTATTGGTCATATTTTCTCCTGATCTTATTTACCCCATGATGTTCCTCTAACCGCCAACGTACTCTCATCCTCTCTCGTTCCCACCATGTAATAAACTTTTCTCACATCACCTTCTAATAATAACAACCCTCTGCTGTGTCATTCATTCTGGGAGGTGATATTATCTGGGCGATGCATGAATCCTTACATTGAACGTCCACCAGGGTGCTGACGTTGGTGCTCCCCACCTCGTTGTGCACTTCACATGAGACGGGTTCTGTGAAATACGTGTAATCCACCTGAGTCTCGAAGGTGCTTTCCTTGGCTGATTCAATGATCACTCCTCCTTTAGCCCACCTAAGGGAAGAAAGGAGGTAGCAGGACATTTGAGCAGGAGTTTCATTGGTCGTGATCGTAACACACCGTTGTAAGTCTCGCTCACTGCAAAGCCAGGGCACTCATTGTGAGTATCACTAAGTTCAAGCGGGACCCTGCAGCTTATGATGAGCATGGCACGCGGGTATTTCACACAGAGGGTGTAGAATGGGTGTCATTCTTACCCAACTTGGGGCTCACTTTAATTCGGTTCAACTTTCGAAATCTGCAGCTCTGTTTGCTCCAATTCGGCCGATTCTTGTTTCGGGAAGGTTTGATTAAGGGCATTCTGATTCCTGTTAGCTCAGTTATTGACATTCAATTCTATACTTTCACATGGCAAATTTGGCTTTAGCGATTCAGTTCGAGTTTATCGGTGTGCCGATTTTTGAAAATGCTATAAAATGTTAAAAGAGATTTGGATTTTCAGCCAGGGAGACAGAAAATAACACTGAAACCTCATTTAAACAATGGATTCTGAAATAGGCCCGAACAGCAGCAAAAATTACATTTTGGAAGTTTTACCCCTAGCTTCTTTTGTTTCTTTGGAGAGCATAATTTTTGTTTTTTTGGACGATTTTATTTGGCCAACATTTTGAAATTGATATCAGTCGAAATTTGCCAATATTTTTTTGAACGAACCGGACTGAAGAATTAATTTGAACCGTTACCGATGTCCATGTGGGTGGAAGGTTGTATGTCTCGAATGTGACTGTCAATCAGGAGCAAATGGAGAAGAAATCCAGTCACATGAGGCGTGGTGTTAGTAGGAGCTTTTATTATAGGAGCAGCAACGTTTCAGTCCTGCACTCAGGACCTTTCTCAAGCCAGTGGTTAGAAAATGGTTCTAAGTACAGGATCGAAACGTTGCTGCTTCTAAAATAACATGAACAGGAGGGACGTGTGTGTGCCGCACTCACTGGATGCAAGCTCCACTCATTGTCTCATTTCCGCTCAGTGAGGACAGGAGAGACGCGTGTGAGCCACACTCACTGGATGCAAGCTCCACTCATTGTCTCTTTCCTGCTCAGTGAGGACAGGAGATACGTGTGTGAGCCGCACTCACTGGATGCAAGCTCCACTCATTGACTCATTCCCACTCAGTGAGGGCAGGAGAGACGCGTGTGAGCCACACTCATTGGACGCAAGCTCTACTCATTGACTCATTCCCACTCAGCGAGGACAGGAGAGACGCGTGTGAGCCACACTCACTGTATGCAAGCTCCACTCATTGTCTCATTCCTGCTCAGTGAGGACAGGAGAGACGCTTCTGAGTCGCACTCACTGGATGCAAGCTTCACTCATCGACTCATTCCCTCTCAGTATGGACAGGAGAGACGCGTGTGAGCCGCACTCACTGGATGCAAGCTCTACTCATTGACTCATTCCCACTCAGTGAGGACAGGAGAGACGCGTGTGAGCTGCACTTACTGGTGCAAGATCCTCTCATTGTCTCATTCCCCACTCATTGAGGAGAGACGCGTGTGAGTCGCACTCACTGGATGCAAGCTCCACTCATTGACTCATTCTCACTCAGCGAGGGCAGGGGAGACGCGTGTGAGTCGCACTCACTGGATGCAAGCTCCACTCATCGACTCATTCCCACTCAGCGAGGACAGGAGAGACGAGTGTGGGCCGCACTCACTGGATGCAAGCTCTACTCATTGACTCACTCCCGCTCAGTGAGGACAGGAGAGATGCGTGTGTGCCGCACTCACTGGATGTAAGCTCCACTCATTGTCTCATTTCCGCTCAGTGAGGACAGGAGAGACGCGTGTGAGCCACACTCACTGGATGCAAGCTCTACTCATTGACTCACTCCCGCTCAGTGAGGACAGGAGAGACGCGCGTGATCTGCACTTACTGGTGCAAGATCCTCTCATTGTCTCATTCCTGCTCAGTGAGGACAGGAGAGACGCGCCTGAGTCGCACTCACTGGATGCAAGCTCCACTCATTGACTCATTCCCTCTCAGTATGGACAGGAGAGACGCGTGTGAGCCGCACTCACTGGATGCAAGCTCTACTCATTCCCGCTCGGTGTGGACAGGAGAGACGCGCGTGAGCTGCACTTACTGGTGCAAGATCCTCTCATTGTCTCATTCCCCACTCAGTGAGGAGAGACGCGTGTGAGTCGCACTCACTGGATGCAAGCTCCACTCATCGACTTATTCCCGCTCAGTGTGGACAGGAGAGACGCGTGTGAGCCGCACTCACTGGTTGCAAGCTCCACTCATTGACTCATTCCTACTCAGCGAGGACAGGAGAGACGCGTGTGAGCCACACTCACTGGATGCAAGCTCCACTCATTGACTCATTCCTACTCAACGAGGACAGGAGAGACGCGTGTGAGCCACACTCACTGGATGCAAGCTCCACTCATTGACTCATTCCTACTCAGCGAGGACAGGAGAGACGCGTGTGAGCCACACTCACTGGATGCAAGCTCCACTCATTGACTCATTCCTACTCAACGAGGACAGGAGAGACGCGTGTGAGCCACACTCACTGGATGCAAGCTCCACTCATTGACTCATTCCTACTCAGCGAGGACAGGAGAGACGCGTGTGAGCCGCACTCACTAGATGCAAGCTCCACTCATTGTCTCATCCCCGCTCGGTGTGGACAGGAGAGACGCGTGTGAGCTGCACTCACTGGAATGGAGCAGCACTTGGTTTGAGTAGCACATGTTAAAGATTGAGTTGGAAGTTGGCAGACAAATAATGGGATGCCAAGCCAAGAATAGGAGTCAGAGGATTTTGGCGATGAATTAATGGTAAACACAGCCCTCCGCTCAGACCGGAGAGGACCTGTAAGGCAGACCCTCTGCCCCCCTCCCTGAACGTCCTCTTTCTGCATGCATTATATGTACACAAAGCGGATAACAGGGGCAATAAATTAGACATTAATATCCCCATTCGGTTTAAATATGCCGAGTTGTAAAACAGAAGCAGTTGGCAGTAAACAGGGCTGTAAAATAAAAAGGCATTAAATTCCTCAGATAAGGTGTTTAAGAGACAGCCCGGGACCGCCTCAGTAAGGCTCGCAAGCCGTGCCTCGCCGTGTAAAAAGGCTAGATGCGCATTGTTCTCGGGAGCAGGTGAGTCTCAGACCTCAACATTAAACATTTATAGCAACATTAAAATCTGTTTAGCAACCGCGCCGTGGATCGACAATAGGCTGGGGACGTGCACTGAGAGCCAAAACCCATTACAGAGAAAAAATGGGGGGGGGAGGGTCAATGGCTTTGGAGATTGCAGTCAAACCAAACACTGACCTGTAGCCTTTAATTGCTGGGTTGGCAGACGCGGTGCATGTGAACAGGACCCTCTCACTCTCCTGCACCGTTTGGGGGTGAATGGAGAGTGTGACAGTGGGAGGATCTGCGAAAGGAAAAACAATGGAAAATGTATGCTCTGTCGACTTTCCTCCCTGGCACTTTATTACTTTTATATTTATTTTTAGGTTATAGACTTTATGTGTCATTGTGGAAGTTACAAACCCGGTCCATAGATAGATGTGGGAGGGGTTTACCAGCCTTGTTACCGGTCCCCACTCCCCCTATCGTCGAGGCCTCTGTTTTTGACGACTTTCCCATCTCTCCCTTCTCTGTCTTCATTTTATTCCCACCCCTCAATTTCAGGGAAGCGCTCTATTCTCTAATTACTGGCCTAACATGACTAATGGCTCTGGCGCACATCAACCAACTTGCATTTTTAAACATTCCCTACCTTTACTAAGCTACGACTTTTGTCCCTGACTATATATACAGTATATATATTAGATAGGGCTGAAACAACTAATGGATTAATCGACAACAAATCGATGATTAAAATAGTTGACAACTATTTCCATTATGGGTTAATCGGAGTCGATTAATGGTCCTGTGTGCAGCACACACTGTTTCGAGTCAAAACGTAAATAACCTCAGCTTTGTAGCTGATTGGAGAAGACGCGCCGCTGCTATACTAGGTATGATTTAGTTCTAGGGTTATGTCAGACACAACCAGTTTGTTTTTATTCCGTTTACAACAGTAGAACTATAACACAAACGATAGGATACTGCCACTGGGTGAAGGAGCTGTATGCCTGTGTTTTATCCTTACTTGAAGCCCGGAGTCCTGTGCCACCACCCCACCCTCCCTGCCACACCCTCTTTGGACGGGAACTGGCATTCTCCCTTTGGTCTGATCCCTTTCCCCAAACTCACTCCCACACTCAGATCTGGTCTTTTGACCATACCCACTCCATCTCACACTCAGATCAAGTCACTTGAGCAAAGTCACTCTCTTCCACCTCCAGTCCCTCCTCCCTCTCAGTTTGTTCACAAATTTATTTAAAAAGGGACACTCTACGCACCCTGACCACTTTAGCTTATTAACCCCGATTTCATGCTGACATCTTCATCTATGACCAAGTGCTTGTAGCCGCGTTAATTTGAGAGAGCAAACATGGGCTTAAGCTGCGCATGTAGCATGAACCCATCCCTCTGACCAAGCGCTTGCGGCATCAACCCATCCCTCTGACCCAGCACTCACAGTATCAACCCATCCCTCTGACCCAGCACTCGCAGCATCAACCCATCCCTCTGACCCAGCGCTCGCAGTATCAACCCATCCCTCTGACCCAGCACTCGCAGTATCAACCCATCCCTCTGACCAAGCTCTCGCAGCATCAACCCATCCCTCTGACAAGCACTTGCAGCATCAACCCATCCCTTTTGACAAGCACTCGCAGCATCAACCCATCCCTCTGACAAGCACTCGCAGCATCAACCCATCACTCTGACCAAGCGCTCACAGCATCAACCCATCCCTCTGACCAAGCGCTCTTAGCATCAACCCATCCCTCTGACCAAGCGCTCTTAGCATCAACCCATCCTCTGACAAGCACTCGCAGTATCAACCATCCCTCTGACCAAGCACACGCAGCATCAACCCATCCCTTTGACCAAGCGCTCGCAGCATCAACCATCCTCTGACCAAGCGCTCGCAGCATCAACCCATCCCTCTGACCAAGCGCTCGCAGCATCAACCCATCCTCTGACCAAGCGCTCGCAGCATCAACCCATCCCTCTGACCAAGCGCTCGCAGCATCAACCCATCCCTCTGACCAAGCACTCGCAGCATCACCCATCCCTCTGACCAAGCACTCGCAGCATCAACCCATCCCTCTTACCAAGCGCTCGCAGCATCAACCCATCCCTCTGACCAAGCGCTCGCAGCATCAACCCATCCCTCTGACCAAGCGCTCGCAGCAGCAACCCATCCTCTGACCAAGCGCTCGCAGCATCAACCATCCCTCTGACAAGCGCTCGCAGCATCGACCCATCCCTCTGACCAAGCGCTCGCAGCATCAACCCATCCCTCTGACCAAGCACTCGCAGCATCAACCCATCCCTCTGACCAAGCACTCGCAGCATCAACCCATCCCTCTGACCAAGCACTCGCAGCATCAACCCATCCCTCTGACCAAGCGCTCGCAGCATCAACCCATCCCTCTGACAAGCGCTCACAGCATCAACCCATCCCTCTGACCAAGCGCTCGCAGCATCAACCCATCCCTCTGACCAAGCGCTCACAGCATCAACCCATCCCTCTGACCAAGCACTCGCATACCATGTGTGAAAAGTACGCAAAATACGCAATTTGCGTATGAAAAAGGGGGAGGGGTTGAGGTTATTTATTTTTTTACATAAAATTTATTTAAACCTTTTTCTATTTTCTTTATCAGATGAATTGATTAATCAAAATAATAATCGACCAACTAATCGATTATGAGAATAATCGTTAGTTGCAGCCCTAATATTAGAGAGAGAAAGGGGGAGAGGGAGATAGAAAGAGGGATGGAGAGAGATAAATAGAGAGGGAGAGGGAGTGAAAGAGCGAGCGAGATAGAGAGAGAATGAAAATGGGAAGTGGGTGCTGACCAGTAAATCACCGTGGAATTTGTGAGCGGTGGGATTGGGTGAGGTTTAGCTAGTGATGGGGCATTTCTTGTGTTTTTCTAAACTTGATAATTCTACAAAACAAGCTTAAACACCCCATGTGTCCTAGATCTTTAGATGGTGGTATTGCCTGGTCCTTCGCCCCATCCGTATGATAAAACACACAGAGCACACGTCCAGGTATCCTAACCGATCATTGGTGAGCGCGGTCTAGGTTGTATCGATGTTCTCAGGAATATCATGGGCCAAACCGTGAGGAAATCTCCCCATTATCCATGCACAATATCATATCTATCAATCTAGACCACCGGACCACTGCCGATGGCTTTTATCTTGATGAAAAATACAAACAATATAAATGTAAATCCCTTTTATGCCCATTGCCTTTACGGATGATGGGATGATTGACTGTTTGAATGGGGGGGGGGCAGACCCCCTCAATTTCAACTCGTATAGACCACGGCAGCCAAGTTATTGGCTTGTATCAGCAGAAGAGTGTTTGGATTCCCAATGCGCCGGAGATAAATAGCCGGGAATAACTTAAATCACTATCAAAGAGATGTATTGTCTTTTCGCTCCTCATCGAAATTCACTTGGCGTCAGACGCACTGAATCTAAAATAAGCGCAGGTTAGGTAAATGCTATTAACTAAATTGTTTTTTAAGTCGCACAGTCATGCCGTCTATGCAAATGGAGATCTGCTCAACTGGCAAACATTAGGACGGCAGTTTCACCGAGCAAGAGAGGGGGAGAGGAAGAGAAGGGGGAAAAACAGAGAGCGAGAGAGGAGAGGAATAAGGAGAGCGATGGTGATAAGAGAAAACATAACAGTGTTGGCAATACTCGTCTCTGTAAGGCATGTCAATAAAACATTATTGTATTATACTGCGCTGAGAAAATGATGAGACGGAGGGGGCGGCTGGTGGTGGTAGAGAGCGCTGTGGAGCAGAACGGAAGAAAAGAACAAAAATAAATGAGATAGAGAGGAAGAGAGACAAAAGTGAATGTTAACAAGAGAGAGAGACAAAAGCGACGGAGAATGTCCTCCAGACCTTGGCTCTCAAGGCTCAGAGAAGAAGAAGCTGGTGATGGCCTTGAGCTCTGGAAAATAGCAACCTTATAATAACAACCTTTTTAAGTGCCACAGTAAGATGGTTTACTCCAGTTCCCTGTGAAAATCGAGTGCGCCATTCAGTACTGCTTGACAGCTTCTGGTGCAGAGATGGCATGGACCGGCAGGAGGATCAATGAGAGGCCAAGGAAAATCAGTCAGATCGAAGGGACGGAGCCCTACAGTAATTCAGCACAGCATGTTCCTCATGGGACTTATTGGCTGCTGTACCACCGGGTAGTCAACACTTTTTATTTTATTTTTTTCATTCATTTAGGTGCAAATCCTTATATCAGAGGCTGGTGAATCGATGTGATATTATAACTGGATGCACTAATCAAACATGAGGCTGATAAGAGCAAACGATCCGATGATTTCATTAGCCCGGGCGTCACTAACAGATTGATTTATTTTTAGACACTTCTTAATGGGTGGAAATCCTTTTCAATTAAGTGTGTTATTTTAATTGCATCCCACGTCTTCTCTTATTAAGATATTAAAGATGTGGAGGTGACGTGCATAATTAGAATTAAAGGTGGTAGGTGTGGAAGGCCTGGATTCCACAGATGGACTTTGTTGCAAGGTGGAACCGTGTGTGGCCGAAGGGTTTCTCCAGTCTACCCTCCTTTTGTGTAACCAGATTTAAATAAAAAGGAATAACCTAAACTCAAAACACGAAAGTGTGTAAGCAAAAACCATATATACAGTAATTTGTATTTAAGGTTTCACTGACGTTCTGCCCAAGTCAAGCAGTGGATCAACAAATTGGGCTCTAATTTCTTTTGTATATGGAGTGTAGGGATATCTGTTTATACCAAGTCCAGCAGAGGTTCATGGGATGCATAGTTCTGCTCAAAATAGCTATTCCATTTAACAGGTTTGACGACTAGGACAAAGCTACATCTCCAACCAATGAAACTGAGCCGCACTCTCCCCAACATGGATATAGGAACGATGAAGAATAGAATAGTTGGGTGCTGACACGATCCAGGAGAAGCAGCATTGGGCACGCCAGGCTTTTCTCTATGGCATGTTTATTTGGAGGTACATCTGGAAGCAATATTTTGGATCTTTGCAAGTCTTTTCCAAGCTTGCAAATGGTTTGCGATTAGCAGCTACCGCTGCTTCATCTGCCCTAAGCTATGCACAGCGGCAGCCAGAACAGGGGGCCTAACATGAGTGTAGCCAGTGGCAAGGGCTCCATAAGCAACCTGCTAAATGAGGTGGCAGTCGTTTGCACAGTGTTCTCATTTAGTGGAATGCATTTATAGATCACTGGCTGCAGTAGGTCAAATATTCAACAGTAACAGGATTGTAGCTGCAGACTTTTAGCACCAGTTACGAAATACTACATGCAGGGACACAGTGGAAAGGAGCGATCTGGTACTATAACCTATACATGCGTTGAGAATTGTTTTTTGTGATGCATGTAGTATCCCTGTAACAAACCAAAAAATATCTTTATGGCCTTTTCCTTATCAGTTACTTTTATGAAGATGCAAATGTGACTGGCTGACACAGGAAAATGCTACAGCAATTAGATTAAGGCAAGTAACTCCCAGGATTAGCTGTTTTTCTCCCACAGATACTTAGGGAGCTTAATGAAGTCATATCTAAAGCATTGTTTTTTTAATCTCCAGGGATCTTTCTGTGAGGGAAACATAAAGCTGTATGTGAATAAGGGAGTGAGGGCTTCTCTATGTACCGAGTTAACCAGAGGGAGTATACTCACGGTGGACGTTCAGTCGGATGGAGGTCTCTTTCCCCGATGGAATGGCTTCGTTAGACGCCCTGCAAGTAAACACCCGGCCGGTGTCCTGATCCGTGGGGGCAATCAACAGGAAACTCACAGTGTTTTCTCTCTTGTCCCCTGTTAACTTCTCCTGGAGGTAGAGATATGGGATCATAAATAATAGTAATACTGTCACAAAACTCTCACTCAAGCTCGCAAGCGAGCGCTTGAAACATGCGATAGTCCCATGAGGCACTGGGGTCATTGAAAAAAACCTTATAAAATGAGAATATGGACCGGGCTAATCAAAGACAGACATTTCAGAATGCATGCACTATCAACCTTCACCACAACGATTATCAGCCCGGCTCATTGGGGAATGTATGACCATGAATTTAACTGGTTAACAACAAAGCAATATTTTACTTATTGTTTCGGTTTGAAGCACCGTACCTAGAATCAAAGGCCAAATAAATCCACTAATGAGAACACCAATGTTATATGTAACAACATGCCACTGGAGGCACTCCAACTGGAGCAATAACCAACTGAGCTATCTCGAGGAAACGGCTCAAGCCCATCTAGCTAGTCGTATTCTAAGGGCAGGATGTAACCCACAAGTTCTTGAAAAATTCCAGCACCACTGAGAACTTGCGGGCTCCGCACTTTGACAGACCAAGCAATGTCACCAACTTATAAGTCCACCCAGTAAACACGCTAAATCTTGCCCATTATAAGTATAGGAGCCAGTGAATGCAGACTTCACAAGCTGATCTACAAGCTCTCCAGAATGGGAGAATCCCCACAAAACGGCTTGGGTTGTCCAAAATAAAACACTTTAACATTTCACAATAAACACCAATCGTCCCAAAACACCTTTACCAACATACATAATATTGTGAAATAGCAGAAAGATGTGTGGTTCATGTCTGAGATACAGCGGCAGCTCGTCAACTTTCAAGTTGCAAACTTTCCCTTTCCTGCAAACATGCACATTTCTGTGACTTTGTGAGTATCTTTGCATGCCGAGTGCGGCATATAGCAGGAACACTCCAGGTAGTCCATCGATAGACCTGTGAGTGCAGAGATTTTACATCCGCATTGTGTGCGATATATGCGGGCCAAAAAGATACACGATAATAAAAAAAGACACATGTGCGTATAATCTTAAAGCGGCTTTTAAGGTACTGACATTGTAAATTGGGGGTTACATTTTAAATAGTGTAATTTACAGTCGACTCATTGCTAGTTGCGGATTATAATGTAAAAGTGCGGGTTTTATTGTTCAAACATTACGGGCTCTTATTACATTCTCCGTGCAAATTCGTACATGCAGCGCAATTTTTTTTGCGCGCAGCGTTAAACGTTAACGCGTGTAAATTAACGCAGGTATTACGATCCGAGCGCATTTTTTTCATCCGGCAAAAAATCGCGCGTAAAAAAGACGCGCAAAAACGAGCGCAAATTAACGCTGCACGCAGAAATCTGTGGGCAGACTGTTTTTTTCACGCAATTCAGCCATTCGGAATTAAGAACCACAATTGTCTCCCGTTCAGTTTTTGCGCCTGTCAAAATCAATCTGAGTATATATGCTGCAGCAATAATAATCTCACGCACAACTTCTCCATTTTATTGTTTGGGTATGTGTAGAATGTGTAACTATACTGTGCTGTTTTTTTTTTTTCATGCTGGTGTATTTGGTTTTGGCCAGGACGTTCAGATTTGCTGTTACCACAGCTTTTCAAAGACGGTAACATTATGCACGCAAATGTTGTTCGTAAAAAGTTGCGCATCGATTGTAATACCAGCGCACGAACGCATTTGCGATCACAATGTTAAGTATGGGATGCGCGCATGAACTTTTGCTCTCGCAGGGTAACTCGCGCTACACGTTAACGTGCATTTTGTGCGCGATCGTCGTAATTTGACGTTCAGCGCAAAGGGTTTTTCCCCTCGCGTTAATGTGTTTTTGCGCACACGCACATTTGTGCGCAAAGAATGTAATAGAGCCCTACAAGTTACATTTTTTTAGTGCAAAAAAGATCGTTTTACACTTTTACTGTAAATTTTGTTAATATAAGAAATATTTTTAGATACATTTTTATATAATTTTTTATGGAAAACTGCTTTATATAAAAATTTATTCTTTATTAAAAATACTTTTTCTATAAACACTCATTTTACATTAAGTTATATAAAACATTAATCATAGCAAAATCTAAAAAAACAAACTTATACTGTATGTACACGTATATATAAACCACATATAGAGAAAACATAAGTTTCGCTCACAGTAGCTATAGTACGTTTTAGAAACAATTTAAAGTATGTCCTTGTCTCAATTATGATTGTGCTTCCTTGGTAATTACAACGTTTCACAGACAATTTACGTGTACGCCTACAGCTAGAGCGTCATTTCCAATATCTGTAATGCCAGCTAAATGCTTTCCTGCAGATGGACCAGGCGTGATACAAAGGCTAATGCAGACAAGGTTACATGTCACAATGGGATATTGTTACCAGGTTCAACAATAGAGGCTTGGCCACCTTAGATATTGCTCTTTGGATGTACTATAGACGGCAGCAACTACAAAGACCTTTTATGTAGGTACCGAAGAAGAGATCAAAATCTCTTGTGCTCGCCAAGGCCACAAAGGTTGCTGCAGGGTTTAAAAGAAGTGAGAGCGGAGCTTTTTCTTTTTTTTTTTTTTCCACTAAGAGGAACAAAGGCTTCCTCAAAGGAAGATGGGGTGAGTAAGACAGAGGAATGTCCATGGCCTCGGGCTACTCACTATGCTGGAGACAGATCCTTCCAGCTGGTTGCCGTCCCGAAACCAAAGGATCGATGCTGCCGGCTTGGCGCTCTTTGCCCGGCACGTCAGGTTGGTGGGTGTCCCGGCCCGTAGCAGGATTTCTGATCCACCTTCAATAATCGGATCTTCTGGGGGTACTGGAGGACACCAAAATGAATGATATTATTTCATAATAATGGATGAAAGCCCTAACCTCACCACTGGAACAAAGACAACAAAAAATGCTCAGACACAACCTGTCAAGTTCAGCCTTTCCAATCTCTGTCATTGCAGGTTATTTAATAGAAGAATAAAATAACGTACCATGAAAAGTAAAACATAAGCCCTCTATACTCCATGCTAGGAATCAGACTTTACCTATGAGCTGTCATCACGTATTAGCTGTGTTATCCCAAATTTATTTGTTTTTTCAAAAAGACGTGTGTACAACTAGGTGATCAGATAGAACGACCCCTCCTCCTGGATATGTCCACACCTTAAAAAGTGTTATTATAGAAAATATTCTTTTTTACAGAATTAGTTTGTCTCATACAAACACCCACATTGCTGAACATTAATGCAACAATAATGTTGACATGCGGTGCGTATCATTTCCAAACCTAGGGCAGTGTTACAAAGTTGGTGCTAACTTAACCAGAGCTGTTGTTAACTTAACAGCTCCATAGACTATAATGGCTCTGGTAAGTTTACAACAGCTCTGGTTAACTTAGCACCAACTTTGTAATATAGCCCTTACTGGGTACCCGTGCTTCCTGCCAGGCGTTTCCCGTTTACTTTTCGATCTAGGATTTTCAATTGGTACAGATCTCGGGTGACAGTTTGGGGAGCTTATTGAATTCCCTTAAACTTTTCCCTACCAAAAGCGTGTATACTCGATTATGCATTGTAACACAATGAGAAACATTATCATGTATAGCTGATAATTCCCATCATCGCTGTAGCAAAGAGCTCATCAAACTTTACTACAGCATTGCAGCAGCTAGAGATTTGTCAGAATACAGGGAGAGCTGTGGGGTCACTGCTGCAACTTGATTAAAAAAAATGAACTGTTTTAACCCTTTCACTCAATGCTGCCTTGAAAAGCAATCATTAGCATATCAAAATCACATTTGCATGCACATTTCCCATGTAAGCAGGAGATCTCACCATTTTATTATCTGTCTGCAGCACATTTACTGTCACAAAGACCATTTCTACCTGTACGCTGATAATGCGGCTTCGCGTAAGCAGGAGATCTCACCATTTTATTACCTGTAGCACATTTACTGCATCTGCCTGTATGCTGATAATGCAGACCCTGTGTAAGCAGATCTCACCATTTTATTATCTGTAGCACATTTACTGCATCTGCCTGTATGCTGATAATGCAGACCTCGTGTAAGCAGGCGATCTCACCATTTTATTATCTGTCTGTAGCACATTTCCTGCATCTGCCTGTATGCTGGTAATGCAGACCCTGTGTAAGCTGGAGATCTCACCTTTTTATTATCCATGTCACATTTAATGTATTTGATATATTGGCTGTATATGGTAAATCATATTAATACAGGGTGCCAGGAAACATCCCTGAGACGGTTGTGTCTCATCTTTCCTTCATTGTACAGCAGCACTGTGGAGTATTTTTCCATTATATAGAAACAAGGTGCCACTGTCATCACTCAGCACTGTCCTTAAGAGATTGTGTGTCCCTCTCCCCACTGGAAACAGGGGGTGAAGCCTGTCAGTGCTCTGCTACGAGCTGCATGCAAATGAAATGAAGACTTGGCGGCGGTGGCGGCACACAGCTCTATGTTGGTGTGGACGGGCTTCCGAGGCCCCTGTAATTATGCATTTAACAGCTGGGCGTTACGTCGACTGGGATAGGTGCTTCACAAACAGAAAGGCAGAGGAGGAAAAATAAAAAGATTTCACGCAGGAGAAAGCCCGTACAATAGCCAGATTGTTCTGCGCGCTGACAATGGCTCACTATTCCTTTGATTGTTACCAAGGAGGGTGAGCGTGTGCCTTTCTTTTTCTGCTCGGGAGCCGGTTTGCCTCATTGCACAGTGACAAGCTGCGGCAAGCCTTTCTCCTGCCGCTGACAATACCTCTGGGGAAACTTTCAGCTCGCTGCGGCTCTCGCCTCGCCTCAAAGGGTAGGTGGGTGGGTGGGCTGCACCCACTAAAGAAACTTTGCGCTGCTTGGGGTGTGAGAAGATTTTGAAGTGATCCCACATCAAAGATAATCAGAGGATGAGGTGGTGGGAATGATGGTATCGAGGGGCGTTTTAATGCTTTTTGGAGTGCAGAGAATATCATGTACTGGGTTTATTCCCTAAATCAGAATTGCAAAGAACAATAGTTGTAAAATTACCCGACACGGGGCAATATTACAAAGTTGGTGCTAACTTAACCAGAGCTACTGTAAACGTAACAACTAGAGGCTATAATGGTTCAGGTAAGTTTACAACAGGTCTGGTTACGGTAGCACCAACTTTGGAATATTTCCCATGGAGATTCTTTTCCCAATTTCATAAAAATTTGTCCTAAAATGTAGGTGCAATTTGCAGTGGTATTCCTGATGATTTCCAGTGTAGCGAATATACTCACAGTACTCAGAATATTTACATACTTTAGTTGGTCATCTGACATGTTAATATACCGCAGATTTTTATTTTCCTGCGCTATTTAGCACCATATCCCCCTTTTCCTGCGGTATATGACACTATATCCCCCCTTTCTTGCAGTATATAGTAGGGATGTGCCGATACCGTTACCTGCACGAGTACTTGGTATTCATGCAGGGGCCTCCGATACCTAACCCGATACCGGAAGCCAGCGATGGGCTGGCTTGCCGACCGGTTTTCTTGGGGCAGCGGCACATTGCCAGGCTCCTCCGGTGTCTTCTTCCCTTGAGCGGCCGCCGGCAAAGAGTTGTTGCCCGGCCGCTCGTTGGGAAACACCGAGATCTCGTGAACTCCGGGATCTCGCGAGACCGCGGCTGTGCATGGTTCCCAATAAGCGGTCGGGCTACAACTCTTTGCCGGCAGCTCCTTTTCTGCAGTATATAGTAGTATATACCTCTTTTACTGCAGTATATTACACTATATCCCTCCTTTCCTGCAGTATATGGCACACTTATCTCCCCTTTCCTGCAGTATATGGCACACTATCCCCCCTTTCCTGCAGTATATGGCACTATATCCCTCCTTTCTTGCAGTATATGGCACTATATCCCTCCTTTCTTGCAGTATATGCCACTATATCCCTCCTTTCTTGCAGTATATGGCACTATATCCCTCCTTTCTTGCAGTATATGGCACACTATCCCCCTATCCTGCAGTATATGACACACTATCCCCCCTTTCCTGCAGTATATGGCACACTATCCCCCCTTTCCTGCAGTATATGGCACTATATCCCTCCTTTCCTGCAGTATATTGCACTATATCCCCCCTTTCCTGCAGTATATGGCACTATATCCCTCCTTTCCTGCAGTATATGGCACTATATCCATCCTTGCCTGCAGTATATGGGCACTAATATCCTCCTTGCTTGCAGTATATGGCACTATATCCCTCTTTCCTGCAGTATATGACTATATCCCTCCTTTCCTGCAGTATATGACACTATATCCCTCCTTTCCTGCAGTATATTACACTATATCCCTCCTTTCCTGCAGTATATGGCACTATATTCCTCCTTTCCTGCAGTATATGGCACACTACCCCCCTTTCCTGCAGTATATTACACTATATCCCTCCTTTCCTGCAGTATCTGGCACTATATCCCCCCTTGCCTGCAGTATATGACACACTATCCCTCCTTTCCTGCAGTATATTACACTATATCTCTTCTTTCCTGCAGTATATGGCAAACTATCCCCCTTTTCTGCAGTATATTACACTATATCCCTCCTTTCTTGCAGTATATGGCACTATATCCCTCCTTTCCTGCAGTATATGGGCACTATATCCCTCCTTTCTTGCAGTATATGACACACTATCCCTCCTTTCCTGCAGTATATAGCACTATATCCCTCCTTGCCTACAGTATATAGCACTATATCCCTCCTTTCCTGCAGTATATGGCACCATATCCCTCCTTGCCTGCAATATATGACACACTATCCCTCCTTTCCTGCAGAATATGGCACTATATCCCTCCTTTCTTGCAGTACATGGCACTACATCCCTCCTTTCTTGCAGTATATGCCACTATATCCCTCCTTTCTTGTAGTATATGGCACACTATCCCCCTATCCTGCAGTATATGACACACTATCCCCCCTTTCCTGCAGTATATGGCACACTATCCCCCCTTTCCTGAAGTATATGGCACACTATCCCCCTTTCCTGCAGTATATGGTACTATATCCCTCCTTTCCTGCAGTATAGAGCACTATATCCCTCCTTTCTTGCAGTATATGGCACTATATCCCTCCTTTCCTGCAGTATATGGCACTATATCCCTCCTTTCCTGCAGTATATGGCACACTACCCGCCTTTCCTGCAGTATATTACACTATATCCCCCTTGCCTGCAGTATCTGGCACTATATCCCCCCTTGCCTGCAGTATATGACACACTATCCCCCCTTTCCTGCAGTATATTACACTATATCCCTCCTTTCCTGCATTATATTACACTATATCCCTTCTTTCCTGCAGTATATGGCACACTTTCCCCCTTTCCTCCAGTATATGGCACTATATCCCTCCTTTCCTGCAGTATATGGCACTATATCCCTCCTTTCTTGCAGTATATGGCACTATATCCCTCCTTTCCTGCAGTATATGGCACTATATCCATCCTTGCCTGCAGTATATGGCACTATATCCCTCCTTGCCTGCAGTATATGGCACTATATCCCTCCTTTCCTGCAGTATATGGCACTATATCCCTCCTTTCCTGCAGTATATGACACTATATCCCTCCTTTCCTGCAGTATATTACACTATATCCCTCCTTTCCTGCAGTATATGGCACTATATCCCTCCTTTCCTGCAGTATATGGCACACTACCCCCTTTCCTGCAGTATATGACACTATATCCCTCCTTTCCTGCAGTATCTGGCACTATATCCCCCCCTTGCCTGCAGTATATGACACACTATCCCTCCTTTCCTGCAGTATATGGGCACTATATCCCTCCTTTCTTGCAGTATATGACACACTATCCCTCCTTTCCTGCAGTATATAGCACTATATCCCTCCTTGCCTACAGTATATAGCACTATATCCCTCCTTTCCTGCAGTATAGAGCACCATATCCCTCCTTGCCTGCAATATATGACACACTATCCCTCCTTTCTTGCAGTATATGGCACTATATCCCTCGTTTCTTGCAGTATATGCCACTATATCCCTCCTTTCTTGTAGTATATGCCACTATATCCCTCCTTTCTTGTAGTATATGGCACACTATCCCCCTTTCCTGCAGTATATGACACACTATCCCCCTTTCCTGCAGTATATGGCACACTATCCCCCCTTTCCTGCAGTATATGGCACTATATCCCTCCTTTCCTGAGGTATATGGCACTATATCCCTCCTTTCCTGCAGTATATGGCACTATATCCATCCTTGCCTGCAGTATATGGCACTATATCCCTCCTTGCCTGCAGTATATGGCACTATATCCCTCCTTTCCTGCAGTATATGGCACTATATCCCTCCTTTCCTGCAGTATATGGCACTATATCTCCTTGCCTGCAGTATATGGCACTATATCCCTCCTTTCCTGCAGTATATTACACTATATCCTCTTTCCTGCAGTATATGGCACATATAACCCCTTTCCTGCAGTATATGGCACACTACCCCCCTTTCCTGCAGTATATTACACTATATCCCTACTTTCCTGCAGTATCTGGCACTATATCCCCCTTGCCTGCAGTATAATGACACACTATCCCTCCTTTCCTGCAGTATATTACACTATATTCTTCTTTCCTGCAGTATATGGCACACTATCCCCTTTTCTGCAGTATATTACACTATATCCCTCCTTTCTTGCAGTATATGGCACTATATCCCTCCTTCCCTGCAGTATATGGGCACTATATCCCTCCTTTCTTGCAGTTTATGACACACTATCCCTCCTTTCCTGCAGTATATTACACTATATCTCTTCTTTCCTGCAGTATATAGCACTATATCCCTCCTTGCCTACAGTATATAGCACTATATCCCTCCGTTCCTGCAGTATAGAGCACCATATCCCTCCTTGCCTGCAATATATGACACACTATCCCTCCTTTCCTGCAGAATATGGCACTATATCCCTCCTTTCTTGCAGTACATGGCACTACATCCCTCCTTTCTTGCAGTATATGCCACTATATCCCTCCTTTCTTGTAGTATATGCCACTATATCCCTCCTTTCTTGTAGTATATGACACACTATCCCCCTATCCTGCAGTATATGACACACTATCCCCCCTTTCCTGCAGTATATGGCACACTATCCCCCCTTTCCTGCAGTATATGGCACTATATCCCTCCTTTCCTGCAGTATAGAGCACTATATCCCTCCTTTCTTGCAGTATATGGCACTATATCCCTCCTTTCCTGCAGTATATGGCACTATATCCATCCTTGCCTGCAGTATATGGCACTATATCCCTCCTTGCCTGCAGTATATGGCACACTACCCGCCTTTCCTGCAGTATATTACACTATATCCCCCCTTGCCTGCAGTATCTGGCACTATATCCCCCCTTGCCTGCAGTATATGACACACTATCCCCCTTTCCTGCAGTATATTCTATATCCTCTTTCTGCCAGTATATTACACTATATCCCTTCTTTCCTGCAGTATATGGCACACTTTCCCTTCCTGTAGTATATTATACTATATCCCTCCTTTCCTGCAGTATATTACACTATATCCCTCCTTTCCTGCAGTATCATGCTCACTGTCTCACCATTCCTGCACGTTAAGTTCATATTCCTAATTTGCAGCGGTGAATTTAATGTGAAGAGCAGAGCCTCAGTGAGGGTGAGAAGGAAATGAAAATGGCACTACAGGTGTAACGATTGACATTATTATAACATGTCCAAGATGGCAGCTGCCACACTTCAAAGCTGACAGATATTCACTGGCGTAATTACTACAAAATGGTTTGCAGACTGAATGCATAGAAATAACTTCACCAGAAAAAAATGCATTATATATCTCACTTACTTAATACTGTTAACTGAGCAGGCTTAGAGCGCAGAGCGACTTCTGTTGCCTGGCACTCAAAGGTGGCATCATCTTTGATGCTGGCGTTGGAGATCTCCAGGTTGTACTGGCCAGAATCTGCGTTTCCGATAATTTGGTACCGTGGCCAAACTAGAGATAGAAAATGAAAAATGATGTCATAAAATGTTATCAATGGCACTCCCACTATTCTTTTATAGCGCAGTACAAGAGAGTCAAAACCACTGAGGTGTACAACAGCGAGAGAACAAAATGCCGCAAAGATGCCTAAATCCCAGGCTCCCTGTTTTATGTCCTCTCTGTGTATTTGTGTAACGCAGACATATCAGTAAATCCCAGACTGTCTGTATTGTGTCCTCTCTGTGTATTATGTGTAATGAAGACATATCATTAAATTCCAGACTCCCTGTATTGTGTCCTCTCTGTATTATGTGTAACACAGATATATCAGTGAATTCCAGACTGTCTGTATTGTGTCCTCTCTGTATTATGTGTAAAGCAGACATATCAGTGAATTCCAGACTGTCTGTATTGTGTCCTCTCTGTGTATTATGTGTAACGCAGACATATCATTAATCCCAGACTCTCTGTATTGTGTCCTCTCTGTGTATTATGTGTAATGCAGACATATCATTAAATCCCAGACTCACTGTATTGTGTCCTCTCTGTATTATGTGTAACACAGACATATCAGTGAATCCCAGACTGGCTGTATTGTGTCCTCTCTGTATTATGTGTAACGCAGACATATCAGCGAATCCCAGACTGTCTGTATTGTGTCTTCTCTGTGTATTATGTGTTATGCAGACATATCAGTAAATCCCAGACTCTCTGTATTGTGTCCTCTCTGTGTATTATGTGTAACGCAGACATATCAGTGAATCCCAGACTCTCTGTATCGTGTCCTTTCTGTTTATTATGTGTAACGCAGACATATCAGTAAATCCCAGACTCCTTGTATTGTGTCCTCTCTGTGTATTATGTGAAATGCAGACATATCAGTAAATCCCAGACTCTCTGTATTGTGTCCTCTCTGTGTATTATGTGAAACGCAAACATATCAGTGAATCCCAGACTCTCTGTATCGTGTCCTCTCTGTGTATTATGTGTAACACAAACATATCAGTGAATCCCAGACTCTCTGTATCGTGTCCTCTCTGTGTATTATGTGTAACGCAGACATATCAGTGAATCCCAGACTCTCTGTATTGTGTCATCTCTGTGTATTATGTGTAACGCAGACATATAAGTGAATCCCAGACTCTCTGTATTGTGTCATCTCTGTGTATTATGTGTAACGCAGACATATCAGTGAATCCCAGACTCTCTGTATTGTGTCCTCTCTGTGTATTATGTGAAACGCAGACATATCAGTAAATCCCAGGCTCCCTGTATTGTGTCCTCTCTTTGTATTATGTGTAATGCAGACATATCAGTGAATCCCAGACTCTCTGTATTGTGTCCTTTCTGTGTATTATGTGTAACGCAGACATATCAGTAAATCCCAGACTCTCTGTATCGTGTCCTCTCTGTGTATTATGTGTAACGCAGACATATCAGTGAATCCCAGTCTCTCTGTATTGTGTCATCTCTGTGTATTATGTGAAACGCAGACATATCAGTAAATCCCAGGCTCCCTGTATTGTGTCCTCTCTGTGTATTATGTGAAACGCAGACATATCAGTAAATCCCAGACTCTCTGTATTGTGTCCTCTCTGTGTATTATGTGTAACGCAGACATATCAATGAATCCCAGTCTCTCTGTATTGTGTCATCTCTGTGTATTATGTGTAACGCAGACATATCAGTAAATCCCAGTCTCTCTGTATTGTGTCCTCTCTGTGTATTATTTTTTTTTTTATTGTAATAAAGTTTTATTGAGTTTTTAAACAGATATGACAATACATTGAATGCATGGCAGCATATTGAAGCAGTCGCGGAGTGCATGGAACATAGGTATCTATACTATAAAAGAGTAAGGCTGTCCGTTGCCAAAGCCCTACTGCGCATGCGCGCGCAACCAGCGGCGGTTGGTTGCGCGCGCATGCAACCGCCGCGACACGAGCCGGCTGCCGGCTCGCCGCGGCGGTTACACATACACACAGCAGCCGGGTAGAGGCTGCGCTCGCAGCCTCTACCCGCTGCCGCGCGCATCCAACCCCCGAGCGGCGAAGGGAAAGTTTCCCCCGCCGCTCGGGGTTGGATGCGCGCGGCAGCCTAGAGGCTGCGAGCGCAGCCTCTACCCGGCTGCTGTGCGCATCTAACGGGTCCCCCGAGCGGCGAAGGGAAAGTTCCCTCGCTTCCGCTTTGAAGGACCCAAGCCCCGGTCACGTGACCGGGGCTTGGGTCCTTCAAAAACAGGAAGCGGGGAAATCTTCACTTCCCTGGCGCCGCTCGACAGGTAAGTATGAGCGCTGGGGGGGCCATATCCACGAGCTGGGGGACCATATCCATGACCTGGGGGCAAATCCATGACCTGGGGCAAATCCATGAGCTGGGGGCAAATCCATGAGCTGGGGGCAAATCCATGAGCTGGGGGCAAATATCCATGTGCTGGGGCAGTATCCACGTGCGGGGGCAGTATCCACGTGCGGGGGCAGTATCCACGTGCTGGGGCAGTATCCACGTGCTGGGGCAGTATCCGCGTGCTGGGGCAGTATCCACGTGCTGGGGCAAATCCATGAGCTGGGGGCAAATATCCACGTGCTGGGGCAGTATCCACGTGCTGGGGCAGTATCCACGTGCGGGGCAGTATCCACGTGCGGGGCAGTATCCACGTGCGGGGGCAGTATCCACGTGCTGGGGCAAATCCTGAGCTGGGGCAAATCCATGAGCTGGGGCAATATCCACGTGCGGGGGCAGTATCCACGTGCGGGGGCAGTATCACGAGCGGGGCAGTATCCACGTGCTGGGGCAGTATCCACGTGCTGGGGCAAATCCATGAGCTGGGGCAAATCCATGAGCTGGGGGCAAATATCCACGTGCGGGGCAGTATCCACGTGCGGGGGCAGTATCCACGTGGGGGCAGTATCCACGAGCTGGGGGGCATATCCACGAGCTGGGGGGCATATCACGAGCTGGGGCAGTATCCACGAGCTGGGGCAGTATCCACGTGCGGGGCAGTATCCACGAGCTGGGGCAGTATCCACGTGCTGGGGCAATATCCACGAGCTGGGGCAATATCCACGAGCTGGGGCAGTATCCACGAGCTGGCAGTATCCACGAGCTGGGGCAGTATCCACGAGCTGGGGCAGTATCACGAGCTGGGGCAGTATATCCATGAGCTGGGGCAGTATATCCATGAGCTGGGGCAGTATATCCACAATAGACTGCCCTCTGGGCAGGCTTTACAACTAGTCAGATAATAAAATGCGTAATCTATGATGCGTCTCAGTCAACATCGTATATACATGCAAACATAGGTAACACAAATTTAAGTAAAAAGGGGGAGATAGAACCCGTGACAAGGGAATGAAAAAAAGGGGGGGGGTTGGCCAGTCATTTGTTATTCAATTGCGGTCAGGGGAGGTCTGCTGAGTTGTGGGGCGGGGAGCAGGCTGGTTTCGACCAATAAAACCAACGCCGCAGGTGTTTGGCGGAGGTGCCGGAGGATTGGTGCAACAGATCCTCTATGTCTCTGATACGTTGGACTTCGTCCAGCCATTCTCGAAAAGTGGGGGCTATCGGGGATTTCCAGTGCCTGGGCACCACAGCCTTGGCGGCATTCAGTAGACGAATATCAAGGGTGTTTCTGTAGGAGTCCACAGATAATGGCGTATGGTGGAGCAGCATGGCCGCTGGTGTGTAGGAAGGTGGAGAGTCAGAGATTTTGCTAATGGCATCGTGAACCAGTGCCCAGAAGGGTTGCAACAGTGGGCAGGACCACCAAACATGTAGTAGGTCAGCGCGCTGTGATCCACACTTCCAGCAGGAGGCATCTGCCGTGGCCGAGTATGTAGCAATAGCGGTGGGCGCCCTATACCAACGCGACAGCAGCTTGTAAGCCGTTTCTTGTGTACGAGTAGCAATAGAACACCGGGTATTGAGCGCGAACATTTGAGTCCACTCTTCCTCTGTGAATGTTTGGTGGAGTTCTGTTTCCCATTTCGCCACATATGAGGGTGTGTGAGGAGAGCGGTTTTGCAGGACACCGTACAGAGTCGAGATGCCATGTTGGGGAAGGGTCTTACGAGTGATCACTTGTTCAAATGTGGTCAGAGGGCGAGTATACTTGTCCAATGGAGCCAGGGAGCGGAGATAGGTTATGAGGCAGTGCATATGAAAGGTAGTGAGAAAGGAGTCAGGGTGAGCCAACGGTACGTCCTTTGGGGCTTTAGGTCGGTTACCATCTATGTACAGGCCAGGTAGGGGGTTCTGCGGTATAGCCGCGTCAGTGAGAGGTAGCAGTCGTGGCGAGAAGGCCGGCAAGTGACTGAGAGGGAGAAGCGGAGAAGGCCAGGGGGCCAGTTGCGTGGACCTCTGCAGTCGACGCCAGATGGTCAATGTAACTGAATCTGTCGGGTGTGCGGGGATGTTAGTAAGGGCAGCGGTGCCTAAAAGCCAAGGGAGGGAGGTAAGCGAGCGGCCCGCCAGTTCATGCTCCAACGCCACCCATTGTTTACCAGAGGTACCCAAGCTCCACTCCACCAGACGCAGAAGGTGAACAGCATGATAATAGCGCTGCAGATGTGGCAGAGCCAGGCCGGCACGAGAGTGAGGAGCCGTCAGCAATGTCACGCTCAGTCTCGGCTTACTCCTGGCCCAGACATTTCTAATGAAGAGATTGCAAGGAGCGGAAAAAGGCAGATGGGACATGTATCGGCAAGGTTTGCAGTAAATAAAGGACTCTTGGGAGAACGTTCATTTTAAGGACATTTATGCGCCCAAACCACGTGATGTGCGGAATGGCCCATCGAGTAAGGTCTCTTTCCAGGACCCGAAGCAGGGGGACGAAATTTGTAGCATAGAGATTTTTTTTTTTGTATTTGAAGTTTTTTATTTTGGAAAGAGTCATCTTAACAACATACGATAAAGAAATAAATGGCCTCGCAGGGCCAAGAATCGTCAGCATAAAAAACACAGCATTGTATAACAAATAATGAAGCCATCTAATGGTAGTCATATAGTAATAATAAACATCCCCTAATAGGGGGGTCTCCTCTTATGAACATGCGATAAATAAAAACACGTCGTGATAAATCTAAAACAATAGGCAGTATGAAGTCAGCAAATAATTACTCAAAAAAAAAAAAAAAAATTAGAAGGAAAAGGGGGGGGGGGGATGGGGAAATGGCAAAGGCCAGAATTGTGCCTGCCCTGGCAAGTACCCGGGCGGTCTAGAAGACCTCCGGGAGGCCAAGGGGGTAAAATGGCACCCGGCCCGGGCACTCAGGGGCAAACCAGGCACCAGGCCACGTTTGCATCCCGAGTTATCCCGGAGTAGCCAAATTAAGCAAAGAAAAAAAAAAGGAAGATTCTCAAAAAAAAAACAAAAAAAGGGGAAACTTCCCCAGTGGGAGAACTCAGCACAAAATAGGGAGAAAAAAGATCAGAAAAGTCCCGAAAAACAGCTAAAGGAGAAAAGTAAAATAAAAAGCAAAGAAGGAAGACACATCAGCCAGCATCTCGGAACGGGGATTCTCGCATCGCAGGTAGGGCAGGCCAGGATTCGCAGCACGTAGAGGCCCTCCAAGTATGGGCAAAGCTCCCAGCTCCAGTAGCGGCCAAATCGCAACACTGTGACAGCATGTTTCGCTTGCATCGTCGGTGAAAGTCACTAGCAACTCTGTTCCAGAGGACGGGGTAAGATTCCAAGGTCGCGGCCACCTCTCAGCTGATAGGGGAGAGAGCTCTCTGTCCCTCGAGCACTGAACAGATTCCTCTGCTTCACCTTTGTGCTTGAGAACCCACCGCTCCACTTCGACCAGCCGGTCAACATGCCTGGGCGGCTCAATCATCTCAGGCCTCCGATAGGGATCTGTCTCAACCGGAGCAGCAGAAGCTGGCATCTGTCTGGGCACACAGGGTGCCCCTGCTCCTCCATCCCAGTGGTTCAAAAGTATACCTTGGGTCTCAGAGTCCTGCGTTAGCGTCCCAGCCGGGACGCTGATGTCAGCACAATTCCCTGCAGCAGTAGAGGGACAGGTCTCTGCTGGGCACCGGATCTCATCTTGTCCCAGGTCCTCTCTCCCCGGCCGCTCTGCAGCGTATGCATCACCTGGCGCCAGAATCCTATGGTGATCGGGCCGTCCGAGTCCTGCCCCGCCAACAGCTGCAAACAGGCCTCCAGGCCTGTGAGAAAGGCATCAGTACCTCCAGAGGGGGCAGGGAATCCATCCAGCCGGTCGCCTGCAGGTCCATTCGTCGCTCTCACCAAACGGTCGCCCATGGCAGGCAGGAGACGGGGGCCCTCCGTCTCCATAGCCCCCAATGCACGCCCAAGCCGGGTCGAGTCAGCTAGTACAGGGGAAACAGGAGCCAGGACGAAGGCCTCAAGATGGCCGCCGGCACTTCTCTCCAGTCACAGATCTGCGCAGCAAAGGGTGTCTCGGGTCCGGGGGGGGGGACAAAACGGCCTCCGGACAGCTCGGTTCCGATGGCCAGCCAGTTCAGGTCCCCACTTCGAAAAAACACTGCTTAAAAAGTAAGTAATAGAACCTTAAGGGCAGCAGACGTGTGGAGCTCCACCAAGACACGTCCGCTTCCGTTGATAGCCGGCCACGCCCCCCGTAGCATAGAGATTTGATACCGCTGGGGTGAGGTGGACTCCGAGATACTTAAGAGAGGATGTACACCATCGAAAGGGGAATGTGGATTGAATGTGTGTGCTAAGAGGGGCAGGAATTGAAATATTCAGAATTTCCGATTTTGACATGTTAATTTTATAGGTACTTAGCAAACCATATTCGCGGAGTAATTCAATAAGTGAAGGTAGGGTAATCTGGGGCTGCTGTATAAAAAATAGCAGATCATCTGCATACGCCGCTACCTTGTGTGTGTGGCGCCCAACACAAACACCATGGATGGAAGGGTTGGCCCTGATAGCCTGAAGGAGGGGTTCCAGGGATAGTGCAAATAAAAGAGGGGAGAGAGGGCAACCCTGGTGAGTGCCGTTTTTAATGATGAAAGGGGAGGACAAGGTACCATTTAGATTAATGCGGGCGGTAGGGAAGTCATATAAGGCTGGCATATCCAGCGCAAGGCATTGGGGCCAAACCCCATATGGTGTAGAGTCTGAAATAAGAAAGGCCAGTGCACCCTATCAAACGCCTTCTCAGCGTCGGTGGAGAGGAGCAGGGTCGGACCGGCGCCGGGTCTCTGGGCAGCATGGATCAAGTTAATGGCCAGCGTAGTATTATCTCGCCCCTCCCTCCCTGGGATAAATCCTGTCTGGTCAGGGTTTTACGTCCTGGTTCAGGAGGGAAATCGGTCTATAATTAGCACACAGGGCGTGATCTTTGTCCGGTTTAGGGATCAATGTGATGGTGGCAGAGAGTGTTTGTGGGGCAATTTGGGACGCAGGTTCAGTCAGGTCGTTAAAGGAAGCCAGCCAGGCGCGAGAGAGGAATTTTTCGCATGTTTTATAGTATTTAATGGTAAGGCCATCAGGTCCCGGGGTTTTACCCACCGGTGTTCGCTTGATCGCTTCATGCAGTTCCTCCGCAGTGATTGGACCTTCAATAGAGGACCTCATGCGTGGCGTCAGTTTTGAGCGTGAGTGCGAAGGAAGCGCTGGGTGATGTCAGGGGCCGTCTGGTTGGGAGCAGGGGTGAGGCCGTATAGCTTAGTAAAGTAATCATGAAAGAGGCCAAGCATATCTTTCGGGAGGGTAATGGTGGTTCCCTGGGGGGAGCGAAGATGGGTGACATATAGTGCCTGTTGGTGGGCGTTGGCCAGAAGTCTGCCGCATTTATTACCATGTTCATGGAAGGTTTTACGTACCGTCAGGAAGGCCTTCTGAGCCATGTTATTAAAGAGGGAGCGGAGCTGTGACCTAAGGTCCAGCAATTCAGCGTAGGTGTTGTCGTCAGAGTGCAGTTTATGGGATCGTTCCAGGGCCGCTATGCGCTGCAGTAGGGTTTCCTGCTGCTCTGTGTGTTCTCTCTTACGTCGAGCGCCCTGTTGTATAAGGTATCCCCTGATGACAGCCTTATGGGTTTCCCAAATAATCTGCGGGGAACAATCAGGTGTGTCATTCTCTGTAAAATAGTTGTGTAGTGCGTCATGAAGGCCTTCTTTAATCTGGGGGTCAGTAAGAAGGGATTCATTGAGGCGCCAGAGTTTCTCCCTAGGGCGGGCGAGGGGGGAGGAGAGCGTGATCAGGACTGGGCAATGATCTGACCAGGTCATGGGGCCTATGGTGGCAGATTCCAGGAGGTGCATACTACCAAAAGGGAGGAAAATGTAGTCGAGGCGTGTGTAGAGCTGGTGCGGCGCGCTGTAGTATGTGTAATCTCGTGTGGAGGGGAAGAGCGAGCGCCAGCAGTCCATCAATCTCAGGGATTGTAGCGCAAGTCGAGTGCGACGGAGGACGGTGTGTGGGGTGCTAGTGACACCTCTAGAGGTATCCAGGCGAGCATCAAGCGGTAGGTTGAGGTCACCTCCCACCACTAGGATGCCCTCCTGGAAGTCCTGCAGTCGACGAAGTATAGAACGAATGGCGGAGTGTTGTTGTCGATTCGGGAGGTATACCGAGACAAAAGTGTACCATTGCGCACCAATTTGGCCCTTCACAAACGTGTAACGACCAGCGGGATCTAGCAAAGAGGTCAAGTTACTTAACGGGGTGGAGCGGGAAAACAGCACCGCAGTGCCGCAAACTTTACCAGCTGTAGCATTACTGAAATAACCAGTAGAATATTTGTGGTTTTTGAAGGAGGGAGGCCGGGCATGTGGAAAATGGGTTTCCTGCACTAATACTACGTCAGCGTGAAGTGAGGTAAATTCCCTGAGGGCCGCATGGCGCTTTTCGGGTATGTTCAGGCCTTTCGCGTTAATTGAGAGAACTTTAAGAGTGCAGGGGACAATGGCCATGGTATAATCGTGAGGAAGATAACAATATGAAAGGACTGGGGAGGGGGATAGGGGGGGGCACCCAGTAGGACAAACCAGGTACAGGGGAACAAAGACATAAAAACAATTACAATGGTACAAATATATACACTAGGAGCGTGTGCCTAAGGAGACAAGTCACCACGCCACTGAGTGGGCGTGGGGGAGTCTCAGGTCACAGAGGGGGGGTGCGTACACCACCGATCCCACTGTGTAGACACTGACTCGGGGGGGGGGGTACCTGGCGCAGGACGGTCAACAGTGAAAATCAAGTAATATAACAACGAATTTAGATTGCAACTTAGCAACAGATATTAGGAAAACAGCTGAATAGAAAAAGCAAAAAATTCAAAAAATCTAAAAGCACACAGGAGGCGCCGAACGCGCAGCCCCCAGGTCGGATAAGTACATGGGTGTGCTCAGGAAAAAGAAAAAGAGAGGAAGTAGCGGCTCGCACTGGCCACCCCTGAGGCGCTGAGAGCCGTTCAGTGCTTTAGGCCGTAAACGGTAAGAGCAGGCCAGTGGAGATTCAAGGGTGGAGGAGGAACCTCGCCACCATTCGTATTACACAAGTCAGCCAGGAAAGAGGCTTGAGCGATCGGGCGTACCTCAGGCCTAGTAACACATAAAAAGGATACTGACGTTGTCAAGGTCTTCGAGTCAGCTAGGCGCCGATACCAGCCTAGGGCGTCTTCCGCAACAGAGGGAGAGGTCCAGAGGTCCCAGAAAACTCAGACGGAGCCGATGGAGGCCAGTTCAATCCACCGGTGCCTGCGAGGAGGAGGAACGGCGTCTGCGGCGGGATCTTGGGGGGCGTGATGGAGCCTGTTCCGGCGGCATGTATAGCAGTGCCAGGTCTGGCCAAGCCGGGAGCGTGTCCGGTGGAAGGGAGAGTTCCTCTAAAAATAGCGGGAGATCCAGTTCGCTGCGAAGATTAAGAGGTCCCGATGGCGTGCGGACTTGGAGGCCAAACGGAAATAGCCACTTGTATTGAAGTTTCATGTCCTGCAAGGCAGCCGTGAGCGGACGTAGCATGCCTCTGGACTGCAAGGTAGCGGGTGAGAGATCCTGGAATAGCGAGATCTTAGCCCCCGCAAAATCAATGGTGCGAGAGCCCCGGGCCGCTGCCAGTATGGAGTCTTTCAGCGGGTAGCGTAGAAGGCAGCAAATCACATCGCGCGGGGGAGCGTCAGGTGGGCCCTCCGGTATCACTGCTCTGTGATAGCGTTCCATTTCGATATCCGTGGCAGGGCCCCTTTCCAAAATGTCATTAAATAAAGCGATGAGGGTGCATTTTAATTCCTCCTGCGAGTTTTCTAACTCCGGAAGGCCTCGAACCCTTATGTTATTCCGGCGATTTCTGTTCTCTACATCTTCTAAATGGCGAGCCATCATTTGTAAGGCCGAGCGCTGCGTGGTTATTGCAGAGGAGTGGGCCGCTATCGTGGCAGACTGCTGTTCCTGTGTCAACTCCACGTGCTGTAGCCTGGTCTGTATGCCGCCAAGATCTGTGCGCAGCGCGGATTTCTGAGAGGGGGGAAGCTCCCACCTCAGTGGTGGCAATGGCTAAGTCCTCTTTACTGGGGAGATATTGTAGGAGTTGGCGGAGGTCATTTGGGGGGTCCCAAACACTCACCGAGTGCGTTAGAGAGCTGGAGGCTGAGGAGCATGCGGCGGCGGCCATCTTGGATTCCGGGTCAGCGACTTCAGCGGTCGAAAGAGGGGCTAAAAATGGCCTGATGGACCCAGTCTGCTGGCTCCCAGTGGGTTCTGGGGGGCCAGGGGTGTATGGGGGCTTCTTGGCTTTACCCATGGGTGCGGATGTGCAGCGGAAAAGGGGTAAAAACAGCGCGCTCAGCGGAGCTCCACTGATCAAGCGGCCATCTTCCTGGACGTCCTGGCCACGCCCCCTCTGTGTATTATGTGTAACGCAGACATATCAGTGAATCCCAGACTCTCTGTATTGTGTCCTCTCTGTGTATTATGTGTAACGCAGACATATCAGTGAATCCCAGTCTCTCTGTATTGTGTCCTCTCTCTGTATTATGTGTAACGCAGACATATCAGTGAATCCCAGACTCTCTGTATCGTGTCCTCTCTGTGTATTATGTGTAACGCAGACATATCAGCGAATCCCAGTCTCTCTGTATTGTGTCCTCTCTGTGTATTATGTGTAACGCAGACATATCAGTGAATCCCAGACTCTCTGTATTGTGTCCTCTCTGTGTATTATGTGTAATGAAGACATATCATTAAATTCCAGACTCCCTGTATTGTGTCCTCTCTGTATTATGTGTAACACAGACATATCAGTGAATCCCAGACTGGCTGTATTGTGTCCTCTCTGTGTATTATGTGTAACGCAGACATATCAGCAAATCCCAGACTGTCTGTATTGTGTCCTCTCTGTGTATTATGTGTAATGCAGACATATCATTAAATCCCAGACTCCCTGTATTGTGTCCTCTCTGTATTATGTGTAACACAGACATATCAGTGAATCCCAGACTGGCTGTATTGTGTCCTCTCTGTATTATGTGTAACGCAGACATATCAGCGAATCCCAGACTCTCTGTATTGTGTCCTCTCTGTGTATTATGTGTAACGCAGACATATCAGTGAATCCCAGACTCTCTGTATTGTGTCCTCTCTGTGTATTATGTGTAACACAGACATATCAGTGAATCCCAGACTGGCTGTATTGTGTCCTCTCTGTATTATGTGTAAAGCAGACATATCAGCGAATCCCAGACTGTCTGTATTGTGTCCTCTCTGTGTATTATGTGTAACGCAGACATATCAGCGAATCCCAGACTCTCTGTATTGTGTCCTCTCTGTGTATTATGTGTAACGCAGACATATCAGTGAATCCCAGACTCTCTGTATTGTGTCCTCTCTTTGTATTCTGTGTAACGCAAACATATCAGTGAATCCCAGACTCTCTGTATTGTGTCCTCTCTGTGTATTATGTGTAACGCAGACATATCAGTAAATCCCAGACTCTCTGTATTGTGTCATCTCTGTGTATTATGTGTAACGCAGACATATCAGTATGCAGCAGTAGGCTTCCCTGTAAATGTCAGTACGTATGGCTTTTCTTCATAACATGAATGTGTAGAACAGAGAGCTATTCACTGAACCCTGCGCATGCGCACTATTCGGCCGTTTGCCAGATACATCTGCACTACCGATTTGGCACTTTTCAGACAGATGTCAGTTTGGCCTAATGACCAAAGACATCCTTCCTCCGGTGTGTTCAGACTCTGCCCATCTCCATTGAGCCATACAATGACGCTACATGTTAACCACACCTCTTGAAGGTGGCACTATCCATCTCTGCCCAGCACCTGCGAACTGTTATCATTATCACTTCCCTATATAGACACGTAAGTGAGCTACGCAGGGTTATTCAAAAGAATCAAAAAGTCACCGTACGATCGGTGACTTTTCATTTCCTGCACTAAGGGGCGATTTGGCAATCCTATTTCGCCGACCCTGCGGTGTAGTCAGCAAGAACCGCAGGGCCCCCGTAGTGCAGGGAAAACCCGCCACAAACCCTCCGAACACTCGCTGCAAACCCACCAAACGATCACCGAAACACGCAGAAAACAGCTGGATTAACCCCGCTGAACACGCCGGAGAAACCTGACTAGCTGTCGATCACAGCGTAGAGCAGCCGCCGGAAAAACCCGACACGCAGACGAATGAGGTGAAAAAAAAACCAAAAAACAGTTTGCTTGAAAGTTTGAAATTTGAAACGCTGTTTGTAAAAAAAAAAAAAAAAAAAATACTGAACGAAAATGCATGGAATTTTCATATAAAATCCAATGAATGATAATAAAAAGGGCTGTTACAGAAAAATGAAAAAAACGATTAAAAAAAACCTGGAAAAATGTTTTGCAAAAAAAATCCCCAAAAATGCCTAAAAGATCCTAAAAAAAAATCTATAAATAAAGAGACTTTTTGCTGCAGAATTTTATAATGAACGGTTTATTAGATATTGAATTAAAACGGGAATATTTTTAACATTGAAGCCTATGGGATTCTCCTGAATAAACCTGCCGAATTAGGCTAGGGTCAGACGAACGCATTTTCACGTTGTCTGTGAAAAAGTGCGTTCGAATGAATGGACGTATTTTTTCACGGAGTACGCGATAGCGGTCATACTATGCGCATTTTTCGTCCGTGATTTTGTACGGATCATCAATAAAACACTTTGTGCATCTGGACGTTATGTTGGCCGGACATTAGTAGCGTCTGACGTCTCCAAATCACACACACACACCGCTAGCGGACGCAGCGCACTCTGTACGTCTGTACTAGCGGTTTTACGTTCTCGAAAAAATGCGTTCATTTTCCACTTGCGTTGCGCAGCCGGACTTTCGTGCGACCGTACTTCGTATATTGGCCGTCATTGCCCGTCATCTGCTGCTAGTGCGGCCGTGATTAAGTGCGCCAGAACGCGCGTTCGCACTGCCTCAGTCTGACCCCAGCCTTAAACCACCGAACAGCAGGGAAATTCGGCCACTTTTCACTGCTGGTTTGTGTTCTCTGAATTGATGAAACATTGCTTCTCTCTGGGGGATTTCACTGCCTTCGAACAGACACCGAACAGGCACCGTATGTGCAGGCAATTCGCCAAGATTTGGCGAACGGCCTGCTCTCTGAATAGAGGAAAGGTAACCGAACCCTGAATTTCACTGTTCGGTTACCTTTCGGCCACAATTCGGATCTCTTTGAATAACCCCACAGTCTCTACCTGTCATACTACTCCCTACCACTATCCATACTGCTCCTGAGGACTAGTGATGGGCCGAACACCCCTGTGTTCAGTTTGCATTCAAACTCGAACACCCGAAAAAGTCCGACCGCGAACTCGAACACAATTCGAACACCATGCAAGTCAGTGGGGCTCAAACGTTCGAAAATGAAAGTGCCCTCCAAGAGGGCATATATGCAAAATATTGGCCATAAAAGGTGTATGGGGTTCTGGGTACTGCCCTGGGGGGGGACAGGAAACAATGAAAAAAAAGTAAAAAAAAAACCACAAAAAGCAACGTTTTAACCCTTTCACTGCTGAGTGCTGAGCCATTTCACCGCTGTGCGCTGAGCTAATTTTTACCGCTTTTGCTCATGTTTAAGCGCGATTTGAAGCCATGGGAAATGTTTGACCAACAATGAGTGGGAAATGTTTGACCAACAAGGGCTTCTATTACATTCTTCATGCAAACGTTAACGCGTGCGCAAAAACGCATTAAGGCGAAGGGCAAAACCCTTTGCGCTGAATGTCGTATTACATAGTCAGCGCAACAAACGTGCGCATTCGTCTAATGCGGGTGGACCTGCGCGAACCCTTTGCACTGCGCGCGTCCTGTACTTAACATTGTGAACGAAAATGCGTTTGTGCGCTGGTACGTGGATGGTATTACAATCTATGCACAGTTTTTAATGCACAGCATTTGCGCGCATAATTTTAACGTCTTTGAAAAGCTGGTGGTAACTGCAAATCTAAACGTTCTGGCTAAAAACCAAATACACCAGCCCAAAAAAAAATACAGCACAGTATAGTTACACATTCTACACATACCCAAACAATAAAATGGAGAAGTTGTTTTTATTATGCGTGTTTTTATTATTGCTGCAGCATATATACTCAGATTGATTTTGGCAGGTGCAAAAACTTAACGGGAGACAATTGTGGTTCTTAATTCCGATTGGCTGAATCGCGTGAAAAAACAGTCCGCCCAACGATTTCTGTGAGCAACGTTAATGCGCGTGCGTTTTTGCGCGTCCGTTTTACGCGCGCAATTTTTCGACAGATGAAAAAATGCGCGTGGATTGTAATACCAGCGTTAATTTACACACGTTAACATTTATAGCTTCTCGTACAAATTAACGCGCTGCGCGAGCATTTTTGTGCAAGGAGTGGGAAATGTTTGACCAACAATGAGTGGGAAATGTTTGACCAACAAGGAGTGGGAAATGTTTGACCAACAAGGAGTGGGAAATGTTTATGAATCCCATAGGCTTCAATGTTAAAAATATTCCCGTTTTAATTCAATATCTAATAAACCGTTCATTATAATATTCTGCAGCAAAAAGTCTCTTTATTTATAGATTTTTTTAGGATCTTTTAAGCATTTTTTCTCTCAAATTTTCCGTGAACGTCCCGAAAAGTTCGAAGTTGGCGAATTTTTCGAACAGCCGATGTTTGAATCGAACTTCGAACCAATTCGAACTGGCAGCCCATCCCTACTGAGGACGCCCTAGTGGCGAATCACGTAGGGCAGCTGAGTACGGGATTTTAATGCTGAATTGTATTCATTTTTAATTAGTTTGCCGTTGACAGGAGATTCCTATTGGGATGGGTCCCTGCCACCTAGCTCTTTGAGCATGAGTCCAATCTAAGGATCTCAAAATGTGCCTTCTACCCCCCTTCTTGCTTTAATGGAGATCTTTGGCTCTTTTCTCTTTCCAATATTGGACCCTTGAAGGTTCATTTTTCTATCAATCTAACTACAATTTCTAGCCAGTGCTTCTAGGCAGTTTAGCCGAATCTGTGTGATCATCAGCAAAACGTTCTCCTACTTATTCAAGATTCAAAGGTAGCTCCACTGGGAGCCCAGATAACTTTTCTGTGATTAGTAGGTACTATATGTTTTATGTGTATGTATGTCTTGATTTTAAGTGCAGATTAAACGTTAAGTTTTATTATACATGGCCTTTGACCTCATTGAAAACACTCCAATCGGCTGTTCTCCTTCGGCCAGGAATGACAGAGTGGCCTCATTAATTGATACCTTATAGCTACTGATGAATACGGCTTTCCAGTCACTAGGGGCCACCTCAAATTAAATCGGCACCCCATTTTATTGCTGATCCAATGGTTTATTCACAGTTTTGGGAATAAGGGTTTTTTCATGCATTGACCAGTCTGGGTGAGAGCATAGGATTATGTGCAGTGCCACTTTGATCCCTTAGGTGGTGCTGTTGCACTGGGATATAAAACAATTTAGGTGTGTAACAATATGGCAGATGTAATCCACCAGAAAAGAATATTACGGGAACTAACCTGGCAAACAATAGTGAAATGAATATCTATTCACAGCCACGGCTTGTACTAAACCCTCCTACGTGTATCCTCGATTTACCAGGACAGGTGGTCCAGATCTCCTGGACAGGTATGAGGAGGGGGGATTTGAAGGATTTGCTTGGTTCATCAATTTAGTGAAAGCCTTGGTAACATATCTCAGTGCATCCCGTATCATCCAAGCTGATATTTGTGCAGCTGCCTTTACACAGTTGCATGGCCTTGAGCTATGGCTTCTTTCCTGGGTCTTAACATGAACGAGAGGCAGCATCATCACCAAAATGGCTAAGTCAGGAAAGAGAGCTAACGTTGTTCCCCTTGACGTTCCAGAGATGCTGAGTGGACATCAGAGTGGCCTCTTGTCTTCTGCTGAGACCTCAAACAATTCTTTTGTTGTAGGAAAAATACATGAAAGAACTATAAACAGGGAGAAGTTATAAGGCTACAGCTAAGAGGCGAAATACCTGTAAATATCATTGGACAAGATTTCAATTGGTGCTAACTTAACCAGAGCTGTTGTAAAAGTAACGACTCCATAGACTATAATGGCTCTAGTAAGATTACAACAGCTCTGGTTAAGTTAGCACCAACCTTAAAATAGGACCCCATATTAATTAGAACCTGTTATCCCTGAACACATTGACCTCTTGCTCCTGGTGACCGAATCCTGGTAGTGCCTACTATGACCATCCATGTTCAGTCTGCAGGCCAAAGGTGAGATCTTCTCATGGTATTGATCATGATAGATTTCAACCTCTGGTATTGGTTTCAGTAGAATAAAGGAGGCGACGTGTCCCATCTTCTACCTCTCTTTGTCTTGGGAAAACCCCACCATCTGAACTGTAAGCTGATAAGGAGCGTGTGGGAACAGTCACTGGGCAGGTCTTGGATTCTCCTCCGCAGTCAAGAGGAATGTCAACAAGAAGCCTTCATGCACCCGTGGCGATAACAAGCTGAGGGCAGAATTCCGGCACCCCCTCAATTAATTAGATACATCCATAATCTTATTATGACCTTGGAATTGCAGAATGCCGAAGAATGTTTCCACCCACCATGCCTGGACGTCTGATTCTCCTGGAAGTGAGGCCACCATTTTCCCAAGGGATGAAAGGACCTTCCCATGTGATCCCATCTTTGCAACATGTGTATATCTGCTCTATGCTGCGAGAGAGAAGGATTGCACACCATATCGAATTGGTCGGCCAGTGGCTCCATTTAGAATACACTGCCTTCATTTGTGTATGTCTTACTGCCATTTAACCCCTTTGTGCCAAAGGGTGGGCTTTACAAATGCACATGAACACCCTTCACATTGTGATGTCACCTGCTTGATGTGGCAGCCGATCGCATTGACCACATTACCATGGTGAGGTTGGTGGGAGACAGTTGACAGCTGTGATCCTGGAGGAATCCTCGTAAAGGTAAGTATAACCATCATGACGTACCATGACAGACCCCTCTATGGACCACCATGTCTGTGGCAACAAACCCATTGGAATGAAAGGATTAATAATGCTTTATCTTGGTAACCTGCGCTGGTGTCTCTGAATAACATACACACATGTGATTCATATGAAAACCACTAAATAACAAAATAAATTAGTAGGAATTTTATGCCAAAGGAACTGAGGGTGAAAATGAATCTTTGGCTCAGTCTTTTACTGCCAAGACTCTCTGTGCTCCCCCCACCCCATCACGAGAATAAACGGGCCCCTCGGTGGAGAATGTCCATTAGGATTGAAACAAAGCTTGGCTTAAAGAACACGGGTTTAAAGAATCAGTGACTTGTGCAGCATTCACAGTATGATCACTCTCTCAACTGTGGTTTATAATGTCAGCTTTGTACAGTCACACAAAAACGCAGAAACATGTAAGACAAGGGTTCAACATGTTTGGCTCACGGCATCACTATAATGCGGTATGTGCCAGTGAAATTAGCCAGTGGGATAAGTTTACCTATGAAAGCAGTGATAACCTCCACGTCGAAACCTCAAGACCAAAAGGCCCTTGTGTCCAAGGATGGGACAAAAAATAATATATTTATCGGGTGAAATAAGAGGAAAAAGGAGCTAAAGATATGTCCATGGGCATCGTCCGAATACCTGGGGGAAGTTTTGAAGCACGTCTGTTACAAGGACCCCGCGAGGAGGATATCAACAATAATTCACCCGTGGCCAAAATTGACAATCACCAGCAACCCTGCATTAGAGCTGGCGATGGACCACAATGGTTATCAGCTCTCCCTGCTCAGAGCCTCCCAAGCTGCAGGCAGCAAACCCTTGGCATCTATCACAGTGTCGACAGGCCGCCAGCGAAATGAAGTATATGGAGCATTCCTGGTTAGTCAGCAGAATCCTGAGCTGCGTGCAAGGCTGGGGGATAAATTGCAGCCTGCGGTTTCTGTAGCATGAGCAGGCGGTGGGTGTAGGAGCAGCGCCGTTTGATGGATGGGGATGACTTAAAGAGCCTGTCCTGATGTATTAGATGTGTGGCGGGGGTCCTGTGGGTATAAAGAGCGGATCTATCACATGAAGCAAATGAGCCCTAAAACTACCTTGCTGAGGATGCAGCGCCAGTAGGGGGCATGTCGGGGTTTATCACCAGGGGTATAACAGTCACAATACACCCTATTTAAAGGTGTTTGACTGGAGATTCTCAATATGAGCGGAGTTCCAAAGGGAGGTTAAAATCCATAAAAAAATGATGCTATCTGAATCCCTCACCACTCCAAGAAAACCTAATCTTTCTACTCCTTGTAATAAAAAAATTATATTCCCTCAGACAACCATGGTGACTCAACAAGTGGTGTTGGTTGGTGTGTAGAACTGAATTTGTTCAATAATGGGCCATCACGCTCTACCGACACAGTGCTTTGAAGACCTCAAGTCCCATCATGGTGATGATGAAGCCCAAGGCTCCAGAACGTCCACAAGTGGTTTAGCAGATTCGGGTCTAGACATTTTGATGTCTGTGATGAACCAAGTGAGGGACACCCCTGCCGTCCAGAGATGAGACCATATTGGTCAAGGAGAGAGAATTTATGGATCTGGAGCTCAAGTCACTCCCAGAAAGCTTGTTGATAAGTGGGACATTGCACAAACAAACATGTTGAGTATTCTTCATGAAGAGTTGGACTCACCAAGACACATGCCCGCCGGTTTCAGTGTTTGTTGACCGCAGAACAAATAATGCTCGAGTTAGATTTTCCAGAAAGGTCCTGGTCACATACGAAGACGGGAAATCTGCCAACTTCAAGGCCAGTGTTACTGGAGATGAAGCTATGTTGACAGAAGATGATTTTCCTAGGTATTTTGAGAAGTGGGAGCAACACTTGAAAAATTGCGTGGAGATTGGCTGTAAATAGGTTGAAGAATGCTGAATAAACAAGATCTCTTGGGAGAAAAATATTGGGCTAAATTACATTCTTCACGAAAAATTTTGCGCCAAAGCGGTAAACTTTTGCGCGTGCAAATCACCGCTGGAATTACAATCCTCGCGGCTCTTTCATCCGCCGATTAATTGCGTGCGCAAACAGGACGTGCACAAATGCAGGCGCAGTGCCGCCTCGCACAACAATCTTTGCGCCCGCAGTTTTGTGCACCCATTCAGCCAATCAAAATAAAGAAACACACCTATCAAACGCCACAGAATTGCGCCTGCCAGAGGCATCGGAGATGGGTTCTGTGTCTTTGATGCAAAATGAGCAAATATGCTACAGTAATATATTGTTGCTGCATTCCTTTTTATGTGCTGTTTTTTTTTGGGGCTATCAAAGTTGTTCAGATTTGCCGTTAACACCAACTTTTAGGAGTTGCTAAAATTATGCGCGCAAAGGCTATGCGGTAATTACCGCAAATAGATTGTAATGCTATCCGCGTACCAGCGCACATTCGCATTTGCGCTCACAATGTTAAGTATAGGACGCGCGCAGTACAGTAAGTTTGCGCAGGGTTCGCGCAGGTTCACCCGCGGTAGACGATTGCGCATGGTTGTTGCGCTGACTATGTAATGGCAGGCTTGGTCCAGTGTAAGAGCTGTCATGCATTTGTTTTTAGATCCAATTTTTGGAGGTTTGGAGTGTGCCTGATATGTAGGCAGCTCTCTTTATTGCAGCAGGAAATTGCCTGTTTGAAGTCTGAGATTTGTAAATTATCTGTTACACAAACTCAGGCTATGGCTATGACTGTTACAAAGCCACTGCCACAGAGGCCTCCTAGGAGTGGCAGATGGACTACTGTAGGATCTGGTAGACTTAGGCTAGGGTCAGACTAACGCATTTTTCGCGTTGTCTGTGAAAAAGTACGTTCGAACGAATGGACGCATTTTTTCACGGAATACGCGATAGCGGTCATACGATGCGCCTTTACGTCCGTGATTTTGTACGGATCATCAATAAAACACTTTTTGTGCCTGGACGTTATGTTGGCCGGACATTAGCAGCGTCTGACGTCTCCCAATCACGCACACACGCCTCTAGCGGACGCAGCGCACTCTGTACGTCCGTACTAGCGGTTTGACGTTCTAGAAAAAATGCGTTCGTTTGCCACTTGCGTTGCACGGACGAACGTTCATGCGGCCGTACTTCGCGTGTTCCCCGGCATTGGACGTCATTTGCTGCTAGCACGGCCGTGATTTCGTGCGTCTAAACGCACGTTAAGGCTAGGGTCAGACGAACGCATTTTCGCGTTGTCTGTGAAAAAGTACGTTCGAACGAATGGACGCATTTTTTCACGGAATACGCGATAGCGGTCATACGATGCGCCTTTTCGTCCGTGATTTTGTACGGATCATCAATAAAACACTTTTTGTGCCTGGACGTTATGTTGGCCGGACATTAGCAGCGTCTGACGTCTCCCAATCACGCACACACGCCTCTAGCGGACGCAGCGCACTCTGTACGTCCGTACTAGCGGTTTGACGTTCTAGAAAAAATGCGTTCGTTTGCCACTTGCGTTGCACGGACGAACGTTCATGCGGCCGTACTTCGCGTGTTCCCCAGCATTGGACGTCATTTGCTGCTAGCACGGCCGTGATTTCGTGCGTCTAAACGCACGTTAAGGCTAGGGTCAGACGAACGCATTTTCGCGTTGTCTGTGAAAAAGTGCGTTCGAACGAATTGACGCATTTTTTCACGGAGTACGCGATAGCGGTCATACTATGCGCATTTGCGTTCGTGATTTTGTACGGATCATCAATAAAACACTTTGTGCATCTGGACGTTATGTTGGCCGGACATTAGCAGCGTCTGACATCTCCAATTCACGCACACACGCCGCTAGCGGACGCAGAGCACTCTGTACAACCGTACTAGAGGTTTTACGTTCTCGACAAAATGCGTTCGTTTGCCACTTGCGTTGCGCAGCCGGACTTTCGTGCGACCATACTTCGTATATTGGCCGTCATTGCCCGGCATTTGCTGCTACTACGGCCGTGATTAAGTGCGCCTGCACGCGCGTTCGCACTGCCTCAGTCTGACCCTAGCCTTAAACTGCTTTTGTCTGACCCTAGCCTTAAAGTTGTGGATAGAAGGCATGTCCCACAGTCTGTGGCTCTTCTTAATTCTTTTGAGGCACTTTCAGAGTGTAGTGGTGAGACGGAAGTAGGCTCAGACACCATAGTTGAGGAACCACCATCCCCTATGCCTATGGTATGCAGGACTGCAACCAAGAACAATAAGGAAAAGGTGGGACATGATAGAAGGCAATTGTTGCTGGGTGATTCTATCATAAGAGGTGTTGAGCTGGAGAGTAGTGGTTTGGTGAGATGTCTTCCTGGGGCTACTGCTCGTAGAGACAAGAGACGTATTCTCAATATTGTCAAACAAGCAAAGCAGCAAGGGGAAGTGGATGTTCTAGTCCATCTAGGGACAAATGACTTGGCTAGCAATGAGGTTTCTGAGATTAAGGAAGATTTTTGTCTTCTTGGAGGTGAAATACAGCAGATTGCGTCCACTGTGTCATTCTCTGAAGTTTTGCCTGTGCATAACATTCAGGATAGGCAGATGCGCAATAGGGAATTTAATTTGTGGCTTCGGGAATGGTGTCGAGAGCAAGGATTTGGCTTTGTGTCCCATGATAGCTCTAATTGGAGCAGAAAGGAACTGTATAAAAAAGATGGTTTGCATCTTACTCATAGGGGAACATATGTTCTCAGTGAGAAGTTCAAAGGTTTCGCAAAGAAATATTTAAACTAGGAGGGGGGACAAAAGGGTAAAAAACAATCTGCCTGATTGTCCCCAAAACTAAATTGGAGGGTGCAAGCAACATGCGGGGAAAAAAATGACAAGCTCAGAGTTGTGTCTATAAATGCTCGCAGTTTAGTCAATAAAATCAATGAACTGGAGGCAATGATGGCAGCTGAAAAAGTAGATTTAGTTGCGGTTACTGAGACATGGTTCAGTGAGAAATATAACTGGGACATAACAATACCGGGGTACTCTTTATATAGAAAAGACAGAGAAGGTAGGAAAGGAGGAGGAGTGGCCCTGTATGTGAAAAAAAACATAAAAACAAACCAAATAAAAGTGAGTGAGGTGAACATAGAGTCAGTTTGGATTATGCTAACATTTGGCAATCATACAGTAGCTCATGTAGGTGTGATCTATAGACCCCCTGGACAAGTAGAAGAGCTAGATAATCTGCTGCTTGAGGAAATAGCCAAAATGGCAATGAAGGGGGAAGTTATTATCATGGGGGACTTTAATCTTCCTGATGTGAACTGGAAAACCAAAACAGCTGGGTGCACCAGGAGTACAAATATTCTAAACTCCCTACTGGGATTATCTCTAACACAAGTAGTTGAGGAGCCGACCCGTAAAGAGGCCATATTGGATTTAATACTCACAAATGGAGGTTTGGTATCGGACGTTGTTGTAGGTGAAAATTTGGGATCTAGTGATCACCAGTCAGTATGGTTTAATATAAGAACAGGGATGGAGCCGCACCACACAAAAACAAAAGTTTTAGACTTTAAAAAAACAGATTTTTCTAAAATGAGACTTTGTGTGAAGGAGTCATTATCAGACTGGAGGAGTTTAAAGTTTTTTAGATACATAAACGAGAAAAGAAAAGTAAAACAAGGTTTAGTTAGATTAAAAACAAAGGAAGGAAGGTATGTAGACGAGGATAAAAGTCTCGCTGACTGCCTCAATGAATATTTTTGTTCAGTCTTTGCAGAAGAAAAGGAAGGAAAGGGACCTCAGTTAGGAGGAAACACTAACGAGACAATTACATATCAGTTTACAGAGGAGGAGGTTCTACAGCAGCTGTCTAAAGTAAAGACAAATAAGTCAATGGGCCTGATGGGATCCACCCAAATTATTAAAAGAGCTCAGTGATGTAAGAGCAAAACCGTTAACAGATTTATTTAACCAATCCTTGCTAACGGGAGTCGTCCCAGAAGACTGGAAATTAGCAAATGTTGTGCCCATTCACAAGAAGGGTAGTAGGGAGGAATCTGGGAACTACAGGCCAGTTAGTCTTACGTCAGTAGTGGGGAAATTAATGGAAACCATGTTAAAGGAAAGGATTGTTGACCATCTAAAAACACATAGATTACAGGATCAGAAACAACATGGGGTTACCTCAGGGAGATCATGCCAAACTAATCTTATTGATTTTTTTGATTGGGTAACAAAAATAATAGACACAGGTGGTGCAGTAGACATTGCTTATTTAGATTCAGTAAGGCTTTTGATACTGTTCCGCATAGAAGGCTTATCAATAAATTGCAATCTTTGAGCTTGGATTCCAATATTGTTGAATGGATTAGGCAGTGGCTGAGTGACAGGCAACAGAGGGTTGTGGTAAATGGAGTTTATTCGGCGCAAGGTCTTGTTACCAGTGGGGTACCTCAGGGGTCAGTACTTGGACCCATTCTATTTAATATTTTTATTAGTGATATTGCAGAAGGTATTAATGGAAAAGTATGTCTTTTTGCTGATGACACAAAGATTTGCAACAGGGTTGACATTCCTGGAGGGATCAGCCAAATGACAAATGATTTAGGTAAACTAAAAAAATGGTCGGAGCTGTGGCAATTGAGTTTTAACGTGGATAAGTGCAAGATAATGCACCTGGGACGTAAAAACCAAGGGCTGAATATAGAATATTTGATACAGTCCTAACCTCAACATCTGAGGAAAGGGATTTAGGGGTCATTATTTCAGAGGATCTAAGGGTAAGTAGTCAATGTAATAGAGCAGCAGGAAATGCTGGCAGAATGCTTGGAAATGCTGGCAGAATGCTTGGTTCTGTAGGGAGAGCCTGTATTAGCAGTAGGAAAAGGGAAGTGCTCATGCCACTGTACAGAGCACTGGTGAGACCTCACTTGGAGTACTGTGTGCAGTACTGGAGACCGTATCTCCAGAAGGATATAGACATCTTAGAGAGAGTTCAGAGAAGGGCTACTAAAATGGTGTACGGCTTGAAGGAGAAAAGTTACCAGGAAAGGCTTAATGATCTTAACATGTACAGCTTGGAAAAAAGACGAGACAGAGGAGATATGATAGAAATATTTAAATACGTAAAGGGAATCCACAAGGTAGAGGAAGGGAGTATATTTAAAAGGAGACAAAGTAGCAAAACAAGAGGACATAGTCTTAGATTAGAGGGGCAAAGGTTTAAAAGTAACATCAGGAAGCATTATTTTACTGAGAGGGTGGTGGATACATGGAACAGTCTTCCAGTTGAAGTGGAGAGGCCAAAACAGTAATTGAATTTAAGCAAGCATGGGATAGGCATAAGGCTATCCTAAACAAAAGATAAATCCAGGTAAAGTATCCATGTAATTGGGCAGACTAGATGGGCCGAAAGGTTCTTATCTGCCGACATTTTTCATGTTTCTATGTTTCTAATACGGCATTCGGCGCAAATGGTTTTACCCCTCACGTTAATGTTTTTTGCACCGGCGCAAATGATTGCGTGAAGATTGTAATTTAGCCCATTGAGTTTTATATTTATTGGTTTTAACCTCACTTTAGGACCTTTCCTTGTACGACTAAACGTGGCGTTTATTGTGTGAAATCTGTATTCTAAGAATACCAGACTGAAAGCGCCGTTACACAGTAACTTGGGATCATGTTAAAAAGTTGAACAACTGTTGATGGTAGTTGTTACTGAGGATCTGAGCAACAGCTAGCCATGGGATATTGTTCAATATGGTACGTACATAGCATACATGCGAAGACTGATGAAAATGGGGTTCAGACAGGCTCATTTTCTACATCCTTTTGCTCTTTGTCTTCTGATGTGTTTTTCTTCTATTTAACTCCAAAGGAATCATTGTCTTAAGGAGAACCAAACCATTAACTGGATCCTTTGCGGCGTTGACGTGTTCCTGTAGGATCCTGGCTGTATTATGTATCACGTAGCACGATTCCTCTTGATTGTATCAGCAAAAAACCCTACATGATGTGGGGTGCACATACTCTGGAATATAGGGGTCTTCACAGGTGTGTATCTTTTAATGCTTACAACTAGGCCTGCAACTAACGATTATTCTCATAATCGATTAGTTGGTCGATTAATCGATTCATCAGATAAAAAAAAGTGTAAAATTGGTTTACGTAAAAGGAATTTTATGTAAAAAAATAACCACAACCCCTCCCCCTTTTTCATAAGTAATTTGCGTAGTGTACGTAACTTTCGTATGTACATACGCAAATTGCGTATCCTGTGTACTTTTTACACAAGGTATGCGAGTGCTTGGTCAGAGGGATGGGTTGATGCCGCGAGTGCTTGGTCAGAGGGATGGGTTGATGTCGCAAGTGCTTGGTCAGAGGGATGGGTTGATGCTGTGAGTGCTTGGACAGAGGGATGGGTTGATGCTGCGAGTGCTTGGTCAGAGGGATGTGTTGATGCTGCGAGTGCTTGGACAGAGGGATGGGTTGATGCTGCGAGTGTTTGGTCAGAGGGATGGGTTGATGGTGCATGCGCAGCTTAAGCCCATGTTTGCTTTCTCAAATGAACGCGGCTACAAGCACTTGGTCATAGATGATGTCAGCATGAAATTGGAGTTAATAAGCTAAAGTGGTCAGGGTGCGTAGAGTGTCCCTTTTAAATAATTCCGTGAACAAACTGAGTGGGAGGAGGGACTGGAGGTGGAAGCGAGTGACTTTGCTCAAGTGACTTGACCTGAGTGTGAGAGGGAGTGGGTATGGACAAAAGACCAGATCTGAGTGTGGGAGTGAGTTTGGGGAAAGGGATCAGACCAAAGGGAGGGAATGCCAGTTCCCGACCAAAGAGGGTGTGGCAGGGAGGGTGGGGTGGTGGCACAGGACTCCAGCTTCAAGTAAGGATTAAACACAGGCATACAGCTCCTTCAACCAGTGTCAGTATCCTATTGTTATAGTTCTACTGTTGCAAACGGAATAAAAACAAACTGGTTGTGTCTGACATAACCCTAGAACTAAATCACACCTAGTAAAGCAGCGGCGTGTCTTCTCCAATCAGCTCCGAAGCTGAGGTTATTTACGTTTAACTCTGTCTGACTCGAAACAGTGTGTGCTGCACACAGGACCATTAATCAACACCGATTAACCCATAATGGAAATAGTTGTCAACTATTTTAATCATCGATTAGTTGTTGATTAATCGATCATTTGTTTCAGCCCTACTTTAAACTCGTCTTTCAAGCGCTCCTTGGCCAGGGGACCATCACTGGGTCTGGGTGTGGTTGAAAAGCGATACTGGATGCAGGAGGCGGCAGAATGGTGTAATGTTAGGGCTTTATGTGTAAAACATCATCCAGTTTCTCCAGACTGCTGTTGGTCCGTATAGATACGTAGGGCCCTATCACCTCTTTAACGCTAGCGGTCACATAAGTGAGTGTTAGCACTAGGTTAATTGAGGTGATAGCGTGACATCCAGATCGGATCCCGATCGCTAACGGTTAAAAAAATCTGTTAGCGCATCGGTAATAGCGCTTTCTAGCGTAAGCTTATACTTTTATACTTTGCACTCCCCATGGTAAGTATAGGGAGAGCAAAGCGTTAATTATCATTAGGATCACAAAGTCCTAACGCTAATTACTCACTGCTGCGGCTAACTGAAAAGATGCCCACAGCTCTAAGCCGGTGCTCACTGATTGCGCATCTGCAGAATCGCTCAGCACCAGCTGGAACCCCCCAAAAATCAGATACTCACCTCTCAACCCACGGCGGGAAACGGAGGCCCAGTCTGCCCTTTCTGGCCGTCAGAAGCAGAGTGAGACTGGTGACAAATTTTCCCCAGTCTCCCTTTGCGAATCACTCCGCGGCCCTGCACCATCTCGCGAGAACGAGCTGCCCGGCATCACAACCCTCAATGGAATCCTATGGACTCTACGAGGGGATATTCGCTGTCGGCGTGTTAGCGCTGTCGCGATTATCCAGGAGACTAGCGGCCATTACGGTGCAGGCTGCTGGATTCAGCGCCTGCCTCGTAATCCACTTGTAAAACAGGGATGCTAAGGGGTAATTTGCAAGCGGTAATCTTTCACCTTAGCGTCCCCCGATTTAGCTCAGGACAAGTGATAGTGCCCTAAGGCTGAATGAGGAATACCTGCAAATAGCTAACGTACTGAATAACAAATCTGATCTCTACTTAACGGAGTGTAGTGTAACCAGACGTCGGGTGGCAACTGGATGTTTGATGGCGGCCACAATACAGTCAAGTGTTTGATGGAATTACAGACCCAGCGTTTTGGATCATCTGTTCATTTCACACAGTAAAATCAAATGGACTCTCATAGATGGACTAGGTCCTGCTTAGATAACGACACCCAGAGTGTTTTGAAATGCGTCGGTGTAAAGAGAGCGTGTCCATCATTATGTGAAGAACATATTTTACTCTTAATGGGACTCTCTCTGCAGCTCTGTGTATTGATCTTTATATGTCCGTTGCTACATTAATAAACATTCTTTTTTGGATTTTGCACAAAGGTTGCCGCTACTCTTTCTTTAAAAGTATTAAACATTAACTCCCAAGGCCAGACAACCTAAAGCAGATCCAATTAGAGCCTATAGTCACCTCTGATCCGATCCGTGCGAGTGAATGGAAATTCCTTTTACTGGTCTTTACCTTTTACTTTATGTGGCGTTTCTCTACTTTGTATTTCAGGTATTTTCTTTCAAATATGTGCTATGTTTGCTATGTGAGGTATAGAATGGCATTGTGTTCTGGCATACAGGCACTGGTTGTGTGTGTGTTTGTTTCTATTGTTGTGAATAACAAGTCAAGGTCAGGGGGAACCAAAGAATTCACTTAACACATCAACTAACTAAGTTCGAGGACACCAGAAGATGAACAGGATGGAATGATTAAACAAGCCAAGTCAGGATTGGGTAGAGCAAAGTCAAAGGAACAGCCAGGACAAACAGAGGAAGCCACAGAATAGTATGTAACACTATCTCAGGTACCGATAACCACAATGGGGCGCAAAGTAGAGTCTGACTGGGGTTCAAAGGAATAGCTGTAACTCCATTGGTTGATGTCTCCTGCCGTAAAAGATTCCTGAATGTTGTAGCCGCAGTGGTGCAGCGTTCGGCATTATATCACTTTGATGTACCTAAAGCGATTTATTGAAGAGGATATTGGTTGGGTGGCTCATGTCACAATCATTGTTAAAATGACGCACAGTGTCAATATGGACGACACGGGAACTGTACAGGAATACCAAAATGACTACAGCGTCAATAAAGGTAGCGCATGGAGCGTCAGATGGGATTCCAGAATGACAGTGCCAATGCGAGTAGTGGAATGGACCAATAGAGACGTGCCAGAATGACAATTGGTATCAGTGTAAGTCCTAGGATGCCTAGGTGACTTTGGGATACGTGACACTATTTTAGTGTTAACTGGATGAGCAAGACCACACCAGATTACTTGAAAGAAACGTTGTACCTCAAGCACTCCTTCCCTAAACTTTGAGGTCTTTTATCTCCCTTGCGTACAAATCTACCACCTTTCCTTGCTGTGTGCCCACCCATTTTCAATCTCAGCTCCTCCTGAAACTGTGAAGGCACAGAGATAAGAACAGTCTGGCTAATGAAGCAAGGTCTCTCAAACCTTTTTATTTAAGCCTAAAAAAAAAAAAGCATAATTAGAGTTAAGACTTACTTTTTCGATTTTGTCCCAATGCCAGAGCCAGTCCATCTTTTGTCCATTGTATGATGCCAGAGTAATTAAGGACCACACAAGTGAGGACCACCTTTTGACCTGCAACCACAGTCTGGTCAGTAGGCTCCTGGATGAAACGTGGCTGGACAGCTGTAGAAAAGAAAGAAAGAGAGGGTTCAAAGACCTGTAGTCCTTAATACTCGTGTCACATCATTGTATTTGTAACATTTATGTTAGTGAACAATCTGGAAAAGGCTAGCATATACAACGTTTTCTGTGTTAGCTTTATATTGCTATCTGTTGATTGTCTCAAAGAGGCCTTTGTTCAGTGTGAACTCGACTCCAGGGCTAAAGGTATCATCTACTCAAGGGCTAAAAGATAGCCTCTACTCCATGGCTGAAGGTATCATCTACTCAAGGGCTAAAAGATAGCCTCTACTCCATGGCTGAAGGTATCATCTACTCAAGGGCTAAAAGATAGCCTCTACTCCATGGCTGAAGGTATCATCTACTCAAGGGCTAAAAGATAGCCTCTACTCCATGGCTGAAGGTAGACTGTTCTCAATGTCTGAAGGTATCCTCTGCTCCATGGCTGAAAGTAGAGTGTACTCAATGTCTGAAGGTATCCTCTGCTCCATGGCTGAAATTAGAGTGTACTCAAGTGTTTATACGTTTGTGGTTAGGGATGTCACGATCCGATCCTTAAAATCAGGACCCGATCCTGGCATTTTTCGGTAATTTGATTTATAAAGCTGACCTGAAACCCCCCCCCCAGTCTGCAAAATGCAGGGCAGAGAGACTCCCAGCCACCCAGCTGGAATTTTTGGAGCCCTAGCTTTGACTCAGGAGGAGGCAGGGATGCTGCAGAGGCTCTTCGATTCCCTTTTGCACAGATCTGGCCAAGGAGGTGTGAGCAGTATCAGATCGGGACTTGTGTCTGATGATCCTGAATATTGCAGGACCTGGATCTGATCTGGGACCTGAAAACCGTGTTCTGGACAACCCTATTTGTGGCGAGTTCTCCTTATGTTCATTGTATCTTCTGTAGGGACAATTTAGGCCTGCAGGTTTTTTTTTTTTTTAACCCCTCCAAGGTTTGCTCAGTCAAACCTGTCTCAAGGACAGGGTGAGTTACCTGCCCAGAGACCTTGAGGATTTACTTCATACTCCAAAATTTCCTTGGTTTGTGTAGTCACTTTAATAATGGATGTCACCAAGAAAACAACTGACTGTGCGTAAAAAATCAATTGTAAACAGTCTACTGTCCAGCACTTAATGCTGAAAAGGAACAAGTCGGGTGGAAAACGCATAATCCATATTTCTGTTAACAAATACTCTGTGCCGCCAATATTGCAATTCAGGACATTTCAAGGCGACATTACGGAAACAAACACACAACGAACAAGATAACTAAAGGCTTATTTATGCGATGGGAAAGTATTGGCTATACTATAAACCCAATAGAGAAGATTTCCTGATGAAATGGTGTATAGAACCAGCAAGTGGAAGATAAAGAGATTCATCTATCTGACGTTCCATGAGGCCTTGTGCCCCAAGTCACCACAGCTTTGAGATGTTTCTGCTATTAACTTAGAGAGACATTAATTATTAGCTAAACCACACAATTAACACACAAGAGACTTACTATGCAAAGTCACATCTCTCTGAAGAGTGCCAAGTCTGTCTTCCTTCAAATATTACATGTACGGTTATGAATGTGGACCCCCCCCAAAGAGTTTTTAATGCAGAGCCTCAACAACAAAAATGCTGACCAACATCAAAACGTTCCCATGAGGAATCTCTAGGGTTGCAACAGATTCAGTCAAACGTTAAGGTCATTCTTGACTTTAAGAGACAGCTGGCGGGACTTACAGACACAGACACATCTCCTTTCCATGTTCTCGAGTCTAGGAATGGCTTCACAGACCTCGGCTATAGGGGTTATTCAGAAACAGCCGATCTGGCCCCGAAATGGCACCAAACAGGGAATTTCCCGTACGGTGCCATATCAGGGCCATTCTGCTAGTCAGAGAGCAGGCAGTTTGTCAAATTTTGGTGAATTGCCTACAAGTATGTGCCTGTTTGACGGCAGTGAAATCTCCCATAGAGAAGCAATGGTTAATCTATTCACATTGAACAGCAGAGAAATGTCAGTGAAATGCCCTGCTGTTCGGTGGTTTCATTCAGCAGGTTTAATCAGACGAATCCCATAGGCTTCAATGTTAAAAATATTCCCGTTTTAACCCAATAACTAATAAAACGTTTATTTTAACCTACAGCTAAAAGTCTCTTTATTGATTTTTTAGGATCTTTTAGGCATTTTTTCAGAATTTTTTTCCCACATTTCCCCACCCCGTTTTTTTAAAATCGTTTTTTCTTTTTGTAACAGACCTTTTTATTATCATTCAAACTAGGCTTTGTATAAACCATGGCTAGAATTAAGATGACTGATTGTGGCCTTCCACTCATTTGGAAGGATTTATGGTGCCTTTTGGGTTCCTGCGACCTCCCTCAAGAGACATTTTGGATGCCCATGAAATTATACAATGAATATTCATCAGCTTGGTCCTTTGTTTAATGCTGTCTGAATACTGTCATACCACCTGTAAGCAGCTGTCACATGTACGCAGACGACACTAATCTAGAACAGCAAACCAAATCTCCTGCAGCTGGAGGCCGCGCTGCAAGAACAATTCACAGAGGTAGAAAAGTGGATCTCAGATAACAAACCTTTTCTTAAATACAGACAAAACTGTTACAAACAATGCTCTTTGGAACAGAACCTAAACTACACAAATTGCAAACACCCTATCTAGGTGTCAGGACAAAATCAAATAGCACGCTGACCACAGTCACTTCTCTCAAATATCTAGGTATGTGGTTAGACCCAAATCTATCCTTTGGCCCCACATCGAAAAACTCTCATCTAAACTTTACCCCAAACTAGGTGCCCTGTACAGAAACAAATCCTGCCTGAGCCCCGCGGTGAAAAAGCAGATTGTACAACAAATGCTTATGCCAGCTATTGAATACGGAGATGTAGTGTATGCAGCCGCCCTGCAATCACACCTCCAGAAACTTACTACATTGTATAACTCATTCTGCCGCTTTGTGCTACAATGTAACTACATGAACAAGAAATACAACACAGCGCTAAAGGACCTAGGTCCACAAGACAGTGGGTTAGATACTTGATATGTCCATAAACAGTGGTCCTTATCTTCGGGAGCAGATCTTCTTAAGGATACAGATGGGATTTTGCTGCAGGAAAAAACACAGAGAACCAGAATTGCGCAGTACGACAACACCAGATGTGGGATAAACTTGTATCGATATTCAACTCACATTCTAGAGAGCCCACAACCGGCTCTCAGGAATAAAGCAGACAGGGACTTATAACAGGCGCCCATAGACCCTTCGGTTCACTTCTCCGGGGTTTACCAGAAGGAGACAGCTGCAGGAAGAATTTGACAAAAAGCCAAAAGAGAAACACCTCCTGGTGCGGTAAATCACAAATAAATTTGGCAGTTTTTAAAGGCGAGAGCCAAATTCGCACTTACAAGCGGTTGAGCTTCTATTGGCTCCGTCACAATATGCACAGGGGATCATAAAGGTGTTCCCCAAACCTTCTTTGTAGAGTCATAAAGGCAGACAGCAATAAAATTTAAAAATAAATAAAAACATTTAAAGGTTTAAAATATACAGATTTATATCTACCAGGACGCGTTTCGCCATTAATGGCTTCCTCAGCTGGAGAAAGGAAGCCATTAATGGCGAAACGCGTCCTGGTAGATATAAATCTGTATACGTTAAACCTTTAAATGTTTTTATTTATTTTTAAATTTTATTGCTGTCTGCCTTTATGACTCTACAAAGAAGGTTTGGGGAACACCTTTATGATCCCCTGTGCATATTGTGACGGAGCCAATAGAGGCTCAACCGCTTGTAAGTGCGAATTTGGCTCTCGCTTTTAAAAACTGCCAAATTTATTTGTGATTTACCGCACCAGGAGGTGTTTCTCTTTTGGCTTTTTGTCAAATTCTTCCTGCAGCTGTCTCCTTCTGGTAAATCCCGAAGAAGTGAACCGAAGGGTCTATGGGCGCCTGTTATAAGTCCCTGTCTGCTTTATTCCTGAGAGCCGGTTGTGGGCTCTCTAGAATGTGAGTTGAATATCGATACAAGTTTATCCCACATCTGGTGTTGTCGTACTGCGCAATTCTGGTTCTCTGTGTTTTTTCCTGCAGCAAAATCCCATCTGTATCCTTAAGAAGATCTGCTCCCGAAGATAAGGACCACTGTTTATGGACATATCAAGTATCTAACCCACTGTCTTGTGGACCTAGGTCCTTTAGCGCTGTGTTGTATTTCTTGTTCATATTGTTATTGGGTATTTAGAGAAACCCCCACACACAGCATTCAGCGAGTGGGATAGATACTTATTTCCGGTGGGCGCTTCACCCCTTTCCTTTTTCAATGTAACTACATGACCCACCACTGTGACATGTTAAAAGAGCTAAACTGGCCATCGCTGGAATGTAAATGCAGTCTTCACCTTTCCAACCTAGGCCCCTATTACTTTCTTCGCGCAATGCGTTTTGTGTGTGCAAATACGCATTTGCGCAAGGGGCAAAACCCTTTGCGCAGAACGTCGTATTACAACGTTCGCGCAAAAAATGCACGTTAACGTTTAACGCGGAAGGACCTGCGCGAGCGTGATGAACTGTACACTTAACATTATGAGCGCTAATGCGTTTGTGCGCTGGTGCGCGCATGGTATTACAATCTTCGCGCAAAATTTAACGCACAACGTAAATTTTAACGTATTTGAAAAGCTGGTGTTAATGGCAACTGTGAACGACCTGGACGAACCCAAATACACCAGCCTGTACAAAAATATGCAGCAACGTATACTTACACATTCTACGCATACCCAAACAATGTAATTGAGACGTTGTGCGTGTTTTTATTATTACAGCAGCATATATGCGCAGGTTGACTTCGATGGCGCATATACTTGAAACGTTAAAAAACAGTCCGCTCACTGATTTCTGCACGCAACGGTACTTTTGCGTGCATTTTTGCGCGTCGGTTTTACGAACGTTATTTTTTGATGGCTGGAAAAATGCGCGAGGATTGTAATACCCCGTTAATTTTCGCTCGATAACACATTTTGCTGTGCGCAAAAAAAAATGTGCTGCGTGAACGAAATTGCGCGAAGAATGTAATAGGGCCCCTAATGTTTAAAAACTTTTCTGGGAAGCTATCACCCTACCTGAATAGGCTGCTTCCCCTAGCAGTTCCCTCATCCTATAACCTCCGATCCAGGACCAGCACCTTACTTGCAATACCACAATACAAAAAGAAAGTGGCTCGATCCGCATTTCTTTTCCTACAGAGCACCGCAATTACGGAATAACCTCCCAGACGCCACAAGTCTTCCCCAGTCTAAAGTCCCTTAAGAGCTCCCTATTAACATACCTCAATAAGGAATGCACCTGTAAACATGTAACACAGTGACTATATACAGAATGCACCTGTAAACATGTAACACAGTGACTATATACAGAATGCACCTGTAAACATGTAACACAGTGACTATATACAGAATGCACCTGTAAACATGTAACACAGTGACTATATACAGAATGCACCTGTAAACATGTAACACAGTGACTATAGACAGAATGCACCTGTAAACATGTAACATAATGACTATATACAGAATGCGCCTGTAAACATGTAACACAGTGACTATACACAGAATGCACCTGTAAACATGTAATACAGTGACTATATACAGAATGCACCTGTAAACATGTAACACAGTGACTATATACAGAATGCACGTGTAAACATGTAACACAGTGACTATATACAGAATGCACGTGTAAACATGTAACACAGTGACTATATACAAAATGCACCTGTAAACATGTAACACAGTGACTATATAAGAATGCACCTGTAAACATGTAACACAGTGACTATATACAGAATGCACCTGTAAACATGTAACACAGTGACTATAGACAGAATGCACCTGTAAACATGTAACATAATGACTACAGTTGTGTTCAAAATTATTCAACCCCCACTGAAATTGAGTGTTTTGGCCAGTTTGACATTGATTTGGATCATTCAGTCATCTTGCTTACAATTAAATCAAAGAGGCACGTGTAGGTCAGACAAATATAACATAACATTTATAATGAAATAAGCACAAATGTCTTTTCTGTGCTCACATCATTATCAGTTTTATTCAACCCCCAAGTGACATTCAATCTTAGTACTTAGTACAACATCCTTTTACAGTTTTAACAGCTTTTAAACGTGAAGCATAGCTTGACACAAGTGTCTTGCAGCGATCTACGGGTATCTTCGCCCATTCGTCATGGGCAAAAGCCTCCAGTTCAGTCACATTCTTAGGCTTGCGCACTGCAACTGCTTTCTTTAAGTCCCACCAGAGGTTCTCAATCGGATTTAAGTCAGGTGACTGCGATGGCCACTCCAAAATGTTCCAGCCTTTAATCTGCAACCATGCTCTAATGGACTTGGAGGTATGCTTGGATCATTGTCCTGTTGAAAGGTCCAACGTCTCCCAAGCCTCAGGTTTGTGACGGACTGCATCACATTGTCATCCAATATCTCCTGGTACTGAAGAGAATTCATGGTACCTTGCACACGCTGAAGCTTCCCTGTACCTGCAGAAGCAAAACAGCCCCAAAGCATGATTGACCCCCCGCCATGCTTCACAGTAGGCAAGGTGTTCTTTTCTTCATAGGCCTTGTTCTTCCTCCTCCAAACATAGCGTTGATCCATGGGCCCAAACAGTTCTAATTTTGTTTCATCAGTCCACAGAACACTATCCCAAAACTTCTGTGGTTTGTCCACATGATTTTTGGCATACTGCAGTCGACTCTTCTTATTCTTTGGAGACAGCAAGGGGGTGCGCCTGGGAGTTCTGGCATGGAGGCCTTCATTACGCAGTGTGCGCCGTATTGTCTGAGCTGAAACTTCAGTACCCACATCTGACAAATCTTTTCCCAGTTCCTCAGCAGTCACACGGGGACTTTTCTCCACTCTACGCTTCAGGTAGCGCACAGCAGTCGAAGTCAGCATCTTCTTTCTGCCACGACCAGGTAGCGTTTCAACAGTGCCCTTTGCCTTGAATTTGCGAATGATGCTTCTTATGGTCTCTCTTGGTATGTTTAACATCTTTGCAATCTTCTTATAGCCATTGCCCTTCCTGTGAAGAGTAATCACCTCTTCTCTTGTCTTCCTGGACCATTTTCTTGACTTCACCATGTTTGTAACCACACCAGTAAATGTCTAGAAGGAGCTGAGTATCACAGTCATTTTAAAGCTGCCTAATTGGCGCTTATTATGCTTTATTGCTGCTCCGTGACATCCACAGGTGTTTTCAATACCTGATTGAAAACACTTGAATGAACCTCTGTTCTTCAGAGTGGTAGTCTTTAAGGGGTTGAATAATTGTGTCAATGAAGAATTCACAAAAGAAACATTTACTACTATATTACAAAACCAATTGATGTCATTTTAGTTGCATATGGTTCTTTAAAAAAATCCTTGTAGGATTTCATTCTTAATACAATTACAAATGTCACTAAATTCCCTAAAACCCTTTACAGCATTGGGGGTTGAATAATTTTGAACACAACTGTATATACAGAATGCGCCTGTAAACATGTAACACAGTGACTATATACAGAATGCACCTGTAAACATGTAACACAGTGACTATATACAGAATGCACCTGTAAACATGTAACACAGTGACTATACACAGAATGCACCTGTAAACATGTAACACAGTGACTATATACAGAATGCACGTGTAAACATGTAACACAGTGACTATATACAGAATGCACGTGTAAACATGTAACACAGTGACTATATACAGAATGCACCTGTAAACATGTAACACAGTGACTATATACAGAATGCACCTGTACACATGTAACACAGTGACTATATACAGAATGCACCTGTAAACATGTAACACAGTGACTATATACAGAATGCACCTGTAAACATGTAACACAGTGACTATATACAGAATGCTCCTGTAAACATGTAACACAGTGACTATATACAGAATGTGCCTGTAAACATGTAACACAGTGACTATATACAGAATGCGCCTGTAAACATGTAACATAGTGACTATTTCCTACATATTTATTTTCCTGTTAATCTGTATATTTGTTTTTTTTGTGTTAATATCTTGAATTTTACTACTTTGTATTTCTGTAGCATTTCAATGTTCTTGAACCCAGGACATACTTGAAAACGAGAGAAATCTCAATGTATCCTTCCTGGTAAAATCCTTTATAAATAAATAAAATAGATCTAGGGAATATGCGCTATTCCTCTCTGAAGGACCACAGACGTTTCAGGCTTATTTTCGAAGTGGTGAAAATTGCAACTTTTAGGCCAAACTAGTTACTGAAGGAATGCATGAGCTGGAAAAGTTTGCAAATTCTTAAAAATGTGTAATTATTTTCTTGACGTTCTCTTGTAAGTTACCCTAATTAATTGGACACCTTTAAAACGTAACATAAATTTTAAAAGTCAGCTAAACACTGAGGATTCTGTTTTAAATGTGGTTTCCATGGTGATTGTTCCACTTTTATAATGTTTGGAAGGCTTTGTTATTAGCGTACGTTTTACAGAGATCTATTTGATGATCATTTGCGTGGATGAGCTAGACAAGGATAACTCGCAGGAGCTGTTTGGGCAGCCCCTGTCACTTTGTTTGCATTTTTGGAGGACATTGTGGCTGGAGAGGCATCAAGAACCTTGATATCAATATGAGTCAAGGTGGAGAATCACATGTTCTGCATCATTTGGTCTAAAATCGTCAAAAAACACATAGTTTCAAAGATACACTTTCTCGCCAAAATAACTTTAAGCATAAGGTGTAAAAAATTGACCTGGCCTCCCACACCGTGATCTTCTGTGTTCCTCCATCTGTCCTGCACCTACTGTGGGAATCAGCTCGGTAACGTTCCCCTAACGATCTGCAGGTATTAAGAGGCATTGTGGACCCAACCCTCCACCTTGAGGGTTGTCAGTTAGCATCCTTTGGAGTAACCTATTCTGGTGAATGTATTTATGAGCCACAATCTACCCCGGGAAGAAGGGCCCAGGTATCTATTGTTTGCCCTGCTTCCTAAATGTTTAGAGGGACTGGCTGAGACATCATGCTGTCTTCTGACTACATGCATCCCACAGGGAGTAATTGGCTTTAACCGTGGGTCTAAACGCAGTCATTCCCCGCCGTCCCCCCTCCTCTGTTCGAAACATTCAGGGCGATCAATAACAGTCATGTTTCCAGTGAGCAATGGTTTGATTCAGTCTCTGAGGTTAAAATCAGCTCGGCAGCTCGACTGCCCGGGGGCTAACAGAGTATTGATCGGGCAATGCTCAGCAATGGCTCTCCTGGGGATTCCTCCGAGCAAAGGACTGAGCATGCCACAGATATTGTGAGCCGGACTCAACCTTCTCACAGAGATCTGCAAGACATCTTGGGAATGGAAAATACATTCAACCTTTACAGACACCGGAGTAATATTTTTATAAAGTGTCCTTATTGAGAAATATCAGTCCCTATTATGACATGGTATTTTTTTCTTTTGAATTCTATTGTCTCTATTTTCTTAGAATTCCAGATTGTTGGGGGGTTTATGGGTGAATCAAAGTGCTCCACAGCAATAAAACTCCAAATAATGTGCACTTTGTATTAGTGTTTCACAGAGCTCCACAGCAATAAAACTCCCAATAATGTGCACTTTGTATGAGTGTATCAGAGAGCTCTACAGCAATAAAACTCACAGTAATGTGCGGTGTGAATGACTGTATCACAGACCTCCACAGCAATAAAACTCACAGTAATGTGTGGTGTGAATGACTGTATCACAGACCTCCACAGCAATAAAACTCACAGTAATGTGCAGTGTGAATGACTGTATCACAGACCTCCACAGCAATAAAGCTCACAGTACTGTGCGTTGTGTATGAGTGTATTACAGAACTTACAAACCTGTCTTTGTTATACTTTAGTGTGCAATACATTGCATTACAATAATTCACAACACACCAGAATGAGCATTAGTGTAGTACAATATGCCGTTGCCGCAGTATAAAAGATGCCCCTTTATTAGGACAGAGAACCAGTAATCTGTATGTCCATAACACAGACAGCTGATGAACCCTTAGGCAGCCTGGCAGAGCCGGCAGGTGGGCAGATTGCCTTGGGGTCTGCAGTCGAATTGTAATGAAATTGTAGTGTAATTATTTGTCACCAGCATCAGATATACCTACTGTGACTGCCTGGCAATTTCACCTCTCTGGCATTGTGTTTTGTTGAAACATTCATGGCCTGAACTGGTGACTGGTTACTTTCTCTGTCTAAGGTAATACAGCTGTTTATGTTTTAAACATGGCCCAAGTGGTTTCCAAGCATTAAAACCAATACCCTGAGCATATATCGCCTCACCATGAGCCAACCCTTTAATCATACTCTTTGAGAAACTGCCTGGACGCGATGAGACCTCAAGAGTCTGCTCAGGGAAGACTTAGAGAGTCTGCCTTTTCACCCTGAAACCTTATGGATCTTCATTTCTCATTGAAACCTTAAAGATCTGCTCATTCTCTTGACCTGAGGAGCTATCTATTCACCTTCAACCACAGAACATCTCTACCCATTCACCAGCTGGATGAAGTAGAGGTAACACCACTGCTCTATAACCGAGGAGACCAAAGTTGGATTCCCGGCCAGAGCTCCTCTCCAGTAAGTGTCCTTGGGCAGAACACCTAACGGTACATACTTGCTACCACACAATATCGGCTGTGGAGTCCAATGGTAACATCTCTACCCTTCGACCGTGGAGAAGCAAGTCAAATCCCATGCAGCACATCCCTCCAATGCAACTGTGGAGAAGCAAGGCTCGACTTTATGAGAAGCGGATTCAACCTAACCACCAGGTCGCTGCTCTACAATCATAGAAAGCTGGCTTGATTCTGCTCAGAAGATGCCTCCAGCGAGTGTCCTTGGGCAAGACACCTAATGATATGGATGCGCCTCCCTCACGAAATACGTGTACTTCTCTTAGATTGGAAGTTCCCTTGGGAACAGGGTCCCCTTGAATCAGGCCGTATCATCCATGTGTGGTATTCCAATGTATTAACCCTTTGTACACTGATCTTGTAAAGTGCTGTGGAATATGTGGCGCTATATAAGTAAAGGATAATAATAATTCACTAGCAAAAACCTGAGGAACCCTCGACCATTGAATATCTCCCACATTCACACTGAAAACCACGAGGATCTGCTTATTCATCATCAAACCTTGAAGATCTCCCCACTCACTTCGAGAACCTGAGGATCTCTCGATTCAACCTCAATCACTGAAGATCTCTTCATTCACGCCCAAATCCCACAGTATCTGCTTTTTCACTACCAACCACTACAGATCTCCCCAATTACACCAGGAGCCTAAAAGTTTGGTTTAGTAAGGACTATTGGGCTAAGATAAATCACCAGAAGGCCGTGACAATCTGCCCAGTTAACCTGAGACCTTTGCAGTATGTCCAGTGTTTATGGTTGGTCCTGCCCCGGTCCAGGTTGGTCCTGCCCCGGTTATCTTAGTAAGACTCTCCCATTGGGTATATGTAGCGGTGGGAGCATAAAGATGCAGAGCTTGCACAGTTCACCAGTCTTTTTTTTGGCCAGTTTTGCCCTGACTGTCAGATAACATCTGAAAGTTTTATGGCTCCACAGACAGTGGAAAAGCAGGGTTAGGAATTTATATACCTTATTTTTTTCTGCAGAGAGCCTGAACATTTTAATTTACTAAAAGCATGCTTTCAGTGCGGTCTTTACTTAGTCTCCCGACCAATCTCGGCCAATCCAATTAAACGTGGAATTCACAAAAAAAAAACAGATAGAAAAAGCCCTGAGTACTTGGCTGAGCATCTCTGCGGGCCGGCCGCCTGTAGCTTGGCAATTCTCTGCTATTGCACTGTAAGAAGAATAAAAGTATTACATGTAATAAACGAGCAAGAGGCGTAAAAGCGGCTTTTTATTAAGTGCTCAGATGTTGGTCAGAGCAAAGCACTCTGGGCTGCGTGCCTAACCGCTCGATCCGTTAATGTCTGCGAGTGTACATGTCATCTCCTTCTATATTCTGTATACTTTGTATAGGAGCTAACCCGAGTGTATCAAAATATTTTAAAAAAAGTAAATATTTTTGTGCAGCTTCTATAACTTTGGGCTCAATTTCTATTGGTAGATTTTTTTTAATACTCTGCTCTCAGACAGTATTTTTTTTGTAATATTGGCTGATTTGGTTGAAAAAAAATTTGTGCACAACCGATATTTGATAAATGATGTTGATGCAACCCCCCCCAAAAAAACAGGCTTGTAAAATGCCGAAAAAAGCTTATTTTCGGCTAGCATTGTAGGTACGGATTGTTTCTGTTAAAGATGACTCTAAGAAAAATCTGATGTTTCAACTAATCTGGTTACTCAGAGCTGATCTGGCCCCGAAATGGCACCGAACAGGGAATTTCTCCGTACGGGGACATTTCGGGGCCATTCGGCTATTCAGAGAGCAGCCAGTTCACCAAATTTTGGCAAACTGCCAGCAAGTGCGGTGCCTGTTCGGCGGCAGTGAAATACAGTGCCTGTTCGGCGGCAGTGAAATCCCCCATAGAGAAGCAATGGTTAATCTATTCACATTGAACAGCAGAGAAATGTCAGTTAAATGCCCTGATGTTCAGTGGTTTCATTCGACAGGTTTATTCAGGCGAATCCCATAGGCTTCAATGTTAAAAATATTTCCGTTTTCATACAATAATCTTTATTATTTTAATCTGCAGCAAAAAGTCTCTTTATTTATAGATTTTTTTATGATCTTTTAGGCTTTTTTCGGCAAACCACCCCCCCCGTTTATTATTAACCCCTTCGCTGCAGAGGACGCAGATAACGTTCCTTGCAGTGGACGCGCTGAGCGCATCCTCCCTTTGGGGCCAGCGTTCGGCCGGGTTCCGGCCGATCGCCGGACCCCCCGGTGCGGGCTGACATCCTCGATGTCAGTCCAGCACCCGGAACCACCGCCGGCCTAATTAGGTGTCATTGCGGCGGCGCAATGACCCCTAATTCAGGCCACCCCCCGCATGTGCGGAGGAGGCGCCTGAAAGGGAGGGGGGAGGTCCTTCAGACCTCTCTCCCTCCCGATCGCCGGCGTTGCAGGGGGTTAATCCAGGCACCGTTTGGAAGGGCACAGCCTGCCCTTCCTAACGGTACCTGGAATTAACTCCATGGGGGCTGGATCACGAATCGGCGCCGAAAAGCGCCGTTTCGTGATCCTTTCCCGGAGCTGGCCGACATCTTGGATGTCGGCCAAGCTTCCGGGAATGCCCCCTGAGGACTGGCGTCTTCGTGCATAGCACGATGACGCCAGTCTTGGAGTTAACCCCTAACTGCCACCAATGGTGGAGATAGGGGGTTCCAATGAACCCCCTATCTCCCGATCCGTGGCAGTTATTTATTTATTTATTATTTATTTATAAAGGATTTTACCAGGAAGGATACATTGAGATTTCTCTCGTTTTCAAGTATGTCCTGGGTTCAAGTACATTGAAGTGTTACATTTACAGAAATACAAAGTAATACAATGTAAGATATTAACAACACAAATATACAGATTAACAGAAAATAAATATGTAGGAAATATAGTCACTAGGTTACATGTTTACAGGTGCATTCTGTATTGAGGTATGTTAACAGGGAAATTTTGAGTGATTTAAGACTGGTGGAAGATTTGATGGTGTCTGGGAGATTATTCCATAATTGTGGTGCTCTGTAGGAAAATGAGGACCGAGCCACTGTCTTTTTGTATTGTGGTATTGCAAGTAAGGTGCTGGTCCTGGATCGGAGGTTATAGGATGAGGGAGCTGCTGGGGGAAGCAGTCTATTCAGGTAGGGTGGCAGCTTCCCAGAGATGCTCTTAAACACCAGGCTGGAAAGGTGAAGGGTGCGTCTGGATTCCAGCGATGGCCAGTTTAGCTCTTTTAACATGTCACAATGGTGGGTCATGTAGTTACATTGTAGCGCAAAGCGGCAGAATGAGTTATACAGTGTAGTAAGTTTATGAAGGTGTGTTGCGGGGGCGGCTGCATACACTACATCTCCGTAATCAATAGCCGGCATAAGCATTTGCTGTACAATCTGCTTTCTTACCGCGGGACTCAGGCAGGATTTGTTTCTGTACAGGGCACCTAGTTTGGGGTAAAGTTTAGATGAGAGTTTTTCGATGTGGGGGCCAAAGGATAGATTAGGGTCCAACCACATACCTAGATATTTGAGAGAAGTGACTGTGGTCAGTGTGCCATTTGATATTGTCCCAACACATAGATGGGGATTTTGCAATTTGTGTAGTTTAGGTGCTGTTCCAAAGAGCATCGTTACAGTTTTGTCAGTATTTAAAAAAAGTTTGTTGTTTTTGATCCACTTTTCTACCTCTGTGAATTGTTCTTGCAGCACGGCCTCCAGCTGCGGGAGATTTGGTTTGCTGGTATAGATCACAGTGTCGTCTGCGTACATATGTACAGTTGAGGCTTTGCAGACGTTGGGCAGATCATTTATGAATATTGTGAATAGCAGGGGGCCTAGTACTGAGCCTTGGGGTACACCGCAAGTGACTGGGAGCGGGAGGGAGGAGCTGCCAGAAATTGACACATATTGTGATCGGTCGGATACATATGATTGAAACCAGGTTAGCGTGCGATCACCAATGCCAGAGTTTTTAAGTTTTTCTAACAAGATGCCATGGTCTACCGTGTCAAAGGCCTTGGCAAAATCAAGGAAGATGGCTCCAGTTAGGTTTCCTTGTTCCATCCCAGCTTGGATATCATTGCAGACTTTTAAAAGGGCGGTTGTGGTTGAGTGATTTGGGCGAAAGCCTGATTGATCCGGGGTTAAGTAGTTCCAATATTGATAATAATCACGTAATTGTGTGTAGACACATTTTTCCAAGACTTTTGACATTACAGGGAGCAACGATATCGGTCGGTAGTTGGATACCAAAGTACTGTCCCCACTTTTATGGATAGGTACCACTCTTGCAGTCTTCCAGAGCTTGGGTATGTAACCAGTTGCCAGTGACTCATTTATTAGGGTTGCGACTGGATTTGCAATTGCTGGCGCACTGATTTTCAGCAGCATTGCTGGTATTTGATCAGGTCCAGACTGGTATTTCATTTTTTGCTTACGCAGAAGTTTAGTAACGACACTGACAGGCACTGGTCTAAAACTGAATTCCTGTGTGATACAGGGACTTTGCACAGTTGTTGGGGCCTGACCTGCATGAGGCCTCTCTGATTGCATGTCATTTCCTAGTTGGCAATCAAAGTGGTGGCACATCCAACAAAATAATCATTAAAGGCATTTGCTACATCTAGCGGGTGTTGCAGGGTTTGGTTGTTTACTTTGACAGCAGCTGGCTGGGAGTGGACTTGGGGTGCTTGTATGTTACTTATGGTTCTCCAGAAGTTTCTAGGGTTTGAGATGTTATTGTTTAGATTTTCATTGAAGTAATGGGCTTTGGCCATTTTTGTTTGTTTTGTGCATTCATTCCGACATTTTCGGTATTCGTAGTGATCGTTCATGGAACCAGTACTCTTGAAATTTGACCACCGTGAATCTCTAAGCTGGTACATTAGTGTAAGATCAGCTGTAACCCAGGGGAGATGAGTCCCTTTTACTCGCACTTTACGTAGCGGGGCATGGGAATTCCAGACTTGCAGGAGCTCAGACTGAAAGTATTCAACTGCACAGTCTAGGTCTGGGATTAGGTTTAGCCTGTACCAGGGGAGCTGTTTGAGATCACTTAGGAAGGATTCAAGAATAAATTTCTTGAAAGACCTGGTGGTTATTACCTTTGGGGAAGATTTCAAGGCCTTAATTTTGCGCACGCAGTACACTAGACAATGGTCACTAAAGCTATTAGCAAGCACGCCTGCCTCCTGTATTCTATCAGGAGATGAGGAGAGAATCCAGTCCAACAAGGTATGGTTGGGGCTTTTCATATTAATGCGAGTGGGGGAGGAGATTAATTGAGTTAGCTGCAAAGTTTTAAACAGCGAGCAGTGTTTATTGTTTTTAGGATTTAGCCAATCTGTATTAAAATCGCCAAGGACCAGCAGTTCACTTTTTTGGTTTTGGGCAAGTAGGTTATTAAGGATTTGAGATATGTCAGAGAGGGATTGCACTGGAGAGCTCGGTGGGCGATAGAACCCAGCAACAATGATTGATTTACTGAATGGGATCTCAATTATACCAGAGAAGAAATCAAAGGTGACAGGAGAGCTAGAAGTCTGTAAGGGGGTGAACTTTATGGACTCCTCAACATAAATAACAATTCCCCCTCCTCTCTTTGCTCTGTCTTTTCTAAAACATGAATACCCCTGTATTGATATGGCAGAGTCTGGTACTTTTGGGGTTAACCATGACTCTGTGAGCACAATGATTTTGGGTTTGTAATAACAACACCAAGCCTGAAGCTCATCCAATTTAGGGAGTAAACTGCGGATGTTACAGTGCACAAATGAGAGGCCTTTTTTAGTGGGGAGACTAAAGGTTGTGTCACCTATAGGACCAGGGTTAGTTTCCACATCGTTTGCCAGGGAAAGTAGCAGAATAAATAGGAATTTGGACAGTGTTTTCTTTTGATAATGTGGTTGCAGAGTTTTAAATCTTTGTGTGGGGGTAGGAGGGCTGGATTTTAACACTCTCCACCAGCACTCAGCTGATAGGTTAAAAGAACTGAGCAGGCTGTGGTGTATTGGCACTGGTTTTCCATCCTGGGGCAATTGGAAAGGTGTATAGAAGGAGAGAGTAGCTTTAGAGAGAAGGGATGATAAAGAAAAGAGAAGCAATAGTGGGATAAACATTATAGTGAAAGGTGTTGGAGGTGAGTAAACAGGAAATAGAGAGGTAAATGGTGTAGGTTGCTGCGATATCACATGATCAATTAGTTGGGTATATATCAAATGAAAACCTTGGGGTGGGTGGGTGAGGGGAGGGTGGGCGGGAGCAAAGTCCAGCTGGATGAGGGTACTGAGTTGTTCTGTGCAAGGGCCTGGTGCAAGCACTGAGTGAGGTTGGGGTGTGGGCTGAAAAAAAAAAAATCAAGATTGCAAATAGCATCACATTGGGTTGAAACTGTCGACGAACTTAGGGGGGAGTTTGTAGGGGGCAATAAAAGGTAAGGTTCGTTGAACAGGGCATTTGGCAGAATTGCAGATTTAGAACAAATGGGTAGAAAATGTAGAGTTCAGATAGCATTGCAACAATTCAAATACATATAAAGATACACTTGTGTGCCATACATATATATATATATATATATATATATATTACATACATACATACACACACACATATATATATGTATCCCACACATACAAACACATACAGTGATATTACAGAGTTAACATAATATACATCAAAAACAAAATGCATTAAGCTATGTGAGACGTAGAAATGTAAGATCACCTTCAGTGAATGGAGCCTCTACACAAGATGCCTCATTGTGGAAAGTCCAGCTGGATGAGGGTACTGAGTTGTTCTGTGCAAGGGCCTGGTGCAAGCACTGAGTGAGGTTGGGGTGTGGGCTTCAGTGAATGGAGCCTCTACACAAGATGCCTCATTGTGGAAAGTCCAGTTAGGGGTTAATGTTTGATATTGTTGGATCGGCCAGAGCTTGGCCGTTCCAACAATACCAAACATGACTATGAAAAAAGTTTTTTTAAAAAAAATTAAAAATAAAATAAAAAAAATATTTAAAAAAAAAATTATAAAAAAAATAAAAAAATTTTTTTTCTTTTTTTTGGTTCGTTAATGCAGCAATATTGTTCCCATTTCAATTACAATGTGAACAATGATGCTGCACTAACGATTTTTGTATGCGGTGCGTTTGTTAAAAATCGCGTCATTTTCCCCCAAAAAAATTTAACGAGACCCCATTTCTAATTTTTTTAACAAGCGCACCCCATACAAAATATAACCGCAATTGCTCGCATGTTAAAATGTGAAAAAAAAACACTTTACACGTTGTAAATTATTGAAAATTCATATTTTATTGCATTTTTTGTTATAATATACAGACATGACATAACGTATACATATAATAATGACATATTATGAATCTGCCAAGTCTGACGGAAAGAACGATATATAATATGTCTGGGTCATATATCAAAATATGGCTTCAAAACACGTTTAAACATGATGAGCAAAACCGGTAAAAATGAGCTCAGCACAGAGGTGGGAAAAGCCTCAGCAGCGAAAGGGTTAAATAGCGGTTTTCTGTAACATTCCTTTTTATTATCATTCATAGGATTTTATATGTAAATTCCAGACATTTTCGTTCAGTAGTTTTTTTGCAAACAGCGTTTCAATCGTTTTTTTTACCCGTCTGGCGTTTTGTCAGCTTTTTGATTTCGGGTTCAGCGGATCATTGGATCGGATCCGATGATGAATCGGTTCAGATCATATCTGATATGTTTGGAGTGTTTTTTTTTCTTCTTCAAAAAGCCACAAAACCGCTGAAATGATCAAATCTGATACTTTCAGCCGGTTCTCATTTTTTAAAAATCTAATCCGATTCGATAATACGCCTGAGCGGATCGGATAATTTCGGCGGTTCTGTGGCGTTTTTCTTCTTCTTTCGGCAGGTTTCCCCCACACTCCAGGGACACTGTGGTGAATGGGGAATTCACTCCAAGGTGGGGAAATTAGATTCCACGAAGTGCGATGAACGACAGAGCCGACATTTCGGTGCCCTGCGAATAACCCCATAAGATTTCTGTCTTTTTCCCTGTATTTTTGTCCGTGAAAATTCATTTCTCAGCACCGTTTCTGGCTTTTTTATTTTGTTTGGGAGATTTTCATACCCATAAACTCCATTCCAATCGTTAAAGCTGGTAAAAAGCACAGCCGCGAGAACCCATATTTGATCCAAATTTTTATCGGGAATCAAAATGCCGCTAATCCAGAATTTGAATCTCCGGAAATGAAAAATGGCCAGAACGCGGCTGAAAAAAAAAAAAGGTTTCAGTTACCGGGCCGAATAAAATCCAACCCTTTCTTCATCTTTGAAGACAATCAAAAAGCATAAAGGCTCTGAATCTTTAAACACGGAGCTTGTACACAAGGTGAGAGAAATCTCCCATTGATCTGCTTGAAAGGTATTGTTTGTAATAAATAAATAACATTAAAAAAAAATAACAAATATTCTTTTATGGAGCCGTAACCCTTTAAAAGGGATCACACGCTGACGGTCTGCACGTCAAGGACCAGCTCTGCAGAACAAGGCAATTATGCATTCGCCTAACCAAATTGTTCCCCGTCACATCTCCCTGACTTTCAAAGAGGGAAATAAAACACAATAAATAGTGAAAAGAATTCTGTCATTAAATAACGCAGCAATAAGGAAACGGTCTATTTCTGCATTGTTCAATATATTTAAAATAAAGAACAAAAGTAGCGCAATCCTTCATTACCGACCTCAGATCCCGCTACACGTACGCGACTCATATCTTTATTAATCTTTTCTCCTGAGAGAAGAATTCATGTTGCCATGGAACAACATCTCCATAGTACTAAAATAAGCCGAAATGTAACCAACATGACTTTATGCTATTAATGAGGGAAGAAAACAAACTATAAACTAAGGGCTCTGTTAAAAGGTTGTCCTTAAAAGTAAGACAGTAATGGAAAAATTAACCATTAGCATCTCACCGTTAACGTCCGTTTTCCAACCAAGACGCATGTCAAGATGCTCATGTTAGCCGGAGACGTTAAATTCTCGTAGCGAGACATTATGCGGTGTGCGGAGCAGTGAAATTACCGGCTGGCGCTGCTGAAAGTGATGGCGCGCGCAGCTAACACTCATTAACCCCCTGTGTGTATTGCAGCCCTGGTGTAAACTTAACCAGAACTGTAACAGCTCTGATCAGGGAAGTTACACCAGGGTTTACGTGTCATTATGAGCGTCACACCAGCTTTTAGGAGGGGTTACAGTTCCCTGGTTTGCACCAAGACTTTACGTTTATTCAGCACCTTGGAATCGGCTGCTATTCTTGCATCTCACAACGACTCGCGCGTCCTGCGTTCAGTATAGGAGACGCCGAGTACAGTAAGGAACGCTAAAGCCGGAACGTCCCCTTTAACAGCAAGGCTGGACAAGGACGTGAGAAAATTAACCTAATAACGTCTGTTGTTATCTAGTACGTCTCAAACACTAAGTACAATGACAACGTTGAAATAGGGGCCTAGGTTGTGTTAGAACGGCGTTTTGGAGTGAAACGTGGAGGTTCTTGGCTTCTTGCCATGTCGAGGTTTCCTTAAAGAGCTTAGATTAGGCCTAGATTAATCTGCAGTCTACTGAGGACTTTTACTTGACCGGATTCACCACCAAAATGTGTCCTTTCTATCGATGGATGAGGGGGAATAAGGCAATTAAGAAAGAGATTAACATAAAAAAGTTCTTTTCTGAGTCTTCAAAGGTAAAACACAAAAGTAGAAGAAAACGTCTTGGCTTACTCTAATAAACACTTTAATACCAGAGCAATTCCACTCTCTCCCACCTCAACTCATAAAGCTTCTTCTTCCTTTGACTTGCCATTGAGGGGAGAAGTTTTTTCCCTGCCCCCCCCACATTCTCCCTTGTCCTTATTTAAGTCATTGACACTTTTTTCCGCATTTTGTGCTTCTCTGTTAAAAAAAAAGAGCACAAAAATAAGACAGGAATCTCAGCTGGGAGATAAGCGTAAGATGAATAAAATGTTCCAAGCTTTGGCGTTGAATTGCCAAGAGGATTCATTGCCTCCTAGTTAACTTCCAAGGTGTCACATCCAAGTGAAAACTTCTTGCTCGTTTCACTTCTGAGTCGTCTCCAAGGGGCATCCACCACCAGAGGAAGCATAGACCTGTGTAGCAATCCATCACTGAGCCGGTACATGTGAGGGGAGGTGTGTGTGTGTGTGTGTGTGTGTGTGTGTGAGGGGGTAGAATTAGGGAGAAAGGTGACTATCAAAGAAAAGTGCTTGTTCTTCACTAGCTTTCTTAACCAGGAGGCTTGTTGGCCCAGGGTTTGCGCCCATCAAAGGCTAGAAGTTTCTACTATTAGTGACCCCTGAGAGCTGGTTTAACATGAATCGATTGAGAGATGAATATTCTGCAAGAAGAAAACGCACAGAAACAAAAGCTCTGCAATAAGAATACAACGTATCCAAAGGGACTGAGATTAGAATTACCAACAAAAGAATAAAATGTATTGATTTCTCATAATTGAACAAGGGCTTTGTGTAACTTGTCAGAGATGTAGACCTTAAAACACATGTTACCTGCAGCCTCCATCCAAAACCAGAAGTCTATCAAACACTTCTTACTGTTTGGTCAGATTAGAAAGTCGTTTTTTTTGCTGATACCTGTTACAGTCTGACCCGGTTTTGGTGTCCCCTTCTGGATTCGCTGACCTGGATTTGTTTTGCCAGAATAGACGGCTGTCATCTGACACAGAATTACGATGTGAGGCATCTCAGAGCTTTCTATGACATGTTAAGCGAATATCCCCATCCTCTTCTTGGCCAGGAGATGTGTGTCAGTGCATTTTAGAGGATGACCGAGCTTTACGCTTTTTAATACCATCACACAAAGGTCACGTCTCGTTGAATATTCCTTAGATCTAATTGAGGTTGCTGGAGCTTTGGTCTTTTTGTCGCCGTTTCTTACTCATCGCTGTCCAAATCCGTCTTATCCTCGCGTCAGGAAAGGTTGGATGGACCCATTTTCTCTTGGAGATTATGCAGCGCTTTTAGCCTACGTGTTAGGATAGTGTCAGACGAGCGTCTTTGAGGAGCGGAAGGAACGTCTGTGAGAGTTGACATTCCTTCCACTTGATGCCGGTCTGGCCACCTTGCGGAGCGCACTCAGTGCGCTCAGTGCTGCAAAGTACGATCATGCTATGGAGGATTGCGCTTTGCAGCCCCGTCAACGCTCGTCCTAGCGCATCGACGGGAGGCTTAGATAATGGACGCTTGTTGCGCACACATTTCGTGCACGCGCACAAGTGTGTGTGACTGGCCCCGTTGCAGCGTGATAACGCTGCGACGGACGCCAGTAAGCACGTCAGTACAGGCGCACATAGCGAGCTCATCTGACGCCAGCCTAAGACACACGCTCTATGTGGCAGACATCTAACTTGACGACTGCTGTGAGGACAGATGGAAACCTCGTCTTTCATTATGATGGGTCGATCCTTAAATCCTTGTCCAGGTTCCAGACTGTCTGAGAACCAAGAAATTAAATGTTACCATTGTTCCACAATACCAAGAATAACTACCAGGGCCTTTTTTTGCACTGCAATCCATACGTCAATCTAGGTGATATTATCTCACCAGACGTGCTTTTCTTCTGACGTACGTTCTTAATTTTAGTTTGACCACTTTTACGGAAGTAGTGATGTTTTCGAAAACACATGTTGGTTTAACTAGCTAAGGAACTGCCTAAAATCTGTGATATTTAGAAAGTGTAGGTCGTTTCTTCCACATGTCAAAAGCAGAAAGTGTCTGAAGCAATGGGAACAAATGTTCACGGGAAATTAAAGGCTAGGGAAAGATTAATGCCAAAACCGACCACAGATCTTCCTAATTAAAACATGCAGGTGACATAATAGAGAGATTAAATGATAAGCCCAAGTTTAATTACATTTTCTGAGCAAGGCCAAGGGAGAGACATGGGGGAAGACAGTATGATCGTTTAGACTCTAAAGAGGATGGAGAGACTGAGCATAAATAAGTGGTTGCATGTATCAGACACTTAGGTGCAGGTGCAAAGGGACAAAAGGAGAAACCTGTGTGGAAGCGAAGGCAGAACTTGGAGACAAAAGACATTATAGAGGAAAAGAAGAGTCGGATAAAGGAAGAGCCATTACAGCTACCCTCTATCCCCCTCAGTCTCTCCCTGCGTATCACTACGCTGACCTGCCGGATCTCGCGAGACTGTATATATATTCTGTATATAGTCACTATGTTACATGTTTACAGGTGCATTCTGTATATAGTCACTGTGTTACATGTTTACATTTGCATTCTGTATATAGTCACTGTGTTACATGTTTACAGGCGCATTCTGTATATACAGTTGTGTTCAAAATTATTCAACCCCTAATGCTATAAAGGGTTTTAGGGAATTTAGTGTACATTTGTAATTGTATTCAGAATGAAATCCTACAAGGACTTTTTAAAGAACCATATGCAACTAAAATGACATCAATTGGTTTTGTAATACAGTAGTAAATGTTTCTTTTGTGAATTCTTCATTGACACAATTACTCAACCCCTTAAAGACTACCACTCTGAAGAACAGAGGTTCATTCAAGTGTTTTCAATCAGGTATTGAAAACACCTGTGGATGTCACGGAGCAGCAATAAAGCATAATAAGCACCAATTAGGCAGCTTTAAAATGACTGTGATACTCAGCTCCTTCTAGACATTTACTGGTGTGGTTACAAACATGGTGAAGTCAAGAGAATGGTCCAGGAAGACAAGAGAAGATGTGATTACTCTTCACAGGAAGGGCAATGGCTATAAGAAGATTGCAAAGATGTTAAACATACCAAGAGAGACCATAGAAAGCATCATTCGCAAATTCAAGGCAAAGGGCACTGTTGAAACGCTACCTGGTCGTGGCAGAAAGAAGATGCTGACTTCGACTGCTGTGCGCTACCTGAAGCGTAGAGTGGAGAAAAGTCCCCGTGTGACTGCTGAGGAACTGAGAAAAGATTTGTCAGATGTGGGTACTGAAGTTTCAGCTCAGACAATACGGCGCACACTGCGTAATGAAGGCCTCCATTCCAGAACTCCCAGGCGCACCCCCTTGCTGTCTCCAAAGAATAAGAAGAGTCGACTGCAGTATGCCAAAAGTCATGTGGACAAACCACAGAAGTTTTGGGATAGTGTTCTGTGGACTGATGAAACAAAATTAGAACTGTTTGGGCCCATGGATCAACGCTATGTTTGGAGGAGGAAGAACAAGGCCTATGAAGAAAAGCACACCTTGCCTACTGTGAAGCATGGCGGGGGGTCAATCATGCTTTGGGGCTGTTTTGCTTCTGCAGGTACAGGGAAGCTTCAGCGTGTGCAAGGTACCATGAATTCTCTTCAGTACCAGGAGATATTGGATGACAATGTGATGCAGTCCGTCACAAACCTGAGGCTTGGGAGACGTTGGACCTTTCAACAGGACAATGATCCCAAGCATACCTCCAAGTCCACTAGAGCATGGTTGCAGATTAAAGGCTGGAACATTTTGGAGTGGCCATCGCAGTCACCTGACTTAAATCCGATTGAGAACCTCTGGTGGGACTTAAAGAAAGCAGTTGCAGTGCGCAAGCCTAAGAATGTGACTGAACTGGAGGCTTTTGCCCATGACGAATGGGCGAAGATACCCGTAGATCGCTGCAAGACACTTGTGTCAAGCTATGCTTCACGTTTAAAAGCTGTTATAACTGTAAAAGGATGTTGTACTAAGTACTAAGATTGAATGTCACTTGGGGGTTGAATAAAACTGATAATGATGTGAGCACAGAAAAGACATTTGTGGTTATTTCATTATAAATGTTATGTTATATTTGTCTGACCTACACGTGCCTCTTTGATTTAATTGTAAGCAAGATGACTGAATGATCAAAATCAATGTCAAACTGGCCAAAACACTCAATTTCAGTGGGGGTTGAATAATTTTGAACACAACTGTAGTCACTGTGTTACATGTTTACAGGTGCATTCTGTATATAGTCATTATGTTACATGTTTACAGGCGCATTCTGTATATAGTCACTGTGTTACATGTTTACAGGCGCATTCTGTATATAGTCACTGTGTTACATGTTTACAGGCGCATTCTGTATATAGTCACTGTGTTACATGTTTACAGGCGCATTCTGTATATAGCCACTATGTTACATGTCTACAGGTGCATTATGTATGTAGTCACTGTGTTAGATGTTTACAGGCGCATTCTGTATATAGCCACTATGTTACATGTCTACAGGTGCATTCTGTATTGAGGTATGTTAAGAGTGAGCTCTTGAGTGACATAAGACTGGGGGAAGATTTGATGGCATCTGGGAGGTTATTCCATAACTGCGGTGCTCTGTAGGAAAATGAGGACCGAGCCACTTTCTTTTTGTATTGTGGTATTGCAAGTAAGGTGCTGGTCCTGGATCGGAGGTTATAGGATGAGGGAACTGCTAGGGGAAGCAGTCTATTCAGGTAGGGTGGCAGCTTCCCTGAAAATCTCTTAAACACCACATGGAAAGGTGAAAGGTGTGTCTAGATTCCAGTGACGGCCAGTTTAGCTCTTTTAACATGTCACAATGGTGTGTCATGTGGTTACATTGTAGCACAAAGCGGCACAATGAATTCTACAATATAGTAAGTTTCTGGAGGTGTGTTTGCGGGGCAGCGGCATACACTACATCTCCGTATTCAATAGCCGCATAAGCATTTGTTGTACAATCTGTTTATCCCAATTCAAAGGAAAATATGTCATGTAGTAAACAATGGGATTAAAGGGAGAGCGAGAACGTATGACAGAGACTGTGCATATTAGATAACAAGACTCTAAAGCATGAAGAGCAAAGACAGAACATAGAGTGAAACAAAAAGTGAGGAGGCGAGACCATAAAACAAGATGCAGAAAACCTCGCAACCCCTCCCATATAAAGCAAGTAACACGAGTCAGGAAATGAGAGCTGAGACCAAGAGACGGTACCCAACAAGCAAAGAGACACCGAGAAGAGAGAAGAGGGTGCACAGACTGGCGGAACATACTGGATGTAGAAGGATATAGAGAATTCTCCCCTCCCTCCCATCTTTATTTAATAAAATCCACTGGCTTTATCTGCAAAGAGCTGTCTTTTCACTGCATCTGGAGGCTTATAAAAAGAAGACTTGCGATTTCTCTAAAGGCTTAAAAACAAAATATCCGCCAAGACGCCACGGCTGAAATGCCTTTTTGCTCCCTCTCTCTCAGACGGGGCTCAAATTGAGGCCAAAAATTAAGCACCATTTCATTTGCCATTTAACCTGCATTGTAGTGATCTTTTTTCTCAGCTTGAGGCAGACAGTAGCTGCAATTGTCACACATTATCCTGATGGTTTTCACCCAGCTGAGGTAACAGTCAGGTTCCGAGTAGACACAGTTGCTCTGACTTTGTACCCTTGTCTCCTCTGAAGCTTTTGAGGGAGATCTTGGCCTCTAATGGCACAGCCCTCTTATTTCTATCTGTGCCTCTAACAAAGAGATATGTCAAGGAAGCCTGGTATGACATCATATCTCTGTACCTCCAATCACAGCAGTCGAGGAGAAGTTAAAAGCACCAAGGAAGAAAAACACTTTGTTCATGTCATTCTCCCAATGTTACAAAAGCAATGATTGTATCCGGCAATTCTGAGAAACCGGGTAAGAGCAAGCAACTAGGTACATTGTAATGACACCGTGAAAAGGCCAAGGACTTTATAGAATTGCTCACAAATACTCTACAATGATATTCTGGAAAAATCATCAAAATCTAATTTAGAGTCATTTTTCCATTACAAAAACAAAAGCAACAAAACCAGTTTTCTTCAGAAATCAATCAGAAATGGTGGATGGGACGGCCGTGATAAACGGATATTCAGAGATTAAAAATAACAAGAGCAAACTGCTGAACAGGTTGCAGATTTATGCAATCGCCAAACGCACAAGGAACCAATAGAGGAACCTGAAGTCAGATGCAACAGGACAGATGTCAGATAGGAAAAAGAAACCATTGTATTTCTGGGCCCCATGAAAGGGTTAAAGAAAAAGAGAAGTGAATGAAATGACATTTGAGTTCTTGCAGCGGGTATGTGATAGGAAGACCCCGGTGGGCCAATTGTCTCATCGCCCGTCAAACTCTAGATTTTGATGGAAGTCACCTTTGACTTCCTCTGCTGACAGCCCATTAATAATAACTGTTGGCAACTGTGTATTCATTATCCGTCTCGGAGTTACCGGGCCCTGGATTTCCCAGCGAAGGAAAACAAATTAAATTGCAGTGATTTGCATTGTTCCTCTTAGACAGCCGAGCACGGCCATCCAGCAAACCAGATTACCTAGACCTAGAGCGCGCAACCTCTGGTGCGACGCACATCGAAAATATCTGGGGGGACTGTGAGACATGTGAGTAATTATTGGTGGTAATTATTTCTTTTTAAGCATAACGACTAGTCTGCCGTCTCGTTCTACCTTGAGAAAAACAACCAGCAGTCCCACAGCCGCAGTAGACAGGAGCTGCTATGACTCTCACCCTGCAACTGGTACTTTGAACCAGGGCTGTGCAATATGGACAAAATAATCATATTGCGATTTCTTGAATGAATAATGCGATTGCGACTTTATTTGTGATTTAGCCAAATGTTTTTGCTTTTTCAAACCTGCTACATACATTCTAAATGTATTCAGCACATGGATACTGCCCCAGCACATGGATACTGCCCCAGCACATGGATACTGCCCCAGCACATGGATACTGCCCCAGTACATGGATACTGCCCCAGCACATGGATACTGCCCCAGCACATGGATACTGCCCCAGCACATGGATACTGCCCCAGTACATGGATACTGCCCCAGCACATGGATACTGCCCCAGCACATGGATACTGCCCTAGCACATGGATACTGCCCCAGCACATGGATACTGCCCCAGCACATGGATACTGCCCCAGCACATGGATACTGCCCTAGCACATGGATACTGCCCCAGCACATGGATACTGCCCCAGCACATGGATATACTGCCCCAGCACATGGATACTGCCCCAGCACATGGATACTGCCCTAGCACATGGATACTGCCCCAGCACATGGATACTGCCCCAGCACATGGATATACTGCCACAGCACATGGATATACTGCCCCAGCACATGGATTACTGCCCTAGCACATGGATACTGCCCCAGCACATGGATATACTGCCCCAGCACATGGATACTGCCCCAGCACATGGATACTGCCCTAGCACATGGATACTGCCCCAGCACATGGATACTGCCCCAGCACATGGATATACTGCCACAGCACATGGATATACTGCCCTAGCACATGGATACTGCCCCAACACATGGATATACTGCCCCAGCACATGGATACTGCCCCAGCTCACCTCTTTGCGCCGCGTGTTCGGCTCCCTGTGAGCTTCCGGCTGCATGGAGCTTGGGCGCTCGCCTGGAGGAACCACGTGACGAGCCGCGAGAACACAGCTGTACACGTGGTTCCACCTGCGAGCGCCCAAAGCTCCATGCCGCCGGAAGCTTACAGGCAGCCGAACATATTAATTTCCGCAGCCCTAAAATGAATAGATGAAATCGCAGCCTTATGCGTTTTAGAAATCGCATGTGCTTAAATCGCGATTTTTTTTGCGATTAATTGCACAGCCCTACTTTGAACCCTCATATGTCCACAACTCGCCTTTCACATGTCTGATGGAATCGACACCTGATTCCCAGACAGCTCACAGGATGACAATAGAGGCTGAATAGAGTCACAGCGTCGCCTGAACCTTCTTTTACTACAGTCATGTTTGAAAGGGGTGAGAAATAGAGGCTGTGACACAAGGACGGATATGAACACAAGTTTCAGGATGGGCAATATGCAGATTTTTGGCTTAGAGCTGGTGTCCATTTGCAATATCAGTGAGTGGGCACTGGATCGCAGGCTTCGCTGAACACACTATCTCCAGAACATTGCTACACAGGGACTGTCCTCCTGCTGCTCACTGGCCGCCTGACATCCCTCACACTGCAACGTTGTGCAGTGAGAAATTAGAGAGTTATTGCAGCAGTATTGGAGGCTTTTAGGTGAAAAGTGCACAATGCTGCGGCTTTAAAAAACAATATTTTATTATTATTTTTTTATGTACATGTTCAACTTTCGAGTCAATGGAAAGACCAGACTCAGGGCTTTCCAATGACACCTCACTTGACTTTGTGGGGTGTATGAACTGGAGATGCAGGGGCCCTAAGCATTCCTTTGTCTTTTATAATGGGATTGTAGTGTAAGGGGGACACATGTCCATCTGTGACCTCCCCCCCACGGATCTGTAGGTGCCTCAGTAGCGGTTTTGCTATGGAAGAGGCCTCTGGGCCTCCTTTATGATGTCATACATGACCATAAGGTAACCCCGCCATGATGTCAGTTTATGTTAGATTTGAACACGCAAACCACCTAAAGGCCGTATCCCTGGATTGCAAAGTCATAAGGGTTAGTTGATTTAACAGGATGTTCAGCAACTAGGTACAGTCTTTCTTATGGCTGTATTTGCATCATGGGTAATGTAGTTCTCAGTGATCAACCTGTAATTTTGTGAAAAAATTCTGCTCAGAAAAGTTGGGAACCTTAAAATAAAAAACACCCCACAAAATTCAGCAGTGAAGACAGCGAGTGTTTAGTGGCGCACCCGGTGTATTGGGGCCTGAATCAAACGATGCTTTATGAAAAGGACAATGATGTTAAACGTTTTTCCTTGTTCCTTTGCCCTGTACGTCACGCTGGAGGCTTAATCGAGTTGATCCTCATGGAGCGTCTTGAGTTGTCTTAAGAGGTATCCTGTGTACCAACCTGGAGATCTGCAGGGACACTGAATTATTTACCAATATCAGATCTACATGAGGTTTTCCCTCACTAGGTAATGGAAAACACCCACAAATTTATGGAGATTGTGCGTGGTCCTCCGACATGCACTAGCATACAGTATACACCATGACTCTGACACGGTCAGCAAGAACCCGGCTAATGACTTTACAGGAACGTATCGAATGATATGTGTTTAAGAAGTTGTTTTGGAGCAGAACGATTGGCTGCATCAATTGCGCGGAAAGGTTAGGGGACAATGTCGTGCTTCGCGTTAGAATTGGCCTGGGATAGTTGTTAGGCGATGTTGGGGCAACGACTTTCATGATGTCATACCGTTATGATATCATACATCGTTAGCTTCTTCTATTGAATCTGCTGTTTCTCTACACCCCTGATCAGGTACTGGACACACAGCATTTGTGTAGCGTTTCATGATATCATTAAATATGGCACCCTGTGCATGATGTCATAGCCCCCACAGCTTCAGTCACTTTGACTGAAATTTACACCTCATTTAATTGATGTCATATCCCAGCAGCCTTTGTTTTCTCTGCGGATACCATTTTTTAGGAAATTACATAACAGCCTCTAGATTCTCTGACATCATAACTAAGGCCATGACATGATCATGACATTGCCCACGCTGACGGCGACTTCCTAATATAATCAGATATCACTGATATAATGTCATCTCTCAGCAGCTTCTATAGCCAGGAGAGTGACATCTCTACTCTTATGATGTCGCAGAATGTGACAATCCATTAATGTGCTTTTATTTATTATTGTTTTGTGATGTTCCTTGATTTATCTATTTCCCCGTAGCTTCATACCTCATACAGCGTGACCTTATCACCAGCTCAGCAATCTGCGATCTCAGGAGTCTCACTCCTCATCACAATTTGATAAATCTCCTCCTATATCTTAAACACAGCAAAATCTATTTTACAGCTAAATCGATCCAATAAAATCCTGTCTATTGACCTTTTCCTTTTTTTTTTTAATCCGGGAAGGGTTTTAATTAGATTTTTCTTTCCGGATCCACTTTTAATGCACTTAGTGCCCAGATGATAGTCTCCGGATGCATCACGTTAACCCTCCTGCCCTCGTGCATGGGTTAAAAAAAACACCATAGGTTAATCTGCGTAGCTCCCTTCATTACTTTAACTCCACAACCGAAAGAGTTTATATTTCCTTGGTTTAACAAGCAGACAGGAAGGTTTTGCTTTTTTGACATTTATATATACTAGGTGATTCGTAGAGACCTGAACCCCAAATCTTTATTATAGGTCGTGAATGAGTGAAAGGAAATTAATGAGAGTTACGGGAACTGTGCCTCCTCTTATGTTGAGCACATCCTATCACAGCACATGCTGGACGTGGCTTGTAGGTGGCAACACAGCTTCAGCCACCGCACACCCACAACAATAGCTCTGTGACAAAACAATGCGGCTTACTATTTGGAGGAGCACAGCGTTGCTTCCAGCAAGATGGCGCGACACAGCACAATGTCAGTGGAGACATTCCAGAGTGTTTTTGAGGACCATGTCATTTCCAATAATCTGATACCGCCACGGTCTCCTGATCTTATCAACCCGGACTTCTTTTTGCAGGGCTGTCTGAAGGAAAGTGTGCGCAATAACAAGACCACACGACGGAGGCCTCAGCGGATCACATCAGGAATGAGATCCAACATATAGATGATCCACTATGGAGACAAATGCAGCGCTGCGTCACCATGTGCTTAACAGAAAATGGCAGCCACTTCCAGCACGTGCTGTGAAGGTATGTGCTCAACATAAGAGGAGGTACGGTTTCTTAAATTCTCATTAATTTCCATTCTTTTAAGATCTATAACAAATTCATTGGGTTCGGGAACGTATGAATCACCCTGAATTATATATTTTTGTTTTTTACATGAATATTTTCAATAACATCGTCTTCTCACAACTGTGACGCAAATCATCAAAGTATTGTTTATTATTTTAAATTGCGTTCTCTTTTAATCCGCCGCCTACTCCAAGGAGACCTCGAGTCCCAAATTCAACAAGCTAGCTTTTATTATTGGGTCACCAACTTTTATAGTTTTATGGTAAAGTATTAAAAGGCGGAAATCCTCTGATTCCACCTCAGTCGCCCGTCTGAGCGTCGCCCGTCTGAGCGTACAGCCCAACTCTTGGCTGGGGTGAGGGGATCTTCTGCTGAAGACCAGGTGGCCGGGCACTTTCTTAAGGATGAATCTGACAAGAACAGATGAGAGAGAGAGGGGAAAAAAAAGTCATAAATTAAAAATGCAGGTACGAAAGAAAGAAGTGTTAAAAGGAATGTGAATAAGAGCAAGGGGAGGCTTTAGAGACGCAGGGCCGGCTGCGGAACGAGAGAAAATAGGAGAGTTTGTAGAAAGGCTCCAACACGTGCCCTGGTAGGGCCTGTCTCCCTGTATTTATCAAATGAGGCTCTGATTAAACCCTAGGGCTCCCCGCTCCAATCTCTCGCTCTCCTCACGCTATTAAACTCAAGGTTCAAAGAAAAGCCTTTTATTCATGCCGACAGCTTTCAGATGGAACTAAATCTCTCCGTGCTATATAGGTTTTTTTTTTTTACCTCTCCCTCGCTTTAAACAATTTTCTTTTTAATTTTACTTTAGTCGTCTGCTTCTATTTATATAAAACGACTCTTACATATATTTCTTTAGAGGAAAAAAAAAGGGGGGTTTAACCTGGATCGCAGCCGCTAGGGTACACATTGGACGTGAGATTTGGGTGTAATGTGGGGGAGGAGTTGATGCTCGTAAGAGGCAGAGATAATTTTAAATGAAATGGTATCTGAGGTGCGTTGGTAGAAGCATCCGACGCACGATGCCGCCTCTGCACAGGTCCATGAGAAGCTGGAAGGAAAGCAATGACATATTTTGGAGATCATTCCCAAATTAGCTGTGGGATTATTCTTATTCTCAAAATGCAAAATGCAAAAATTGTAACTGAAACAATGTTCCCTGAGATCCCTTTATAAACAGAGAGGTCCGGATAGACTCTGTACAATTCTGACAAATACTCTCTAACCGACCAATCTATTCCCTTACATTAACGTTCAGATGTGTAAGCGTAACCGCCACGATTAGTGACTTTAACACATGCCCCCATATTACATCCCTTGCGCTACAAACCTGTTACTAATCCATTAGCGCGTTGTTTTGTCGCTAGCTTGGGCGAGCTTACTGGACTCTGCTCTCCCCATGTTAAGTATTAGATGTGCAATCATTAGCGTTTCAATGAGTGAGCTTTTAAAGTCCTACAGGGTTATTCAAAGAGATTCGAAAAGTCACCGCACGTTCGGTGACTTTTCGTTCTCTTCAATTCGGTTCCTTTTGCCGATCCCATTTCGGTGACCCTGCGGTGTATTCAGCAAACACCACAGGGTCCCCGAATTGCAGGGAAAAGCTGCCGCAAACCAGACGAAAACGAACCGCAAAACCCAGCGAATGCACGCCGAAAACCCTCAAAAACATCTGGATTAACCTGCCGAAAACCACGGAAAAACCCGAACAGTAGCCGATCACCCGCAGCGAAGCCGCTGGAAAAAGCCGAGACCGCAGACAGAGGGCAGTGAATAAATTAGAAAAACAGTTTGTATGAATGTTTGAAAAGTGAATAACTGTTTGCAAAGAAACTACTGAGCGAAAATGTCTGAAATTTACATATAAAATCCAATGAATAATAATAAAAAGGGCTGTTACAGAAAAAAGAAGAAAACTTATTGTCTTAGTGTCTTAGTAGTGGTTCCTCTGTATATTCAGGGTGTGCGGGTGTCTTAGTAGTGGTTCCTCTGTATTTTCAGGGTGTGCGGGTGTCTTAGTAGTGGTTCCTCTGTATATTCAGGGTGTGCGGGTGTCTTAGTAGCGGTTCCTCTGTATATTCAGGGTGTGCGGGTGTCTTAGTAGTGGTTCCTCTGTATTTTCAGGGTGTGCGGGTATCTTAGTAGTGGTTCCTCTGTATATTCAGGGTGTGCGGGTGTCTTAGTAGTGGTTCCTCTGTATATTCAGGGTGTGCGGGTGTTTTAGTAGTGGTTCCTCTGTATTTTCAGGGTGTGCGGGTGTCTTAGTAGTGGTTCCTCTGTATATTCAGAGTGTGCGGGTGTCTTAGTAGTGGTTCCTCTGTATATTCAGAGTGTGCGGGTATCTTAGTAGCGGTTCCTCTGTATATTCAGGGTGTGCGGGTGTGTTAGTAGTGGTTCCTCTGTATATTCAGAGTGTGCGGGTGTCTTAGTAGCGGTTCCTCTGTATATTCAGAGTGTGCGGGTATCTTAGTAGCGGTTCCTCTGTATATTCAGGGTGTGCGGGTGTGTTAGTAGTGGTTCCTCTGTATATTCAGGGTGTGCGGGTGTCTTAGTGGTGCTTCCTCTGTATATTCAGGGTGTGCGGGTGTCTTAGTAGTGGTTCCTCTGTATTTTCAGGGTGTGCGGGTATCTTAGTAGTGGTTCCTCTGTATTTTCAGGGTGTGCGGGTGTCTTAGTAGTGGTTCCTCTGTATTTTCAGGGTGTGCGGGTGTCTTAGTAGTGGTTCCTCTGTATATTCAGGGTGTGCAGGTGTCTTAGTAGTGGTTTCTCTGTATATTCAGAGTGTGCGGGTGTCTTAGTAGTGGTTCCTCTGTATATTCAGGGTGTGCGGGTATCTTAGTAGTGGTTCCTCTGTATTTTCAGGGTGTGCGGGTGTCTTAGTAGTGGTTCCTCTGTATATTCAGAGTATGCGGGTGTCTTAGTAGTGGTTCCTCTGTATATTCAGGGTCTGCGGGTGTCTTAGTAGTGATTCCTCTGTATTTTCAGGGTGTGCGGGTGTCTTAGTAGTGGTTCCTCTGTATATTCAGGGTGTGCGGGTATCTTAGTAGTGGTTCCTCTGTATTTTCAGGGTGTGCGGGTGTCTTAGTAGTGGTTCCTCTGTATATTCAGAGTGTGCGGGTGTCTTAGTAGTGGTTCCTCTGTATATTCAGGGTGTGCGGGTGTCTTAGTAGTGGTTCCTCTGTATTTTCAGGGTGTGCGGGTGTCTTAGTAGTGGTTCCTCTGTATATTCAGGGTGTGCGGGTGTCTTAGTAGTGGTTCTCTGTATATTCAGGGTGTGCGGGTGTCTTAGTAGTGGTTCCTCTGTATTTTCAGGTGTGCGGGTGTCTTAGTAGTGGTTCCTCTGTATATTCAGGGTGTGCGGGTATCTTAGTAGTGGTTCCTCTGTATATTCAGGGTGTGCGGGTATCTTAGTAGTGGTTCCTCTGTATATTCAGGGTGTGCGGGTGTCTTAGTAGTGGTCCTCTGTATATTCAGGAGTGTGCGGGTATCTTAGTAGTGGTTCCTCTGTATATTCAGGGTGTGCGGTATCTTAGTAGTGGTCCTCTGTATATTCAGGTGTGCGGGGTCTTAGTAGTGGTTCCTCTGTATATTCAGAGGTGTGCGGGTGTCTTAGTAGTGGTTCCTCTGTATATTCAGAGTGTGCGGGTATCTTAGTAGTGGTTCCTCTGTATATTCAGGTGTGCGGGTGTCTTAGTAGTGGTTCCTCTGTATATTCAGAGTGTGCGGGTGTCTTAGTATTGGTTCCTCTGTATTTTCAGGGTGTGTGGGTTTCTTAGTAGTGGTTCCTCTGTATATTCAGGGTGTGCGGGTGTCTTAGTAGTGGTTCCTCTGTATATTCAGGGTGTGCGGGTGTCTTAGTAGTGGTTCCTCTGTATATTCAGAGTGTGCGGGTATCTTAGTAGTGGTTCCTCTGTATATTCAGGGTGTGCGGGTATCTTAGTAGTGGTTCCTCTGTATATTCAGAGTGTGCGGGTGTCTTAGTAGTGGTTCCTCTGTATATTCAGGGTGTGCGGGTGTCTTAGTAGTGGTTCCTCTGTATATTCAGGGTGTGCGGGTATCTTAGTAGTGGTTCCTCTGTATATTCAGGGTGTGCGGGTGTCTTAGTAGTGGTTCCTCTGTATATTCAGAGTGTGCGGGTGTCTTAGTAGTGGTTCCTCTGTATTTTCAGGGTGTGTGGGTTTCTTAGTAGTGGTTCCTCTGTATATTCAGGGTGTGCGGGTGTCTTAGTAGTGGTTCCTCTGTATATTCAGGGTGTGCGGGTGTCTTAGTAGTGGTTCCTCTGTATATTCAGAGTGCGCGGGTGTCTTAGTAGTGGTTCCTCTGTATATTCAGGGTGTGCGGGTGTCTTAGTAGTGGTTCCTCTGTATATTCAGGGTGTGCGGGTATCTTAGTAGTGGTTCCTCTGTATATTCAGGTTGTGCGGGTGTCTTAGTAGTGGTTCCTCTGTATATTCAGGGTGTGCGGGTGTCTTAGTAGTGTTCCTCTGTATATTCAGGGTGTGGCGGGTGTCTTAGTAGTGGTTCCTCTGTATATTCAGAGTGTGCGGGTGTCTTAGTAGTGGTTCCTCTGTATATTCAGGGTGTGCGGGTGTCTTAGTAGTGCTTCCTCTGTATATTCAGGGTGTGCGGGTGTGTTAGTAGTGGTTCCTCTGTATATTCAGGGTGTGCGGGTGTCTTAGTAGTGGTTCCTCTGTATATTCAGAGTGTGCGGGTGTCTTAGTAGTGGTTTCTCTGTATATTCAGAGTGTGCGGGTATCTTAGTAGTGGTTCCTCTGTATTTTCAGAGTGTGCGGGTGTCTTAGTAGTGGTTCCTCTGTATATTCAGGGTGTGCGGGTGTCTTAGTAGTGGTTCCTCTGTATATTCAGAGTGTGCGGGTATCTTAGTAGTGGTTCCTCTGTATATTCAGGGTGTGCGGGTATCTTAGTAGTGATTCCTCTGTATATTCAGAGTGTGCGGGTGTCTTAGTAGTGGTTCCTCTGTATATTCAGAGTGTGCGGGTATCTTAGTAGTGGTTCCTCTGTATATTCAGGGTGTGCGGGTGTCTTAGTAGTGGTTTCTCTGTATATTCAGAGTGTGCGGGTGTCTTAGTAGTGGTTCCTCTGTATATTCAGGGTGTGCGGGTGTCTTAGTAGTGGTTCCTCTGTATATTCAGGGTGTGCGGGTGTCTCAGTAGTGGTTCCTCTGTATATTCAGGGTGTGCGGGTGTCTTAGTAGTGGTTCCTCTGTATATTCAGAGTGTGCGGGTGTCTTAGTAGTGGTTCCTCTGTATATTCAGGGTGTGCGGTTATCTTAGTAGTGGTTTCTCTGTATATTCAGGGTGTGCGGTTATCTTAGTAGTGGTTTCTCTGTATATTCAGGGTTTGCGGGTGTATAACAGAGCTGCATACAATAATACTTGCAGCAGTGAGTCTGTAAAGTATAACACATGCTGTTAAAGTGACTTGCTGTAAATCAGATGCTGTACTCTTGTTGTAAATGACATTTCTATACAAACGATTGGACGTTGTAAACCCCTGGTCTCTTGCCCTGCCTCCAGTAACATTCCCTATAGTGCGCTTGCCCCTCTGTGGCCAGTGTTAATGGCTGGAGATGCTTGGTACGGCATATAGAGGATACAAAGCATGCATTGCGCGCCTCCCTTCCCTTTTCCCCTTGTAATATGGTGTTTCTATGAATAAAACCGGCTTCCTTTCAGAGCGGCGTTCACATCCAGCTCTTTGTGTGTATGAACGCACCTAACGGTTTGCTTTGATTCTCTACCATTTACAGCAAGCCGCATCAAGCTTGTTAATCAAACCTTGTCCCCACTCCAAGTAGATCGTTAGCCTGATTTACGTCAAGCGGCAGACTTTGCCAAGCAGAAAACTGGGAGGATGAAAAAAAAATACCCAACAAAAAAACCTGTAAGAGGCAGCATTTTCTGTATCCACGTTTAAAGCTGAGCGCGTATTAAAATCCCCCCACCCTTCTATGTCATCCCTTTCTATCGACAATCATCCGAGTGAAATAAGAGGTGGAAATGTTTCATTGTGAGTCAGCGGCGCTGACTGAACTCCTAAATCTGAGGCCTTCCATGCCATGGACTGCGTGCAATTACTAGGCCACACAGCAAAGCCTCACGCTGGAACAAGGGCTTCCTCCCAGCGGGATAACACTTGTCTTGGATAGACAGACAGACAGACATAAAGAGTCATTGTGGGTGCACATCATTCGCTCAGCCCATCTCAACAGTAGACATAGATTGTGGGCTGTGGTCAGGACCACACCATGCTGTGGTACGTCCTGAAAAGACAGAGGGTGACTGATGGGTTCATACAGGTGACATTTAGGTCATGGAGCATTCAGAGCAATGTTACCAGATCCTTCAATAGTTACAGGTAGGGACGTCCCAATCCTATCTCAAGAATCGGAACTGGGACCCGATCTAGGGTCTTTTTATGGATCAAAGATCGACCTATGAAGCCAATCAGAGTGCCAAGTCCCTACCCTTTCATTCTGCTGGCAACAATCAATCAATGCCTGTGGAGTCCCAGGGAGAGTAGTACTCCCTGTGGAAACTTGGGGAGGGGCAGTAGTACCCCTGAAGACCCATGGAGCGTTGTTGCTTCCGTGGAGAGTTGGGGGAGTGGTAGCAGCTGTGGAGACACGGAGAGAGTGAATAGTGCCCCTGAAGAACAGTAGTGTCCACGAAGAGTTGTAGCGCCCATGGAGACCTTGGGTGATCAGTAGCGCCCATGGAGGTCCAGGTGGAGCACCGCTAAAAGTTTACATTTGAGATAATTTTGTGGGTTAGGAGACATACTGCATTAAGGCACCATGAGGTATGGGGGGGTTAAGGTTCCAAATCTCCAGATGGTTAACAGTTGGGAAGCATTCGTTATGCCGACTCATTTGAATAAGGACTTCTTCTTGTCATGGTAATTAAAAAAAACATGTCCGTACCATTTCAGCAGTGAACGTGCAGCATTCACCCTTTTACATCAACAGTGACTGCAAACCTGGAACTACAAATCCCATGAGGATCAGCCAATTCAGTGATTCCCTGAGCATCACAACATCTGAAGGAGCAAGGTTGCTGACCTCTGCCCCATAGGATATCATCTCCTTGTAGAGCGTCCGATTTTGATGCCTTAGTACCTTCTTAGCCTAGAGGCTGCGTGGCTCATGCCTGCTCGTTTGTACTTCTTCTTCTACGCTCAGCCACGGCTGCAAATAACATTGTAATTAGCATAGTCAATTCTCCGCCTGTAACGAAATAACGTCCGTAACTAGACTTTCAACGGGAAGAGACAAGCATGGAAGCCGCTGAACACACAGCAAAGTCACTCATTTAACTTTCACAACCAAATATTGTTTTGTATATCTTAGTTCAAAGATTTTCAAGCGCTTCCGAAGAGAACGAGAAAAAAGGAAGACGGTGAGTGTGAACACAAATAACATCTCCTCGTTCCCGAGTGAAATCATTCATCCTTGAGCCGTCTAAACTCCAAAGCAGGCGAAATGCGTCGGCTGCCCCAGATAAGGGGTTAAATGAAAGGAGAATTCTTTTCATCAAGAATGAGAGACGCTACGCGCACACACGGGCGCAGGAACAAGAGGAAATATTGCAATTATAATAACATCAGCTATCCAGCAAGGGCAACACATAACTTGTGCTGGAAACAGTATGCCGAACCTGACATTTCGTCCTTAATAAAATGTGCCGCTGGGCTGGTGTAAAGTTGTCCCAATTACACCAGAAAATGTGCCTTTTTTATCTTTCTCAGGCATCAGAGAGCACATTTATTTTAACAAGAGAGGAAGTCAGGCAAGGTTACTTTGCTCCTTTTCTATGGAAAGCGTACGTAGCCCGTTCCCATCCACTCCACATTAACCCTTTGTTACTGGCTCCATTGGCGACACGCTGCCTGACATCCCTATAATAAGGCTCCACGTGACAGTAGTTCATTGCATCGTAAATGTCCTTGGTGCTAAATCGCAGACAAAAGGAGACAAAACGTGAAGAGGAAAAATTCAGAAGCAGAACATTCGCGCCACACAGACTATAAATGCACAAAACAATACATCATATTAACACAAGTCCATTAATTAATGGCTCGATTTAATGGGGGCCGTTCGCCAAAAGCCACAGCCTTTTATGATACTGCTCAGCCTTTTTTTCAATTCAGGAAATTTAAGTAAGGGCTTCGCGGCATTTCGACTCCCGATAAAACTTCTGTTGGAGAATATCAGCACTCGGTTATATTGTTAAAGGAGATTTCGGCTTTTCGGCAAATCCTTTTAAAAAGTATCAGTACCGGAAAGGGTTTGATGGATTCTAAGGCAGGAAAACGGGGAAGATCAGACTGAAACCTTTTCTCAATAGCAAAACTTGATATGATGCCGGCACAAAGCATGCCTTATGGAGCCATTTACTGGCCACGATATCTTTTTCTACCGGCTTCGTTTTTTCCATTTTCGGCTCTGGATGAATTTTTCATTGAATCAGCCGATATTTGGAGAGAAATATCTGTGGATGGAATTAAATCGAGCCCATAGTCTGAAATCTCTGTCCTCCGATATACTATAGAACGAGCGGGCTATAAATGAAAGCTTTCCATGGATCCACCGTAGCTAAATATCACATCATTCAAGGAGGTCCCTGGGGTGAAAATAGGGTGTGATAATGTCATCTGGCGAAGATGCTACAGCATATGTTTGTGGGCATTTTCTGCGATGCTCAGTCTGTTGAAGGGCGACCCACCAACGTCAGTAGACGTGTGGTTAGCCACGCTGTTCTAGGTTGTCGTGCGTTGGCGCAGATTTACACAGTGTTTTGGGTCACTGCTGTCGTTCCAGAAGACGTTATGGACATGAGGTTGGTGAGTTTCAGAAACCGCTTTTGGCAGTGCTCGGGGCTCGATTTAATTCTAATGTCATGCGTTTTTAAAAAAAAGGAAATAAAAGTGTTTTTTCTGCACACCCTGCCTTTTTTCTATTAAGTTTTGCATGTCTTTATCTACATTGTGGCAATATAAATGCAGCTTTGCAAACTAGAAGGAGGCAGCCAGAGAGAAGATGATAAATCCGAGCTGTAGTAAGTATCAGCTAATTACAAGAGGTGTCTATAATGCTGCGCCTCAGCCCTATGGAAAATTGATGTTCATGCTTTCAATGCATCGTATAAATTGATTTTTATAGAATTTCGCTGAATTCGTTCTTCACAAGTCTAACCTGTGATCCGAGGCTCTTGTCACCGGCGTCGTAACTCCCCTTTCATTTCAGTTTGAAACAGACCATGTTCCATCACCAAAGGACGCAGATAGACGAGTACTTTAAACGACACATCAAATGATCCCAGGCCTGTCAGAGAGACGCAACAGTGGAGCGTGGCTTTGTCTCGCGCATAGCGGCCTCCGACAAGGTCATCCTCTACACATAGGCTGTGATTAGACACCGGTTTCTGGCAATGTCTACAGAGGACAAAACAGGCCTTTTATCTTTCCTGCACGAAGTGGACACCCAACGTGGACTCTGATCGGAAAGGTGGACAATGTGGGTCACGAGGGAAAGGGGCCAATTCTATGAACTGATGAGAAATATCACACTGCTGTTAGTAAAGGCTTGGGTCTCGCGGTTGAAGTGCTTCCTAATCCATGGGAAAATAGAAAAATTTAACTTTTAAACACAGAGTTTAGGGATGTCCTAAAGCACGAATGGTGAGGCCTCCACTTAAATTGTGCTTGAGAAATAAAAGTATTATTATTATGAAACCAACGTTTCTTATACAATTTAATGTAAATATTGTGATTTTATAATGTTTTACAAATCAGTTTTTAATTGTTTCCATTGTCGATTCCCCCCCATTATGCTTTGTTATCCTTTTTCCCAGATTGTTTGCTAAGTTTGTGCCATATGTGTTTTTTTTACTCTGCATCTGGCGTCATGAAGATTTCCTACTGAGATTGAATACAGAAAGCATGCACCCTGTTGCCACATGTCTCGTTGTGCCACCCATATATATTGTTTGCTTATGGTCAGAACTAACATCTAGTATGACCACTTCAGCGTTCTAGTCAAAGAAGTGAATAGATATATACAGGGTGGGCCATGTTATTTGATGAAGACAGATGAGCCTATCTATGGGATTCCATATTCAAACCATGAACAGTGCTGTAAACTCCTATAACTTGGTGATGTATTACAGTATCCAATTGAAAATAACGCGCCAAGTTGGACGCGGCAGATTTGGATGCGTTTCTAATTCGGACACCATTCAGCTGCGGTCAAATATGACGCCTCCAATTTTAGAATTAGAAGCTAGGTTTAAAAAATTGGGCGAGCGTTTGATATTAGTGTTAAAGATTAGAGTTAGGTCAGCAATTTGGGCTAGGCTTACATTTAGGTTTAGCTTTAACCCTAACCTTAACATTGTTCTCCTTTATTGCTTCGTTTATAGGCAATAGATTCTGCCCCTTCATCTGAAGAGAGTGTCAAAAGAAGGGGCAGAATCTGATGCTTAAAATTGAAGCAAATATTGCAGCAGAATGGTAGGGTTTGGGTTTGGGTTAACTCTAACCCTAAATGTAAGCCTAACCCAAAAGAAGCTCAAATGGTAACCTAACCGTAATCATTAGCCTTGACCCTAACCTTGATTTCTATCCCCAAAACGAACCCTTATTTCATTCTAATCCTAAACCTTGACCACCGGATTCGACTGTGGCCAAATCATGTCCTAATTGGAAACGCGTTCAATTCAGCTGCGGACGAATTCTGCACATTCATAGTTGTCCGCGTCATATCACCTTAAAGATGCATTGTTTTTAACATTTCTTTTTTTGACGTGTCTGAAAAAACCCGTGCCTGTTCCATAAGATACACATCACACGGTATCCTGTCTTTCAGTCCCATGATCTCTTATGATAATCCCGAGAACCGGGTAAAAGCGCCTAAATAATCTGGGTTGGTTTCCTCCTAGTCTCCTGCGGGAAGTTTCCAGCCCACATTCTAAGGCACACGTTACATGGGATTCCTTGAAAACGCCCCAGGCATGGCCGCACATTCTACAGTTTAACCTCCGTTCTGTCAATGCGTCGTATTTGAACCACTGAAGTCTCTTCTGTGCTTTTAAACCTCAAGACATATTACTTGTTGTTTTACCTGAAAAGCCCTCTGTATGGATGACATTAGCCAGATCTTGTGGGATCACCGTTGCCTGCAATACCTTGTTTCCACCTCATTAATGTAAGAAAGGAACAGCTCTCCTCGGCACGGAGGAGCAGTCTGTGCGAGTTCGGCTCTGACAAATGATTATACTGATCCTGTAACAAAAAATTGCAACCGGCGCGGAGAAAACCGATTTGGAAAATAGCTTTACGTGTAACCGTTCATCCCAGTGGTTTTCTCTTTAATGTAAAAACTATGGCCATTTTCCACCAGGTGTTCCTTCTGCATCCCATCGAGGGAATTGCCTCAGTGTCTTTTTCAATTACCTTGTTACAAAACCTTGCTCCATATTCTACTGATGGATTCCAAGCGCTTTGATAGCAGGCAGTCAGTTTACAGTCAAAATGTAACTTCACGTTCGACACACAGCTCCGAAGAGACCCGACATATAGCTGTAATGTCAGAGAGCAAACCGTTTCCCCAGAGACTCTACGGGACACACGATCTGTATCATGTCAAAGAGGAAAATGACAGGAGCGTCCACCCTATTTTTGTCAAATGACTTGGAATCTGGATAAATACCAAGTTCAACAAACATAATCAACTGAAAAATGACCATTTCTCATTAAGATCAAATGCACAAAATATTGCATCAAATGACTCCGTAAGGTTTCCTGAAACCTTGAACATGTCATTATATGGGAGTCAAGAACTGGCGTGAAATGCTGTTTCTAAGTATCAGGCTCTAGTAATATCACAGACAAGAACCAAGGTTATCTATTGAGAGTCAAACAAAAAGACTCAAGACGGCCGTTAGACTGGATCTTAGAGAATTTAGAGCAAGACATGAGATGTCCAAGGAGCACGTAGAAATCCATATAACCCGTATAATAAGTAATATAACTTTTATTATTGGTTCAAGACGCTCATCCATAAATGTTTGCCTTGAGTGAACTACACAAATTCCTTCAGGATCTGGATCATAGATCTTTTAGTGTTGGGGTCAAATGTTATTTCTAGAGTCTTTGATTAGAGTTTACTCTTAAGGTCTTTGTAAGGTCCATGTCATGGATCATCTCTGGGGTCTGGGGAAAAAAGTCTTCTTTTGGGATCAGTGTCAAAGGTCCTACAGGGGCTCGGTCTAGTATGTCTTCCTAGAGTTTGTACCGTAGATCATCTATAGTTTCTGTAACAATAGTGTAACTTTAGAAAGTATAGCTTGTGCAGAGATTTCTTTGGCATATCGGTTCTGGTCACCGTTTTGGTTGGAGGCATACAATATACCGGTAGTTTCCTGTGTGATGTCAGTATTGAGCTAAATCCTGGTGAGACCTTGGCAAGGAGTCACCGAAGAGCAGACCACTAGTGTTGTTGCCCATTCTTAGTGTTCTCGTAAACATGTTTTTGGTCTGCATCAAGGTCGTTTTTCTAGGTTTGTTGTCTGAAGTATTCTTCTAGAGACAAGTGCCTTCTAGTAGAGTTTATTTAAGACTTCTACTAGACTAGCTCTTTCATGACCAAAAACATGCAAATTCACTTTTACATTGTGAAACAACAAATTAATTTGCATATAAAAACGCTTTTTGCATACTTTTTTAGTGTGCCCCCTGCTGAAAAACTAAATTCCCAGTGATATCTCACTCCTGTCACCCAAGATTACTGTAAATAAGCTGCAAGGAGCAGCCCCCCCCCTCACTGTAACAAACATTACTGCAGTGTTCCATCAGCCAGGGATATGTCAGAATACAGGGAGAGCTGTGGGGTCAGTTGCTGCTGTACAGGGATAAGATTCCGGGGGTTATATTGGGTGGAGTAGAGGTAACATCACTGCTCTGCGTGGAGAGAGCCTGTGGAGACATGGGTTTGATCCCAGCAAGAGCACCTCTCCAGTAAGTGTCATTGGGCAAGACACCTAACGGTACATACTCGCCACCCAGGACATACTTGAAATCAAGAGAAATCTCAATGTATCCCTCCTGGTAAAATCCTTTCTAAAAAAAAAAATAATTCCTGTACAGTACAGATACAAGGTGTTGCTGTAATTGTCATACACAGGCATTATGCGGCACATACAGATACATACAGGGTTATCCAAAGAGATCCGAATTGCTTGAGAAAGGTAACCGAACGCTGAAATCAGCGTTCAGTTACCTTTCCTGGCCATTCGGCTATCCAGAGAGCAGGCAATTCACCAAATCCTGGCGAACTGCCTGCACATACGGTGCCTGTTCGGTGTCTGTTCGAGGGCAGAGAAATCCCCATGAAAAAGCACTGCTTCGGCTATTCAGAGAACACAAACCAGCAGTGAAAGGTTCCCCTAATGCCCTGCCATTCGGTGGTTTAATTCGGCAGGTTTATTCAGGAGAATCCCATAGGCTTCAATGTTAAAAATATTCCCGTTTTAATTCAATATCTAATAAACCGTTCATTATAAAATTCTGCAGTAAAGAGTCTCTTTATTTATAGATTTTTTTAGGATACCTTAAGCATTTTTTTTTTATTTTTTTTTAAGTTTACTTCTTTTTTCTGTAACAGCCCTTTTTATTATCATTCCCTGGACCTCCTGTGCAAATTTCAGACATTTTCGCTCAGTAGTTTCTTTGCAAACAGCTTTTCATTTTCACAGATTCATACAAGCTATTTTGCTAATTTATTCACCTCCCTCGTCTGCGGTCTCAGCTGCTTCGGCTGCTTCGGCTGTGTGCGATCGGCTCCTGCTCGGGCTTTTTCCGTGGTTTTCGGCAGGTTAATCCAGATGTTTTTGGGGGTTTTCGGCGTGCATTCGGTGGGTTTTGCGGTTAATTTTCGTCAGGTTTGTGGCAGCTTTTCCCTGCAATTCGGGGACCCTGTGGTGCTTGCTGAATACACTGCAGGGTCACCGAAATGGGATCGGCAAAAGGAACCGAATTGAAGAGAACGAAAAGACACCGAACGTGCGGTGAATTTTCGAATCTCTTTGAATAACCCTGAAGGTGTTGCTGTAATTGCCATACACAGGCATTATGCGGCACATACAGATACAAGGTGTTGCTGTAATTGCCACACACAGGCATTATGCAGCACATACAGATACAAGGTGTTACTGTAATTTCCATACACAGGCATTATGCGGCACATACAGTTACAAGGTGTTGCTGTAATTGCCACGCACAGGCATTATGCGGCACATACAGATACAAGGTGTTGCTGTAATTGCCACCCACAGGCATTATACAGCACATACAGTTACAAGGTGTTGCTGTAATTGCCACACACAGGCATTATACGGCACATACAGATACAAGGTGTCGCTGTAATTACCATACTCAGACATTATGCAGCACATACAGATACAAGGTGTTGCTGTAATTGCCATACACAGGCATTATGCAGCACATACAGATACAAGGTGTTGCTGTAATTGCCACACACAGGCATTATGCGGTACATACAGATACAAGGTGTTGCTGTAATTGCCACACACAGGCATTATGCAGCACATACAGATACAAGGTGTTACTGTAATTTCCATACACAGGCATTATGCGGCACATACAGTTACAAGGTGTTGCTGTAATTGCCACGCACAGGCATTATGCGGCACATACAGATACAAGGTGTTGCTGTAATTGCCACCCACAGGCATTATACAGCACATACAGTTACAAGGTGTTGCTGTAATTGCCACACACAGGCATTATACGGCACATACAGATACAAGGTGTCGCTGTAATTACCATACACAGACATTATGCAGCACATACAGATACAAAGTGTTGCTGTAATTGCCATACACAGGCATTATGCAGCACATACAGATACAGGGTGTTGCTGTAATTGCCATACACAGGCATTATGCAGCACATACAGATACAACGTGTTGCTGTAATTGCCACGCACAGGCATTATGCGGCACATACAGATACAAGGTGTTGCTGTAATTGCCATACACAGGCATTATGCAGCACATACAGATACAGGGTGTTGCTGTAATTGCCATACACAGGCATTATGCAGCACGTACAGATACAAGGTGTTGCTGTAATTGCCATACACAGGCATCATGCAGCACATACAGATATTGCATTGCTAATAATCTCATTCTGATCTTTACAAATCCCCATAAACAAGAGATCTCACCATTTTATTATCTGTTTGCAGCACATTTACTGCATCTGCCTGTATGCTGTTAATGCAGACCCCGTGTAAGGCCGGGTGCACACTAGCGTTTTCTTCTGCGCACTGTACGTGCGGTAAAACGCACTTACCGGCGTTCTGGTGTCCACTCGCTGCCCGCCTGCCCCCCCCCCCTCAGCGCTGCAAAGTATGATCTTCCTATGAAGGATCGCACTTTGCAACCCCGTCGATGCGCATCCTAGCGCATCGATGGTGAGGATCTCTAGGTGGATGCATGCTATGCGCGCACTAAGTGTTCGCGCACAAGCATGTGACCGGCCCCGTCGCAGCATCACAACGCTGCGACGGATGCCGGTAAGTGCGTCATAACGCATGTACTGTGTGCAGAAGAAAATGCTAGTGTGCACCCGGCCTAAGCAGGAGATCTCACCATTTTATTATCTGTCTGCAGCGCATTTACTGCATCTGCCTGTATGCTGATAATGCAGACCCCGTGTGATATTGTGCCAGATATGGGACTCCATCTACAGTTTACAATCTTTCATCCTAATGATATTTCTCTAAAGGATAATTGAATATGTGAAAAACAAAAAAAATCCAAATTCATGTTACTTTAACTATTTCAACAACAATCTCTGTTCAAAGTTGTACTTTTACCCTGTGCTCCCATGCTTGACATAAATGTTCCTTTTTTTCCCCAATAATAAATACTTGGTAGTTAATGGACTTGAGTCTCTAAGATGTGTCTTTGTGTTAAGAGTATTAATACTTACCATTGCCGAGCGTCTTTTCTGGTTTGTGTTCAAGGTCTTCTTCTAGAGTCTGTGTCAATGTTCTTTCGGGGTTATTTATCTAAAGACGTCTATAGATCAGAGTCTGCATCGAGGGCAATAGAGCTTGTGCTAAGAGTCTCCTCAACTCAATGTTTTGTTGCAACATTTCAATAAAGAGATTTTGCTGCAATATTTTGTTGGATTGCAGTTGTCTAAACCTAAAATAGAGTGTGTCTGTTCTTCGGGCTCAGTCCTGGACTATAAGAGACCTGAAATTAGCAGGGTTTTTCAGACAGAGCCGATCTGGCTCCAAAATTGCACCAAACAGTGAGTTTCCCCGTACGGTGCATTTCGGGTCATTCGGCTATTCAGCGAGCAGGCAGTTCACTAATTTTGGTGAACTGCCAACCAGTACGGTGCCTGTTCGACGGCAGTGAAATCCCCCATAGAGAAGCAATGCTTCGTCTATTCAGACACACCGAACAGCAGAGAAAAGTTGTCGAATCGCCTGCTGTTTGTTGGTTTCATTCGACAGGTTTATTCAGGTGAATCCCATAGGCTTCAATGTTAAAACTATTTTTGTTTTTATACAATATCTAAGAAAACGTTTATTATTTTATTTGGCTGCAAAAAGTCTCTTTATTTACAGATTTGTTTTAGGATCTTTTAGGCATTTTTCGTGACTTTTGCCTAAATTTTTCCCCGTTTCTTTAATAGTTTTTTCTTCTTCCTGTAACGGCCCTTTTTATTATTATTCATAGGAGTTTATATGTAAATTCCAGGCATTTTCATCCAGTAGTTTTTTTTTTCTTCCTGTAACGGCCCTTTTTATTATTATTCATAGGATCTTATATGTAAATTCCAGGCGTTTTCATCCGGTAGTTTTCTTTTTCTTCCTGTAACGGCCCTTTTTATTATTATTATTCATAGGATTTTATATGTAAATTCCAGGCGTTTTCATCCAGTAGTTTTTTTTTTCTTCCTGTAACAGCCCTTTTTATTATTATTCATAGGATTTCATATGTAAATTCCAGGCGTTTTCATCCAGTAGTTTTTTTTTCTTCCTCTAACGGCCCTTTTTATTATTATTCATAGGATTTTATATGTAAATTCCAGGCGTTTTCATCCAGTAGTTTTTTTTTTCTTCCTGTAACAGCCCTTTTTATTATTATTCATAGGATCCTATATGTAAATTCCAGGCGTTTTCATCCAGTAGTTTTTTTTTCTTCCTGTAACGGCCCTTTTTATTATTATTCATAGTATCTTATATGTAAATTCCAGGCATTTTCATCCAGTAGTTTTTTTTTCTTCCTGTAACGGCCCTTTTTATTATTATTCATAGTATCTTATATGTAAATTCCAGGCATTTTCATCCAGTAGTTTTTTTTTTCTTCCTGTAACGGCCCTTTTTATTATTATTCATAGGATTTTATATGTAAATTCCAGGCGTTTTCATCCAGTAGTTTTTTTTTCTTCCTGTAACGGCCCTTTTTATTATTATTCATAGGATTTTATATGTAAATTCCAGGCGTTTTCATCCAGTAGTTTTTTTTCTTCCTGTAACGGCCCTTTTTATTATTATTCATGGGATCTTATATGTAAGTTCCAGGCGTTTTCATCCAGTAGTTTTTTTTTCTTCCTGTAACGGCCCTTTTTATTATTATTCATAGGATCTTATATGTAAATTCCAGGCGTTTTCATCCAGTAGTTTTTTTTTCTTCCTGTAACGGCCCTTTTTATTATTATTCATAGGATTTAATATGTAAATTCCAGGCGTTTTCATCCAGTAGTTTTTTTTTTCTTCCTGTAACGGCCCTTTTTATTATTATTCATAGGATCTTATATGTAAATTCCAGGCGTTTTCATCCAGTAGTTTTTTTTTCTTCCTGTAACGGCCCTTTTTATTATTATTCATAGTATCTTATATGTAAATTCCAGGCATTTTCATCCAGTAGTTTTTTTTTCTTCCTGTAACGGCCCTTTTTATTATTATTCATGGGATCTTATATGTAAGTTCCAGGCGTTTTCATCCAGTAGTTTTTTTTTCTTCCTGTAACGGCCCTTTTTATTATTATTCATAGGATTTTATATGTAAATTCGAGGCATTTTCATCCAGTAGTTTTTTTTTCTTCCTGTAACGGCCCTTTTTATTATTATTCATAGGATCTTATATGTAAATTCCAGGCGTTTTCATCCAGTAGTTTTTTTTTCTTCCTGTAACGGCCCTTTTTATTATTATTCATGGGATCTTATATGTAAGTTCCAGGCGTTTTCATCCAGTAGTTTTTTTTTCTTCCTGTAACGGCCCTTTTTATTATTATTCATAGGATCTTATATGTAAATTCCAGGCGTTTTCATCCAGTAGTTTTTTTTTCTTCCTGTAACGGCCCTTTTTATTATTATTATTCATAGGATTTAATATGTAAATTCCAGGCGTTTTCATCCAGTAGTTTTTTTTTTCTTCCTGTAACGGCCCTTTTTATTATTATTCATAGGATCTTATATGTAAATTCCAGGCGTTTTCATCCAGTAGTTTTTTTTTCTTCCTGTAACGGCCCTTTTTATTATTATTCATAGTATCTTATATGTAAATTCCAGGCATTTTCATCCAGTAGTTTTTTTTTCTTCCTGTAACGGCCCTTTTTATTATTATTCATGGGATCTTATATGTAAGTTCCAGGCGTTTTCATCCAGTAGTTTTTTTTTCTTCCTGTAACGGCCCTTTTTATTATTATTCATAGGATTTTATATGTAAATTCGAGGCATTTTCATCCAGTAGTTTTTTTTCTTCCTGTAACGGCCCTTTTTATTATTATTCATAGGATCTTATATGTAAATTCCAGGCGTTTTCATCCAGTAGTTTTTTTTTTCTTCCTGTAACGGCCCTTTTTATTATTATTCATGGGATCTTATATGTAAGTTCCAGGCGTTTTCATCCAGTAGTTTTTTTTTCTTCCTGTAACGGCCCTTTTTATTATTATTCATAGGATCTTATATGTAAATTCCAGGCGTTTTCATCCAGTAGTTTTTTTTCTTCCTGTAACGGCCCTTTTTATTATTATTCATGGGATCTTAGGCTAGGGTCAGACTGAGGCAGTGCGAACGCGCGTTCTGGCGCACTTAATCACGGCCGCACTAGCAGCAGATGCCGGGCAATGACGGCCAATATACGAAGTACGGTCGCACAAAAGTCCGGCTGCGCAACGCAAGTGGAAAATGAACGCATTTTTTCGAGAACGTGAAACCGCAGGTACTGACGTACAGAGTGCGCTGCGTCCGCTAGAGGCGTGTGTGCGTGATTAGGAGACGTCAGACGCTGCTAATGTCCGGCCAACATAACGTCCAGACACACAAAAAGTGTTTTTTGATGATCCGTACAAAATCACGGACGACAATGCGCATAGTATGACCACTATCACGTATTCTGTGAAAAAATGCGTCCATTCGTTCGAACGCACTTTTTCACAGACAACATAAAAATGCGTTCGTCTGACCCTAGCCTTATATGTAAGTTCCAGGCGTTTTCATCCAGTAGTTTTTTTTTTCTTCCTGTAACGGCCCTTTTTATTATTATTCATAGGATCTTATATGTAAATTCCAGGCGTTTTCATCCAGTAGTTTTTTTTTCTTCCTGTAACGGCCCTTTTTATTATTATTCATAGGATTTTATATGTAAATTCCAGGCGTTTTCATCCAGTAGTTTTTTTTTCTTCCTGTAATGGCCCTTTTTATTATTATTCATAGTATCTTATATGTAAATTCCAGGCGTTTTCATCCAGTAGTTTTTTTCTTCTTCCTGTAACGGCCCTTTTTATTATTATTCATAGGATCTTATATGTAAGTTCCAGGCGTTTTCATCCAGTAGTAATTTTTTCTTCCTGTAACGGCCCTTTTTATTATTATTCATAGTATCTTATATGTAAATTCCAGGCATTTTCATCCAGTAGTTTTTTTTTCTTCCTGTAACGGCCCTTTTTATTATTATTCATGGGATCTTATATGTAAGTTCCAGGCGTTTTCATCCAGTAGTTTTTTTTTCTTCCTGTAACGGCCCTTTTTATTATTTTCATAGGATTTTATATGTAAGTTCCAGGCGTTTTCATCCAGTAGTTTTTTTCTTCCTGTAACCGCCCTTTTTATTATTATTCATAGGATCTTATATGTAAATTCCAGGCGTTTTCATCCAGTAGTTTTTTTTTCTTCCTGTAACGGCTTTTTATTATTATTCATGGGATCTTATATGTAAGTTCCAGGCGTTTTCATCCAGTAGTTTTTTTTTTCTTCCTGTAACGGCCCTTTTTATTATTATTCATAGATCTTATATGTAAGTTCAAGCGTTTTCATCCAGTAGTTTTTTTTCTTCCTGTAACGGCCTTTTTATTATTATTCATGGGATCTTATATGTAAGTTCCAGGCATTTTCATCCAGTAGTTTTTTTTTCTTCCTGTAACGGCCCTTTTTATTATTATTCATAGGATTTTATATGTAAGTTCCAGGCGTTTTCATCCAGTAGTTTTTTTTCTTCCTGTAACCGCCCTTTTTATTATTATTCATAGGATCTTATATGTAAATTCCAGGCGTTTTCATCCAGTAGTTTTTTTTCTTCCTGTAACGGCCCTTTTTATTATTATTCATGGGATCTTATATGTAAGTTCCAGGCGTTTTCATCCAGTAGTTTTTTTTTTCTTCCTGTAACGGCCCTTTTTATTATTATTCATGGGATCTTATATGTAAGTTCCAGGCGTTTTCATCCAGTAGTTTTTTTTTTCTTCCTGTAACGGCCCTTTTTATTATTATTCATAGGATCTTATATGTAAGTTCCAGGCGTTTTCATCCAGTAGTTTTTTTTTCTTCCTGTAACGGCCCTTTTTATTATTATTCATAGGATTTTATATGTAAATTCCAGGCGTTTTCATCCAGTAGTTTTTTTTCAAACAGTGTTTCACTTTTGGCACTTTCAATCGTTTTTTCCCCCGTTCATCGGCTTGCCGTTTTTTTCTGGCGGCTGGTCGGTGCTGTGTTCAGAAGATCAATGGCTTTTTTTCGGACGTTCAGCGTGTATTTTGCAGCGGTTCGAAATTATTCGATACGTTGGATCGTATCGGCTGCGTTTTTCACTGTTTTTTTGGCAAATTTTTGTATCCGTTCCCTGCACTTCAATGCTGAATTCACCGCAGGGTCGGGGAATTTGATTCCCCGAAGTGCAGGGAACGAGAGAGCACTTGACATTTCGTTGCTCTCTGAATAACCCCTTAAATGTCTTGAGTTTGTAAAAGAGCAGAACCGCATCTCATGAAGATCTACCTTCCAGTGGAAAATGATACAGGGCTTTTCATGCAGCGGATTTTCACAGTTTATCCAAGTGAAGCTCCAGATTGTTTATGATCATAAGAAAAGCTAAACCGGAATCGCCAAAACCGAGATCCATTAACCGTTTCATCTCAATGAATTACTACGAAACAATGGCTTAATTTCCTTTGTGTGTGTTTGGCAGGCGGCGACTTTAACCTTTAGGCGATTACTGCAATTTCTGTCTCTGGCAAAGAGATGGGCACCGTCTACCAGGCTGACGCTATTGATGACCAGACTTCCTTCACCTGTGATGATTCAGAGCTGATCCTGCGTGAAGCAAGCTACAGATAAAGAACTCGTTTTTCCAAAATATTCACCAGCCTTTACTTCCGCAAAGCATCAAATAGAGTTTGAATACTGTGCAGAGCTGTGGGAACAGATTGCAATGCATCCACACTGAGGAGCTCCATCCATCTCCTCGGTTTACTATCGGAAAGACGCCGCTTTTAAGCCGCCGCAAACAATGACGCAGTAAAAAAGATGTGTCTTTGAAAAAGATGCCTGTCTAATTCAGCCATGGCCGATTTGGACGCTCTGGAACTATGGGGTGTCTCTTTCCATAGCTAGAAATAAGGGTTAGGGTTATCTCTCGCGCTGCTCTCGCCAAACGAAGGAGCAGAATCTGTTGCCAAAACATGGAGCATAATGTTAGGGTTTATTCCTAACCCTAAGGCTGGGTTCACACCTAAGCGTTTTACAGCGCACTGTAAAACGCTCAAACAGTGGAATCCCATGATTCCCTATGTGTGCATGTCACACCTGGCCGTTTCTCAGCGCGCATGAACGCGCTGATAAACGGCCGACGCACAAAGAAGTTCGGGAGCTTCTTTTCTGCAGATAGCCGCGCGTTCGCGGCCATATCATAACCGCGAACGCGCGCGCGTTTGTTTGTATGCGTGAACGCGCGTAAAAAAAATGCACGCATTGCGCGACGCTGCGCAACGCGTAGGTGTGAACCCAGCCTTAATCAAGCACAAATAGTAACCTAACCCTAATGTCTAACTCTAACCTAACCCTAATGTCTAACTCTAACCCTAACCCTAATGTCTAACTCTAGAATGATGCTCCAATTCTCTAAGGGGGATTGATATCTGGTGAACGAGGTGGGCAGGGATTTGGACCACCCCTTCCAATCCACCGGTCACCAACCATCACTTTCCAGTAAGATGCTGCACCATCACATTGGGGACGGCGCGTTGGCGGGTTCCTAAATTAAAGTTTTCCAGAGCGGTGGATTGGAAGGGGTGACCCAATTCCCTGGCCCCCTCGTTCACCAGATATCCACCCCCCTCCACTAAATTCTATGGGGTTATGTTAACGATATGGTGTATGGAACAAAGGTACATCCCTAATCTAAAGCAGAGGGTCACTGAGGCCACCATCGATGAGTGGAAGCTACAGCCAACATGGCAAGAAATCCAGCACCGTCTTGATGTGCTTCCTGCAACTAATGGTGCCCATATAGAGGTGCATTAAATGAGGCAAAAAAACCTTTAAATCTATATACGTCTGATTGTGTAATAATTTTCACTTCTCTGTCTTTTCATTTGGAATAAATGTTTGGAATTGTAAAGAATATTGGCGCCTTGCCATTGAAATACGGTGCCTGTTCGGCGGCAGTGAAATCCCCCATAGAGAAGCAATGGTTAATATATTCAAATTGAACAGCAGTGAAAGGTTCCCGAAATGCCCTGCCTTTCGGTGGTTTAATTTGACAAGTTTATTCAAGAGAATCCCATAGGCTTCAATGTTAAAAATATTCCCCTTTTAAATCAATATCTAATAAACCGTTTATTATTTTAATTTGCAGCAAAAAGTCTCTATTTATAGATTTTTTGGGATATTTTTGGCAATTTTTATTAAAGATTTTTTTTAATATATAAATAGATTTTTTCTCTTCCTGTAACAGACCTTTTTCTTATTATACATAGGACGCAATATATTATTTCCAGGCATTTTCATGCAGTAGTTTTTTGAAAACGCCTCTTAAAAGTTGCGTTTCTTGTTTTTCTTTTTTTTACCTCTGTTCGTTGGCTTGTCTGGTTTTCCCGGTGCTCTGTTCGGCAAGTCGCCAACTTTTTTCAGATTCATACATACGGCAGTTTTCCGGCTTGATTCGGCGGTTTTGCAGTGTTTTTCGATTCGTTCGGTAGGTTGTTTCGCCATACATCAGGGATCCTGTGGTGAATGCTGAATTCACCGAAGGGTTGGCGGATTTCACTCGCCGAAATGTCGGTGCCGTTTCGGTGCTCTCTGAATAACCCTGTTTGTGAAGGAGCTGCAGGTTTGCGGTGCCTTTCGGTGGCAGGTTGGGTCCTTTCTGGATAAACCTTAATGTGTGTTTTAGATTTGGAGCCACGCAGGGATCTCTGGCTTTGATCGATCATGTTGTGCTGTGAGTCTGTATTTATTTTCGGCTTTTTACGCACTCCATGCACTTGTCTGGAGTCTCCTCGATTCACCTTAAACATATGATAGAATTCCTGGAGGAGCAGCTGCTGCCGCGCTCCATGTTTTTTACTTTGAATATGGCGACGGGCAAACTTTTCCTTGGCCGGCAATGAGCGATGAAGATTTTATAATGACTAAAAAAGAGATATGTAAAGAGAAAAAAGTAAAGAATCCTTTTTTGTGAAGAATGAGGGAGGGGCCGGAGGGAGGATTAATCCTGATTTAAGCACTTCGGCTGCTGGAAAAAGGCACACACAAAAAAAAGGCATCTGAGAATGGAAGATATTCCTCTGTAGGGATTAGCCCTGAGCCGTATTCCTCTCGGTGTCGCGAGGCCAAGGTATGAGAGGGCTGGATTTATTCAAATACAGAGCCGTGTAAGATTAATTTCCAGCGGTTATGCCAATGATTTGCCGTCCTGAGAAATGAATTTTTCCGTCTTCGCCTTCCCCTTTCTTCCTTTCTACACGGCGAGGGCCGCTTCTGGGCGCACGTAAACTTAACAAAGGATGTGCACCAGGGCGCTGCGTAGCCTTCGGCGGTGAGGCTGGATGACGGACGAGGCTGTTAGAAGATGGCACAGATGCAGCGCTGCATCGCCTGGCGAAGTGCTGCGCACGGGAAACAGCTGACAGATTAATCAAGGCCCGGGAGGCCAGTGTGCGCACACAGATTGTTTCACTGCAATTCCCATCATCCCCTACCACCTGAATCAGCAGATACATGGACCTACTAGCTATGTGGCGATGGGTGGGTGGGTAAGTGGTCAAGTCAAGAAGCGTTTCAGACATAGGCGTCATTATGCCCATTTTAACAGGTCTTAGAGCAGAGGCCAGTAACCATTGCCCTCCATGGGTTTTAAAACTACAACTCCCATGATGCTCAGGCACTATTAGAATGGCTGAACCTTTATGGGAGATGTAGTTCCCAAACATTTGTAGGGCCGGGGTTACAGACTCAAATATTAATAGATAACTGGAAAATCCTATAGATGAAAACACTTGTATCTAATCTGTTTATTGGATTATTCGACAGAATCACTTTACAATGTCACAACACGCTCCCTTTCTCTCACCCCCTCTATTTCTCTTTCCCTCCCTCTCTCTCGCCCCCTCTCTATTTCTCTTTCCCTCTCTGTCTCTCACTCCCTCTCTCTCACCCCCTCTCTATTTCTCTTTCCCTCTCTCTCACTCCCTCTCTCTCACCCCTCTCTGTCTCCCACTCCCTCTCTCTCGCCCCCTCTCTATTTCTCTTTCCCTCTCTCTCACTCCCTCTCTCTCACCCCTCTCTGTCTCTCACTCCCTCTCTCTCACCCCCTCTATTTCTCTTTCCCTCTCTGTCTCTCACTCCTCTCTCTCACCCCCTCTCTATTTCTCTTCCCTCTCTCTCACTCCCTCTCTCTCACCCCTCTCTGTCTCCCACTCCCTCTCTCTCGCCCCCTCTCTATTTCTCTTTCCCTCTCTCTCACTCCCTCTCTCTCACCCCTCTCTGTCTCTCACTCCCTCTCTCTCACCCCCTCTATTTCTCTTTCCCTCTCTGTCTCTCACTCCCTCTCTCTCACCCCCTCTCTATTTCTCTTTCCCTCTCTCTCACTCCCTCTCTCACCCCTCTCTGTCTCTCACTCCCTCTCTCTCGCCCCCTCTCTATTTCTCTTTCCCTCTCTGTCTCTCACTCCCTCTCTCTCGCCCCCTCTCTATTTCTCTTTCCCTCTCTGTCTCTCACTCCCTCTCTCTCACCCCCTCTATTTCTCTTTCCCTCTCTGTCTATCTCACCCTCTCCCCCACTCTTCCTCTCCCTCTCGCACCCTCACTTTCTCACCCTCTCTCTCGCCCTCACTTCCTCTCTCGCCTTCTTTCTCTCTCGCTCTTTCTCTTTCCTTATTTCTCTTTATTTCTTTCTCTCTTTCTCTCTCATTCCATCTCCCTCTCTTTCTCTCTCATTCCATCTCCCTCTCTTTCTCTCTCATTCCATCTCCCTCTCTTTCTCTCTCATTCCATCTCCCTCTCTTTCTCTCTCATTCCATCTCCCTCTCTTTCTCTCTCATTCCATCTCCCTCTCTTTCTCTCTCATTCCATCTCCCTCTCTTTCTCTCTCATTCCATCTCCCTCTCTTTCTCTCTCATTCCATCTCCCTCTCTTTCTCTCTCATTCCATCTCCCTCTCTTTCTCTCTCATTCCATCTCCCTCTCTTTCTCTCTCATTCCATCTCCCTCTCTTTCTCTCTCTTTCTTTCTCTCTCTCCTTCTTTCTCTCTCTCTCCTTCTCTCTCTCTCCTTCTTTTTCTCTAATTCCCTCTACCTCTCCTTTCTCTCTCAATCTCTCTCCCTCTCTTTCTCTTTCTCTCCTTCTTTCGCTCTCTTTCGCTCGTTCTCTCTCATTCCCTCTCCTCTCTCCCTCTCTCTTTCTCTGTCTCTCTCCCTCTCTTTCTCTTTCCCTCTCTTTCTTTCTCTCTCTCTTTATTTCTCCCTCTCTCTCCCTCTCTCTCTTTCTCATTCCCTCTCTTTCTCTCTCCCTCTCCCCTCCTTTCTCTCCATCTCTCTCCCTCTCTTTCTCTCTCTCTTCCTCTCTCTCCCTATCTTCCTCTCCTTCTTTCTCTCCCTCGCTCTTTTTCCCTCTCTCTTTCTCTCTCCCTCTCTTTCTCTCTCTTTCTCTCTCTCTCTCTTTCTTTCTCTCTCCCTCTCTTTCTCTCTCTCTCTCTTTCTTTCTCTCTCCCTCTCTTTCTCTCTCTTTCTCTCTCTCTCTCTTTCTCTCTCTCTCCTCTCTCTTTCTCTCTCTCTCTCTTTCTGTCTCTTTAATTAAAGAGCTTAAGGGATGTTATATTGATATTTTCACTCCATCCGACCATTGGCCAACAGGTTACAACACAAATATACGATTTAGTAGAACATGTTGGTGAAGGGATGCATTCCGGAGCGATGAGGCAGAGATGCTCATTTTTACCCCTGCCAAAGCTAAGCAGCAGAGTCTGTGGCTAATACAGAGGCCTCACTATCTGGGACAGGAATCTCATCTTTATGGCGCATCATTATCAGGTTTTATGAGGTTTGTAGCGCCGCCGGGATCACAGTGACTGCTGGCTTTTCCCTACCTCAGTAGGTGTCTCACAGATAGTATTCCCAAACTACTCTTAGCATTATCCCGGCCTCTCCTGGTTACAATTACAAGCATTTATAAAGCGCCAACAAGTTCCGTAGTGCTGTACAAAAGGGAGAGACAGAACAATAAGCATACTTACACAATACACACACCAAACAGTAGGAGAGAAGACCCTGCTCAAGAGTTTACAATCTAAGAGGAGAGGGGTGGCACACTAGGTGAGGTCCTCTGGTCAATTTGTATTCTTATGTGTCATTTTTTCCATCAGCAATTACTGAAACCCCAGCAAGGCTACAGTATATGGATTTTACTAATTAAACAAGTCAGCGCAGGATCTGAATCGCTGTCTGCACCATAATACCTGACCTAGAGGAACCAGACAATATGGGGATTAGGGACTAATGCGTCCGGTTTTATTCTTTGTTACAGTCCCAAGCAAAGTGTACGGAAGCCATCTGTACAGAAAGAAAGAGACGGAGGACGCCCTCTTCCAACTGTTCATCGAATAGTTTCATCGCTGTACAACCTAAATACACTGCCTATCCAAAAAAAAGTTCACCTCCTGTAATATCTGGTTGTGTCGCCTTTTGCTGTGATTCCGTATTCGCCGCGTGTGGATAAGCTTATGCAATGTCACAGCATTTATTCGCGTCCAGAGTGGCATTAATTTGTGGCAAGATCTTGTATTGATGATGGTGGGAGAGTCGCGGCGCTGCGTAAAGTCTTCTCCAGCACATTATCCCAAAGATTAACCTCAATGGGGTTAAGGTCTGGACTGTGCCGTGGCCAATCCATGTGTGAAAATGATGTCTCATGCTCCCTCAACCACTCTCGCACAATGTGAGCCCGATCAATCCTGGCATTGCCATCTTGGAATATGCCCGCTGTGCCATCAGGGGAGAAAAAACCCATTGATGGAGAAACCTGCTCATTCAATATATTCAGGGAGTCACATGACCTCATTTTATGCTGAAACATATTAATCACTGCGGTAATTATCCAATGGAAGGCTCAGAGCTCCTATCAGCTTAGTTATGTCCAGGTCGTGACTTTTTTTTGTCCAGGCAGTGAATGTATTTGACACTTTGCATTTGTTTCATATTTAACAATAAATCCTTGCCCGTTTTTAATTGGTCAGGGGACATGATGTTGGACAAAAAGGTGACACAACCTAATGGGAAACACGAAGGGCATGAGCTTTCAACGCTTCGTACTCACATTAATGGCTACTATAGTTTGTATTGCCAATGCTTTTCTTACTGTAGGAACCGACTGGCAGGCTGGTGTTGCCATCTGCTGGCCAAATGGAGTTACTGTAATTCAGCAATCCGTGCAGGATGAGCTGGGTAGATGTCATTCAGACACAGTCCCCGCTGCTTTTTTATAGTGTTAGCTCCTCGGGCATCACGTCCTCGCTGCTAATACTTTAGGGGAATCTTTTGAATCAAGCCCAATCGCAAATGAATTTTATTTGCAATAAACAAAATTCCTGTGCTTTTCTCCTGTGGAGCACTATACGTATTGACTATATAGAGGCACCAGTATAGTTCATTTTGTTGGTGAAGGGGTTAATCTAGTATGCTAAAATCATTTTCTGTTTAACCTGTTGGTTAAAGAACTTTTCCACTGATTTCAGCATCTGAACTTGTTCCTGGAACCACGACATAACCTTTTTAACTTCTTCTATCTCCTCTTTTTGTTTTGTTCTTTCTTGCGTCTCTTTTTTTTTTCCTCCCAGTGTTTTTGTGTTAATGTCCCCTGAAGGCTGAGGATAGCAATTTAATCTCTAATGAACGGAAGCTGAATGAATGGACGCTGCCTAAAAAAACTCCTTATTTGCCACTAAAAACAGTGCATTAAAGTTCTTTCACCACTTCAGACTCATTTTGCCAGTCTGCTTCGACGCCGGCTCTCCTTTATGGCGTCTTTAAGCACAGATCAGATAGGATATCCATAGACAAATGACCAAAATTTACTATATTTACATTTAAAATGCAGTCAAATAGAATCAGAAGTACTAAAAAAAATAACGGTATTAAGAGGCCGCGGAGGATATGCACTAAAATCACATGCATGCCGCTACGGTGAACAGAGGCGTTTCAGAGAGTGAGAAATCAACACCGGCAGACGATGTTTGACAGACTATGGTGAACAATGCTGGACACCCTATCAGCAATGCTGTTACGTGAGATGCGTAATCTGCAGCTATTCTCTCTTTACTATTGTTTCAGCATCACCTGAATCATTGGAAATCATACTTGGACGATTTTTAAGGTGGCAATCTATGGCGAAAACAGCACTGGGGCACATTCATCTCAAGCCACGTCACAAACAATGCTAAAAGTGACACAGTCTAAATAAGTACGGGGAAACACCAGCGGAAATCCCATCGTAGCCTACAGAAACACCAGCGGAAATCCCATCGTAGCCTACAGAAACACCAGCGGAAATCACATTGAAACCTACAGAAACACCAGCGGAAATCCCATCGTAGCCTACAGAAACACCAGCGGAAATCCCATCGTAGCCTACAGATACACCAGCGGAAATCCCATTGAAACCTACAGAAACACCAGCGGAAATCCCATTGAAACCTACAGAAACACCAGCGGAAATCCCATCGTAGCCTATAAAAACACCAGCGGAAATCACATTGAAGCCTACAGAAACACCAGTCGAAATCCCATTGAAGCCTACAGAAACACCAGTGGAAATCCCATTGAAACCTACAGAAACACCAGTGGAAATACCATTGAAACCTACAGAAACACCAGTGGAAATACCATTGAAACCTACAGAACACCAGTGGAAATACCATTGAAACCTACAGAAACACCAGTGGAAATACCATTGAAACCTACAGAAACACTAGTCGAAATCCCATTGAAACCTACAGAAGCACCAGAGGAAATACCATTGATTTTACAGAGGAGTGACGCGCCCACCAGAAACCTGTACACACCTTACTCGCTAAATGCTGTATATGGAGGTTCCTCAAAATAACCTTAACTAAAATATACATACAAGAAAAACAACGTAGCGCCAATAAAATATTCAGCGGTTAGTACAGTTATGCACAGTCCATGCTCATAGATTTCTTTTTTTCTCTTTTTCTTTTCTTTTTCCAGAATTCACTCTTTTTAGCTAAAGAGTATATATAGCACAGCAAAAAGAAAGAGGGAGACCAATTGCGCAGTATGATCTATGATCTGTGATAATAGATCACCAGCTGAGGAAGCCAACTGGCGAAACGCATCCTGGTAGCTATGATATGTCATTACAATAAATGTTTTTAAATTTGCTGTCTGCTTGAAGATTCCTGTCCAAGAAGGCTTTGGGGATACCTTAATATTCCCTGGGCGCATATGATAGAGCCTATAGGGGCTCAGGAGCATGTGAGTCTGAAATTTGCGTTTTTATTTTATAAATTTTTTGGTGCAATATCACACTAGGGTTATCCCTGGTATACTTCCTTATTCCCACTATAGGAAAATTCTATTGGGATCCACAGGACCTTTCAACGGGGGCACCTGATGGGCACCTGAAGAGGCTATTGGAAGACCCATATGGCAATATACCCTGGAGCCAGGTTGGGCTCACAAAAATGTGAGTTTGCTACCTATATATAATTTGTAGGTTTTGGCTGAGACTATATACTGCACAATTCTTTTTCTTTTTGCTGTGCTATATATACTCTTTAGCTAAAAAGAGTGAATTCTGGAAAAAGAAAAGAAAAAGAGAAATAACTGTACTAACTGCTGAATATTTCATTGGCGCTACGTTGTTTATCTTATATGGAAATACCATTGATGCCTACAGAAACACCATTGGAAATCATATTGAAACTTACATAAACACCAGCCAAAATCTCATTGAAGCCTACAGAAACACCAGTGGAAATCATACTGAAACTTACAGAAACACCAGTGGAAATCATACTGAAACTTACAGAAACACCAGTGGAAATCATACTGAAACTTACAGAAACACCAGTGGAAATCATATTGAAACTTACAGAAACACCAGTGGAAATCTCATTGAAGCCTACAGAAACACCAGTGGAAATCATACTGAAACTTACAGAAACACCAGTGGAAATCACTTTGAAACTTACAGAAACACCAGTGGAAATCATACTGAAACTTACAGAAACACCAGTGGAAATCATACTGAAACTTACAGAAACACCAGTAGAAATCTTATTGAAACTTACAGAAACACCAGTGGAAATCATATTGAAACTTACAGAAACACCAGTGGAAATCACATTGAAACTTACAGAAACACCAGTGGAAATCACTTTGAAACTTACAGAAACACCAGCCAAAATCTCATTGAAGCCTACAGAAACACCAGTGGAAATCATATTGAAACTTACAGAAACACCATTGGAAATCATATTGAAACTTACAGAAACACCAGTGGAAATCTCATTGAAGCCTACAGAAACACCAGTGGAAATCATACTGAAACTTACAGAAACACCAGTGGAAATCATATTGAAACTTACAGAAACACCAGTGGAAATCATATTGAAACTTACAGAAACACCAGTGGAAATCTCATTGAAGCCTACAGAAACACCAGTGGAAATCACATTGAAACTTACAGAAACACCAGTGGAAATCACTTTGAAACTTACAGAAACACCAGCCAAAATCTCATTGAAGCCTACAGAAACACCAGTGGAAATCATATTGAAACTTACAGAAACACCATTGGAAATCATATTGAAACTTACAGAAACACCAGTGGAAATCTCATTGAAGCCTACAGAAACACCAGTGGAAATCACATTGAAACTTACAGAAACACCATTGGAAATCATATTGAAACTTACAGAAACACCAGTGGAAATCATATTGAAACTTACAGAAACACCATTGGAAATCATATTGAAACTTACAGAAACACCAGTGGAAATCATATTGAAACTTACAGAAACACCAGTGGAAATCATATTGAAACTTACAGAAACACCAGTGGAAATCACTTTGAAACTTACAGAAACACCAGTCAAAATCTCATTGAAGCCTAGAGAAACACCAGTGGAAATCACATTGAAACTTACAGAAACACCAGTGGAAATCATATTGAAACTTACAGAAACACCAGTGGAAATCACTTTGAAACTTACAGAAACACCAGTGGAAATCATATTGAAACTTACAGAAACACCAGTGGAAATCTCATTGAAGCCTACAGAAACACCAGTGGAAATCACATTGAAACTTACAGAAACACCATTGGAAATCACTTTGAAACTTACAGAAACACCAGCCCAAATCTCATTGAAGCCTACAGAAACACCAGTGGAAATCATATTGAAACTTACAGAAACACCATTGGAAATCACTTTGAAACTTACAGAAACACCAGCCCAAATCTCATTGAAGCCTACAGAAACACCAGTGGAAATCATATTGAAACTTACAGAAACACCAGTGGAAATCTCATTGAAGCCTACAGAAACACCAGTGGAAATCATATTGAAACTTACAGAAACACCATTGGAAATCATATTGAAACTTACAGAAACACCAGTGGAAATCATATTGAAACTTACAGAAACACCAGCCAAAATCTCATTGAAGCCTACAGAAACACCAGTGGAAATCATATTGAAACTTACAGAAACACCATTGGAAATCATATTGAAACTTACAGAAACACCAGTGGAAATCTCATTGAAGCCTACAGAAACACCAGTGGAAATCATATTGAAACTTACAGAAACACCATTGGAAATCATATTGAAACTTACAGAAACACCAGTGGAAATCATATTGAAACTTACAGAAACACCAGTAGAAATCTCATTGAAGCCTAGAGAAACACCAGTGGAAATCATATTGAAACTTACAGAAACACCAGTGGAAATCTCATTGAAGCCTACAGAAACACCAGTGGAAATCATATTGAAACTTACAGAAACACCAGTGGAAATCACATTGAAACTTACAGAAACACCAGTGGAAATCATATTGAAACTTACAGAAACACCAGTGGAAATCATATTGAAACTTACAGAAACACCAGTGGAAATCATATTGAAACTTACAGAAACGCCAGCGGAAATACCATTGACGCCTACAGAAACACAGGTGCATATCACATCGAAGCCTACGTAAACATGGGTGGATATCCCATCGAAGTCTACAGAAACACCAGTGGAAATCCCATTAAAGCCTACAGAAACACCAGTCAAAATACCATTGAAGCCTACAGAAACACCAGTGGAAATCCCATTAAAGCCTACAGAAACACCAGTGGAAATCCCATTAAAGCCTACAGAAACACCAGTGGAAATCCCATTAAAGCCTACAGAAACACCAGTCGAAATACCATTGAAGCCTACAGAAACACCAGTCAAAATCCCACCTGTTGAATGAAACCACCGAACAGCAGGGCATTTCACTGACATTTCACTGCTGGTTTGTGTTCTCTGAATAGACGAAGCATTGCTTCTCTATGGGGTTTCACTGCCCTCGAACAGGCACCGAACAGGCACCGTATGTGCAGGCAATTCGCCAACATTTGGCGAACTGCCTGCTGTCTGAATAGCCGAATGGCCCCAAAATGTCCCTTTTGCAGAATTTCAGTGTTCATTTCAGGGCTCTCTTTCAATAACCCCCATAGTCGACTAGCAGTTTGACAGTACCAAAAGACATTCAAAAACATCAGAAGAAGAGAGTTTTTATAATGAAAAAAAATCATTTGGGGCTAAATTACAGTACATTCCTAGCGTTAAAGCGTGAGCGCTAGGGAGGAAAAACTGTGCCTGCATTGTTTAACGCACGTTAACCCCCGCAATGCGCACGGCAGCGCTAAGCGCAGCTGCGCACATCCTTTCAATGGAGTCCTCTGAGCCAGACGCCGGCATTCACATGACCAGCCTCGCGAGATCTGGCCGGTCAGCGTAGTGATATGCAGGGGGAGACTGGGGGGACTTTTTCCCCCAGTCTTTCCCTGCTCCCGCGGGACTGAGGAGGTGGACAGAGCCGCGATCCTCGCCGCGGGACAGGAGGTGAGTATATGATTTATTTTATTATTTTTTTGACTGGTGTTAACGGATTCTGCAGAAGCGGAATCCATTAACACCAAGTCCCGGCTCTGGTTAACTTTTTGTTAACCATGGCCGGACGTTAATCAGCGCTGATTAACACTTTGCGCTCCCCATGTTAAGTATAGGAAGCGCAAAGTACAGCAACCAAGCGCTGAAAAGCTTGTGATATGCAGTAGCCACCGCGGCTAACATTAATGCTCACTCGGGTGAGTGCAAACATTGGCACCAAGTATGTAATGTGGCCCTTAGAGTAATGGATTTATGAACACGTAGAGTAAATAGAGTAGGGCTGAAACAACTAATCAATTAATCGACAACTAATCGATTAATCGACAACTAATCGATGATTAAAATAGTTGACAACTATTTCCATTATCGATTAATCGGTGGCGATTAATCATCCTGTGTGCAGCACACACTGTTTAGAGTCAGACTGAGTTAAATGTAAATAACCTCAGCTTCGGAGCTGATTGGAGAAGACGCGCCACTGCTTTACTAGCTATGATTTAGTTCTAGGGTTATGTCAGACGCAACAACCAGTTTGTTTTTATTCTGTTTACAACAGTAGAACTATAACACAAACAATAGGATACTGTCACTGGGTGAAGGAGCTGTATGCCTGTGTTTAAGCTGGAGTCCTGTGCCACCATTCCACCCTCCCTGCCACACCCTCTTTGGTCAGGAACGGCTATTCCCTCCCTTTGGTCTGGTCCCTTTCCCCAAACTCACTCCCACACTCAGATCTGGTCTTTTGTCCATACCCACTCCCTCTCACAATCAGGTCAAGTCACTTGAGCAAAGTCACTCCATTCCACCTCCACTCCCTCCTCCCACTCAGTTTGTTCACAAAATTATTTGAAAGGGACACTCTCAGGGGCGGACTGATAAGTAATGGGACCCCCAGGCAATAGAAGTTAGTGGGGCCCCTTGTACCATGCCTACACAGTAGGCCACACCCATAAACCCCTCCCATACAACGCACAACCCACATGCACTTTGTTACTTTAAATATATATATAGAAAAAAAAGGAATTTATTTCTTTGCACTATTTTCAACTAATAATTTTAATGAGTTAATAAAATCCACTCAGGCCCCCAGCGAATTGGAGAATCCATTGTGCCCCCTCCAGACTTACAAACTGCCACTGCTCTGCTGCGGTAACCGTCACACACTCGTGGCAGCAACAACTGCGGTAAAGAAGGTCTCTGTGGCACACGTGGGAAACTGCCAATCACCGCTCAGGTTTAAAACATACTGTACATTCCTGACACACTTGAACACACTGCACATTACAGTGCTCCACAGCAATAAAACTCAATGTAATGTGTGGTGTGCGTGAGCGTATCAGAGATCCACAGCAATAAAGCTCAGTAACGTACTGATTTATTCAAACCCCCAGCATTTCATTTGTCCTCTTATTACCCCCAAAATTGAATTTGTCCTCTTATTGCCCCCAAGCATTTCAGTAGTCATGTCATTACCCCCCCCCCCGGGCACTCACCCACCTTAAATAATTTTATATGGACGCTGGCTCCGCTTGCCAGGCTTCAATTGCACCGCACGTATCCTTGCCTGATTGTCCCATATGGCCCCGGGCCTGCTATTTTCCCTCAGCTCCAGAGGGAAGGAATATCATCTCTGGGTGGCAGCTGGCCCTGCCACCCAGAGATGATCTTCCCTTCGAACTTGGCTTGCCTTCCAAAACCGGGCCCCAACTGACCCCCGGGCCCTCGGGCAGTGCCCGAGCGCCCGACGGGTCAGTCCGCCCCTGGACACTCTACGCACCCTGACCACTTTAGCTTATTAACCCTGATTTCATGCTGATATCATCATCTATGACCAAGTGCTTGTAGCCGCGTTCATTTGAGGAAGCAAACATGGGCTTAAGCTGCGCATGCACCATCAACCCATCCCTCTGACCAAGCGCTCGAAGCATCAACCCATCCCTCTGACCAAGCGCTCGAAGCATCAACCCATCCCTCTGATCAAGCACTCGCAGCATCAACCCATTCCTCTGACCAAGCACTCGCAGCATCAACCCATCCCTCTGACCAAGCACTCGCAGCATCAACCCATCCCTCTGACCAAGCGCTCGCAGCATCAACCCATCCCACTGACCAAGCACTCGCAGCATCAACCCATCCCTCTGACCAAGCGCTCGCAGCATCAACCCATCCCTCTGACCAAGCGCTCGCAGCATCAACCCATCCCTCTGACCAAGCACTCGCAGCATCAACCCATCCCTCTGACCAAGCGCTCGCAGCATCAACCCATCCCTCTGACCAAGCACTCGCAGCATCAACCCATCCCTCTGACCAAGCACTCGCGGCATCAACCCATTCCTCTGACCAAGCGCTCGCAGCATCAACCCATCCCTCTGACCAAGCACTCGCGGCATCAACCCATCCCTCTGACCAAGCGCTCGCGGTATCAACCCATCCCTCTGACCAAGCACTCGCAGCATCAACCCATCCCTCTGACCAAGCACTCGCAGCATCAACCCATCCCTCTGACCAAGCGCTCGCAGCATCAACCCATCCCTCTGACCAAGCACTCGCAGCATCAACCCATCCCTCTGACCAAGCGCTCGCAGCATCAACCCATCCCTCTGACCAAGCACTCGCAACATCAACCCATCCCTCTGACCAAGCACTCGCATACCTTGTGTGAAAGTACACAAGATACGCAATTTGCGTATGTACGTACAAAAGTTACGTACACTACGCAAATTGTTTATGAAAAAATAGGAGGGGTTGTGGTTATTTCTTTACATAATATTCAGCAATTTTTCTTTATCCGATGAATCGATTAATCAAAATAATAATCGGCCAACTAATCGATTATGAAAAATAATTGTTAGTTGCAGCCCTAAAATAGAGCAATAAAAAGCAAAAGGTTAAATATATTTTCAGTGATACTAGTGATGGAAGGGTTAACAGTCTTTGTCTACTTGGAGCAGGACCGTCATCACCTCCTGTTTGACACAGTGACTATATTTCCTACATATTTATTTTCTGTTAATCTGTATATTTGTGTTGTTAATATCTTGCATTTTATTACTTTCAGGGTTATTTATCCAAAGAGATTCGAAAAGTCACCGCACGTTCGGTGACTTTTCGTTCTCTTCAATTCGGTTCCTTTTGCCGATTGCATTTCGGTGACTCTGCGATGTATTCAGCAAACAGCACAGGGTCCCCGAATTGCAGGGAAAAGCCGCCGCAAACCTGACGAAAACTAACCGAATGCACGCTGAAAACAAGCAAAAACATCTGGATTAACCTTCGAAAAACCCGAACAGGAGCCGAACAGGAGCCGAGTCACACAGAGCCGAAGCAGCTGTGACGTAGAGGAGGCACTGAATAAATTAGATAAAACGTTTGTATGAATCTGGGAAAATGAAACGCTGTTTGCAAAGAAACTACTGAGCGAAAATGTCTGAAAGTTTCACAGGAGGTCCAGGGAATGATAATAAAGAGGGCTGTTACAAAAAAAATAAGTAAACTGAAAAAAAAATCAAAAAAAAATCGGACTTTTAAAAGAAAAAAAAAATTCAGAAAAATGCTTAAAGTATCCTACAAAATCTATAAATAAAGAGACTCTTTACTGCAGAATTTTATAATGAACGGTTTATTAGATATTGAATTAAAACGGGAATATTTTTAACATTGAATCCTATGGGATTCTCCTGAATAAACCTGCCGAATTAAACCACCGAATGGCAGGGCATTTCGGGAACCTTTCACTGCTGGTTTGTGTTCTCTGAATAGCCGAAGCATTGCTTTTTCATGGGGATTTCACTGCCCTCGAACAGGGACCGAACAGGCACCGTATGTTCATTCAATTCGCCAGGATTTGGCGAATTGCTTGCTCTCTGGATAGCCGAATGGCCAGGAAAGGTAACTGAACGCTGATTTTCAGCGTTCGGTTACCTTTCTCAAGCAATTCGGATCTCTTTGGATAACCCTGTTTGTATTTCTGTAACAATTCAATGTTCTTCAACCCAGGAAATACTGAAAACCAGAGAAATCTCAATGTATCCTTCCTGGGAAACCAGAGAAATCTCAATGTATCCTTCCTGGGAAACCAGAGAAATCTCAATGTATCCTTCCTGGAAAACCAGAGAAATCTCAATGTATCCTTCCTGGAAAACCAGAGAAATGTCAATGTATCCTTCCTGGGAAACTAGAGAAATCTCAATGTATCCTTCCTGGGAAACCAGAGAAATCTCAATGTATCCTTCCTGGAAAACCAGAGAAATCTCAATGTATCCTTCCTGGGAAACCAGAGAAATCTCAATGTATCCTTCCTGGGAAAATACTTTATAAATAATTAAATCAGGGCTGGTACTGATTACATTTTTTGTGTTCGATTTTGATTACTTATAACGCACATACAGATCCAACTACTTTTAGCTGATCTGCTTGCATTGCAACTCTGCATTAGTCTGGGCCCTGTGTCCTGGGTCTTGGCCCTGTGTCCTAGGTCTTGGGGTCTGGGGTCTGCAATGAATTAAGTTCCTTTGCAATGCTCCTGAGGAACACCGTATTGACTATACTCGATATCGGGACACCAGTGGCCACTTTGCAGTTTGAGTGTAGACGATCTTGGTAGTGTAGAGGTTAATGAAAAGTTATATTTACAAATTGCAGAAAACAGACCCGTGTAATGTGTTTTGTTCATATTTTATTTTTTTAACATCCCAGCTTTGCTTGCATTGCTTCAGCCCCGTATGGATTTTAGGTAACGCTGTCAATCCCTTTCTACCTAGAAACACTAATTGGAACATTTAATCGTTATAATTAATCCCAGTTAAAAGATTGGAGTAAACGCAGTCTGACTTTTTGAAGCGATTACGAATGGAGGTCAGATCTGTTCTATCACTCTGACTGCAGGTTGCTGGAAAATCAATACGTTTTCGTCTCTCGCTCTTTGTGCGGGGAGCGTGCGCGTGATTGAAAAGGAAAAAAAAAAAGGAAACAAGGGGAGGGGGGGGGAGAAACTACAAGGCGGACATTAAATGTTAATTCCGCAAAGTATAAAATAAGGACGTCAAAGATTGGATTAAATAATTAAGCGAATTTTAATTTGTGCGCAATATGGTGTAATGAAATATTTAGGGATTTGCAACGTAGAATGTGTGTGAGCAGCTGTCACTCGGAAGCCTCATTCCTCCCCGTTACTTTATTCAGGCTTTTTTATGTTGTTGGTTTTTAATGCTACGGCATTTGAAGCTGTCGAGAAACAATTGGAAGTGGAATGGAAATTAGAAACAGCAAAACATTGGAAGCGTCTCGTGTTATCTCTGCCGCGCGTTTTCAAGGACTAGAGCACATTGTATGAACATGTGACAAGCGACAGTAATGGTGCTAGGGCCGGTACTTTCCTGTTATCTGGACCACATCAAGTTTTTATAGACAGAATAAACGGAGTCAATTGTCATAGTTTTATTTTTATAGATAATGAACTGAATAAACGGTAAGACAAACATATGAGAACATGTGACAATTAATATACTGTAACATAAGACAACATGACTCGATTTATAATTGAGATACTAGTGGCCTGAAAGTTAGGGTTAGAGGGTTAGGAGGTTAGGGATAGAGGGTCAGGGTTAGAGGGTTAGGGTTGGGGTAACCCTAACCCCCTAACCCTCTATCCCTAACCCCCTAACCCTAACTTTCTGGCCACTAGTATCTCAATTATAAGTCGAGTCATGTTGTCATATGTAAAGGTTTTTAATTGTCACATGTTCTCATATGTTTGTCTTCCCATTTATTCAGTTCATTATCTATAAAAATTAAACTATGACAATTGACTCAGTTTATTCTGTCTATGAAACTATAAAAACTCAGTGGCGGAAGTACCAGGGTCGCAGCAGTCGCAGTTGCGACCGGGCCCTGGCATTCTGCAACTGGAGGGGGGCCCAGCGCCACTGCCAGATTCCGGCAATCAGCGCCGTAATCTAGCAGCCGCTCCTGCCGGCCGTTCCTCTCCCTGTGTGCAGCAGCTGGCTTGCAGCTGGCCGCTCGCGTGTGATGGGAACCACGTGACCAGCGCACGAGATCCTCTCGCGAGAACTCTGCGCTGGTCAGGTGGTCCCCGGCGAGTGGCCAAGCTGCATGCATCCAGCGGCCGCTCGCAGGAAGAACGCCAGGCACCGGCGGAGGTAAGAGCTGGGGGCCCTATATACCCATGAGAGCTGGGGGCCCTATACACCCATGAGAGCTGGGGGGCCCTATACACCCATGAGAGCTGGGGGCCCTATACAGCCATGAGAGCTGGGGGCCCTATACAGCCATGAGAGCTGGGGGCCCTATACACCCATGAGAGCTGGGGGCCCTATACAGCCATGAGAGCTGGGGGCCCTATACACCCATGAGAGCTGGGGGCCCTATACACCCATGAGAGCTGGGGGCCCTATATACCCATGAGAGCTGGGGGCCCTATACAGCCATGAGAGCTGGGTGCCCTATATACCCATGAGAACTGGGGGTACTATATACCCATGTGAGCTGGGGGACAATATATACCCATGAGACCTGGGGGCACTATATACCCATGAGAGCTGGGGGCAATATATATCCATGTGAGCTGGGGGGAAAATATATCCATGTGAGCTGGGGGCAATTATATCCATGTGAGCTGGGGCAATTATATCCATGTGTGCTGGGGAATACTATCTTTTTTTATATTGCAGGAAAAAAAAGTAAAAATATAGATCTTTTTTTTGGGGGGGGGAGGAGGGCCCTTCATGGATTCTTGCACCGGGGCCCTCAGGTTTCTAGTTACGCCACTGTAAAAACTTGATGTGGTCTGGATAACAAGAAGTACCCATGGGCCTTTACGTTTTCATTGAAAAGCCTTGTTTTTGGTATATGTAACATTTAGGTACTCAACGGTTCTTGGAACTTCAGCCATCTAGTATCTAGGTGGTCTTTTCTAAAAAAAAAAAAGCCACCACTAAGGAGCCTGGGATTTGCTGATATGTCTGCGTTTCACATAATACACAGAGAGGACACAATATAGGGAGTCTGGGATTTACTGATATGCCTGCGTTACACATAATACACAGAGAGGACACAATATAGGGAGTCTGGGATTTACTGATATGTCTGCGTTACACATAATACACAGAGAGGACACAATACAGGGAGCCTGGGATTTACTGATATGCCTGCGTTACACATAATACACAGAGAGGACACAATACAGGGAGCCTGGGATTTACTGATATGTCGGCGTTTCACATAATACACAGAGAGGACACAATACAGGGAGCCTGGGATTTACTGATATGTCTGCGTTACACATAATACACAGAGAGGACACAATACAGGGAGCCTGGGATTTACTGATATGTCGGCGTTTCACATAATACACAGAGAGGACACAATACAGGGAGCCTGGGATTTACTGATATGTCTGCGTTACACATAATACACAGAGAGGACACAATACAGGGAGCCTGGGATTTACTGATATGCCTGCGTTACACATAATACGTTGAAAGGACACAATACAGGGAGCTTTATATTCTATAGAATTGGTAGCAGTATTCCTTGATGTGAATGTTGAATATGTTCTCTGTGATGTATATAATTACGGTCGGCACCTTGGATTGTATCTACAGGGTTTAGTGGCAACAGGAGAATTTGTTTTCCTACAAATGAAACTCGTACGCCGACGTGCTGCATTATTCATCATCATCCTGGGGTGTCTGCTCCATATCTCGCTATAGTATTCTTTAAAGGAATAAAAGGGCGGCGTTTCTATCGGAGACGCGTTTTGATGTCTAAGGCTGGAAACTGCCAGCATGAGAAACCAATTTCAGTATTTATGAGCAGCCGGAGAATGGCGGGGAAGAAGTGTGGCCTTACCAGCCTCCCTGACCTGCTGCTATTTCCGCCGTTCCACGAGTTTCCTGGGGTAAGACAACAAAATACACTTTAAGATGATACACTGGAGACCTTTAACATATCAGATCTTGACTTTTATGAAAGGCCAACAGTAAATGCGATTTACCCTTTTGAGTGCGGAGCAGTAGGTTAGGTCGATCAAATAATTTGGTGGTTAACAGCCAAGCAGGGTTACAACCCGCAGCCCTCATTAAAACCCTCACTGACTGGCAGGAAATCTCAATACCAAGAATCAGACGTGAAATATTCTGGATGGATTCATTTGTGACAGGATTGTTCACGGACGAGGCACACGCTTATCAGCTGCGCAGGATCAGATGGAGACATCGCGTGTAGACAGGCCCCAAATCAATTACTTCCTTTGTTAAAAGGGAACATTAATTAACTGAGCTAGGAAACAATCAAACATGCGGGGCCTCTATTTCTCTAATTAAAGAATGGCTGTGAAATTATTGGCACCATTAGGGACCGCAGTGATAGTTGTCCGGTATGTGCACACACTGGTCTATATGTATATGTTTATATATATATATATATATATATATATATATATATATATATATACATACAGTCAGGTCCAGAAATATTGGGACATGGACACAATTGTAACATCTTTGGCCCTATACACCACCACAATGGAGTTGGAATAAAACAAACACAATGTGCTTTAACTGCAGACTGTCAGCTTTCATTTGAGGGTATGTACATCCAACTCAGGTGAACGGTGTAGGACTTACAGCAGTTTGCAGATGTGCCTTCCACTTGTTAAGGGACCAAAAGTAATGGGACAATTGGCTTCTCAGCTGTTCCATGGCCAGGTGTGTGATATTCCCTCATTACCCCAATTACAATGTGCAGATAAAAGGCCCAGAGTTCATTTCAAGTGTGCTATTTGCATTTGGAATCTGTTGCTGATCAGATCCAAAGAGCTGTCACTATCAGTGAAGCAAGCCATCATTAGGCTGAAGAAACAAAACAAACCCATCAGAGAGATAGCAAAAACATTAGGCGTGGCCAAAACGGTTTGGAACATTCTCAAAAAGAAGGAACGCACCGGTGAGCTCAGCAACACCAAAAGACCCGGGAGACCACAGAAAACAACTGTGGTGGATGACCGAAGAATTCTTTCCCTGGTGAAGAAAGCACCCTTCACAACAGTTGGCCAGATCAAGAACACTCTCCAGGAGGTAGGTGTATGTGTGTCAAAGTCAACAATCAAGAGAAGACTTCACCAGAGTGAATACAGAGGGTTCGCCACAAGATGTAAACCATTGGTGAGCCTACGGGTATCTTCGCCCATTCGTCATGGGCAAAAGCCTCCAGTTCAGTCACATTCTTAGGCTTGCCCACTGCAACTGCTTTCTTTAAGTCCCACCAGAGGTTCTCAATCGGATTTAAGTCAGGTGACTGCGATGGCCACTCCGAAATGTTCCAGCCTTTAATCTGCAACCATGCTCTAGTGGACTTGGAGGTATGCTTGGGATCATTGTCCTGTTGAAAGGTCCAACGTCTCCCAAGCCTCAGGTTTGTGACGGACTGCATCACATTGTCATCCAATATCTCCTGGTACTGAAGAGAATTCATGGTACCTTGCACACGCTGAAGCTTCCCTGTACCTGCAGAAGCAAAACAGCCCCAAAGCATGATTGACCCCCCGCCATGCTTCACAGTAGGCAAGGTGTTCTTTTCTTCATAGGCCTTGTTCTTCCTCCTCCAAACATAGCGTTGATCCATGGGCCCAAACAGTTCTAATTTTGTTTCATCAGTCCACAGAACACTATCCCAAAACTTCTGTGGTTTGTCCACATGACTTTTGGCATACTGCAGTCGACTCTTCTTATTCTTTGGAGACAGCAAGGGGGTGCGCCTGGGAGTTCTGGCATGGAGGCCTTCATTACGCAGTGTGCGCCGTATTGTCTGAGCTGAAACTTCAGTACCCACATCTGACAAATCTTTTCTCAGTTCCTCAGCAGTCACACGGGGACTTTTCTCCACTCTACGCTTCAGGTAGCGCACAGCAGTCGAAGTCAGCATCTTCTTTCTGCCACGACCAGGTAGCGTTTCAACAGTGCCCTTTGCCTTGAATTTGCGAATGATGCTTTCTATGGTCTCTCTTGGTATGTTTAACATCTTTGCAATCTTCTTATAGCCATTGCCCTTCCTGTGAAGAGTAATCACCTCTTCTCTTGTCTTCCTGGACCATTCTCTTGACTTCACCATGTTTGTAACCACACCAGTAAATGTCTAGAAGGAGCTGAGTATCACAGTCATTTTAAAGCTGCCTAATTGGTGCTTATTATGCTTTATTGCTGCTCCGTGACATCCACAGGTGTTTTCAATACCTGATTGAAAACACTTGAATGAACCTCTGTTCTTCAGAGTGGTAGTCTTTAAGGGGTTGAATAATTGTGTCAATGAAGAATTCACAAAAGAAACATTTACTACTGTATTACAAAACCAATTGATGTCATTTTAGTTGCATATGGTTCTTTAAAAAGTCCTTGTAGGATTTCATTCTGAATACAATTACAAATGTCACTAAATTCCCTAAAACCCTTTACAGCATTGGGGGTTGAATCATTTTGAACACAACTGTATTTGCATTGCGGTGTGACCCACAAACCACTCACATTAATTATTTACCTCTGAAGTATCCAGGCCCCCCGGGTCAGACTGTGTGACATATTCTTCCCCCGAGCCATCAGATTCCTCATACCTGCACACATGCATGTACACATACGCACACCCATGTGAATACACAGGCTTTTCATGTACAGCTGAGACGTTATTCCACTCCCTTTGCAATCTCTTACAATACGTTGCGTTGCCATGTTATTGCGGATGTTTGCACTCGTGCTGCGCTTTAGATAGTTTGGGGCAGGATTGCATTTTAAGTTATCTATTAATACATATTATTATATGTTTGTTCTGTATAGAACAGTTAGTCTTGTGTCTCATATCCCTATGTACAAATTGTATATAACAGAACTGCTAATAAACTTCATTCTGATTGGTTAATTCCTGCCAATGGCCCTGGTTTTCTGCATACCATGTAGCATTCCTAATTATTAGGAGACCTCTGCATACAAGGCTATGGATTTAACATTATATATACACTTCTCTTTTGTGAAAGATATATATATATATATATACACACTATATTGCCAAAAGTATTCGCTCACCCACCCAAATAATCAGAATCAGGTGTTCCAATCACTTCCATGGCCACAGGTGTATAAAATCAAGCACCTAGGCATGCAGACTGTTTTTACAAACATTTGTGAAAGAATGGGTCGCTCTCAGGAGCTCAGTGAATTCCAGCGTGGAACTGTGGTAGGATGCCACCTGTGCAACAAATACAGTCGTGAAATTTCCTCGCTCCTCAATATTCCACAGTCACCTGTCAGCTGTATTATAAGAACGTGGAAGTGTTTGGGAACGACAGCAACTCAGCTACGAAGTGGTAGGCCACGTAAACTGACAGAGCGGGGTCAGCGGATGCTGAGGCGCATAGTGCGAAGAGGTCGTCAATTTTCTGCAGAGTCAATCGCTACAGACCTCCAAACTTCATGTGGCCTTCAGATTAACTCAAGAACCGTGCGCAGAGAGCTTCATGGAATGGGTTTCCATGGCCGAGCAGCTGCATCCAAGCCATACATCACCAAGTGCAATGCAAAGCGTCGGATGCAGTGGTGTAAAGCACGCCGCCACTGGACTCTAGACCAGTGGAGACGTGTTCTCTGGAGTGACGAATCCCGCTTCTCCATCTGGCAATCTGATGGACGAATCTGGGTTTGGCGGTTGCCATGAGAACGGTACTTGTCTGACTGCATTGTGCCAAGTGTAAAGTTTGGTGGAGGGGGGATTATGGTGTGGGGTTGTTTTTCGGGAGCTGGGCTTGGGCCCTTAGTTCCAGTGAAAGGAACTCTGAATGCTTCAGCATACCAAGACATTTTGGACAATTCCATGCTCCCAACTTTGTGGGAACAGTTTGGAGCTGGCCCCTTCCTCTTCCAACATGACTGTGCACCAGTGCACAAAGCAAGGTCCATAAAGACATGGATGACAGAGTCTGGTGTGGATGAACTGGACTGGCCTGCACAGAGTCCTGACCTCAACCCGATAGAACGCTCTAATTCATCCCAAAGGTGGTCCAACATCAGTGTGTGACCTCACAAATGCGCTTCTGGAAGAATAGTCAAAAATTTCCATAAACACACTCCTAAACCTTGTGGACAGCCTTCCCAGAAGAGCTGAAGCGGTTATAGCTGCAAAGGGTGGAACGACGTCATATTGAACCCTATGGATTAGGAATGGGATGACACTTAAATTCATATGCGAGTCAAGGCAGGTGAGCCAATAATTTTGGCAATATACAGGGTTATTCAAAGAGATCCGAATTGCTTGAGAAAGGTAACCGAACGCTGAAAATCAGGGTACGGTTACCTTTCTTGGCCATTCGGCTATCCAGAGAGCAGGCAGTTCGCCAAATCCTGGCGAATTGCCTGCACATACGGTGCCTGTTCGGTGCCTGTTCGAGGGCAGTGAAATCCCCATGAAAAAGCATTGCTTCGGCTATTCAGAGAACACAAACCAGCAGTGAAAGGTTCCCCTAATGCCCTGCCATTCGGTGGTTTAATTCGGCAGGTTTATTCAGGAGAATCCCATAGGCTTCAATGTTAAAAATATTCCCGTTTTAATTCACTATCTAATAAACCGTTCATTATAAAATTCTGCAGTAAAGAGTCTCTTTATTTATAGATTTTTTAGGATATTTTAAGCATTTTTCAGATTTTTTTTTTAAAGTCCGATTTTTTTTTTTTAAGTTTACTTCTTTTTTCTGTAACAGCCTCTTTATGATCATTCATTGGATTTTATATGTAAATTTCAGACATTTTCGCTCAGTAGTTTCTTTGCAAACAGCGTTTCACTTTTCAAACATTCATACAAACTGTTTTTCTAATTTATTCACTTCACTCTGTCTGCGGTCTCGGCTTTCTCGACTTTTTCCGGCGGCTTCGCTGCGGGTGATCGGCTCCAGGTCGGTTTTTTCCGTGGTTTTCGGCAGGTTAATCCAGATGTTTTTGAGGGTTTTCGGCGTGCATTCGCTGGGTTTTGCGGTTAGTTTTCGTCAGGTTTGCGGTAGCTTTTCCCTGCAATTCGGGGACCCTGTGGTGCTCGCTGAATACACCGCAGGGTCACCGGACTGGGATCGGCAAAAGGAACCGAATTGAAGAGAACGAAAAGTCACCGAACGTGCGGTGACTTTTAGAATCTCTTTGAATAACCCTGATAGTGTATCTACAAGGTTGTGGTGAAGGTCTAAAAGTGAGATAAAAAGCCTCTGCACTATAAGTGTGTTTATTAATGCAGAAGCCACCTGCACATCACAGCAATTCGATGAATTGCATCCCAGAGCTCCTGTGCCACATTCCCCATTTGCAGCAAGGAATTCTGGGTAAGATATGCAAATGACATCTGTCCCGCTTTTATGCATCCTGAGTCTGTTATTACACAGATCCCTAAAATCAATGTTATGTCACACCGTGACTTTCTAGCAGAGATAAGGTTATGCAGCTGGTCAAAGCCACTCCTAGGACAGGTCATTTGCATATCCTACCCAGAGTTCCTTGCAGCACATGGCGAGTGTAGCACAGGAACTCTGGGATGCAATTCTTTGAATTGCTATGATGTGCAAGTGGCTTCTGCAATAATAAACACACTATATATATATATTAAAGAACAAACATTAAATAAGGAACACATTTTATATAAATGGTGTGTTAGGAGACACCACCCTGAAGTCTATGCACTATGCTGAAACCCAGTTATTATTGTACTACACCGTCATTCCTCAGAAAGCTGCGACACACACACACACACATTCTTTTTTTGTAAAGACGTTGCCAGAGTAATGGATGGGCCGCAGGATTCAGTTTAATGTCTGCGCTGAAGCTGGTTTTTCCGCCTGATGCAGACTCTTTGCTTGCACATCCAGCATGTCAAAAAACATCATGTATATTTTCATTTTTCTGTCTGTCCCCCCCCCCCCCCCGAGATCTCTGGAAGGGGAAAAAAAATAATACAAAAGCTCCCAGAACCGTTACAACCATTCTGCAAATGTCAGTGTGACTTCAGCGCAGGCTCTCGAGTCAGAACGATCGAGAGATAAAACGATGCTCTGCGTTCTGTGCTCCGGTGTATGGTAATTGGCTTCTGACGGCAGGATGAGGAGCCGAGGTAATCAAAGGGCCATATTATCCATTCACTACTAACAATATGCCCAAGGAGGGCTCTTATCATCATTTTAACCCCTTCCACGCTGCGCTCACACACACAGCAGCCCTTGAGATAGAGTGGTACATTGTAACCCTCATACCTGGAATGGATTCTGTATCTTTATAACAGTATTTGCTTATTCTATCCTGTGCCTTTTTTTCTGTTATTGAGTAATTTGATATATATGTAGTTTGGATAAGCCTTGTTAGTCCAGACTCCAAAAAGACCAGAGTATAGCAGTATATAATGATACCTTTTTTATTGAACTAACGTTACATTTAAATGGCAAAGCGTTCGAGAGTGTATCTCCCCCTTTCAGGAATAACTTCCAGACCTGAAGAAGAGCGTCATACTCTAGAAAGCTCGTCTTAAATGTAACGTAATTCCAATAAAAAAAGTTATCACTATGTACTGCTATACTCTGCTGTGTTTTATATATATATATATTGTAACAGGGCATCATGTAGAGAGCAAGGAAAGGTCCTGTCCGGGGTTTATGTGACACCCAGATTTCTCTCTTACACCTTCCGGAACCTCTAAGCACCTGGTTTTGCACTTTGTCTCAGTGGCAATTTAGTGCAGGTGAGGCAAACAGACATGGCTCTGGAGTCTGGGGAGCAGACGGTCTCTATCTGCTGGAGCACAAGGTTGGTCATGCTGGTTTGCTGAAGCCTGACAAACACTAGGTTTGCACAGGTTGTTAGTCAGGACTATTGCATGTTTAGTTAGTGCCGGGACACGGCTAGGAATTTTCTTTGCTTTTGAACTGTTTATTTTGAGCAATATACAGTGTGGTGTATAACCTGTGGGTTGCTGCACTAAATGTACCCCCGTTTGAAGAAAAGTCACTGGTCTGGTCTCTGAACCTTTCAAGAGTGCTCACCCCAGAGAGCAATTGCACCCGCTACCTGTTTCCCAGCTCACAATATATATATATATAAAAAATGAAGAATTTATCATTTTTATTCTGTGGTAGATAAACTCAACAATAATTTATCCTTATAGTATTGTTGTAACTTGCTGAATGGAGCTAAGCTTGGATGATCACACTCCTTCTACTGTGCACTGCAGTGTCGACACCAGGGATCCATTCGTCATTGTTAGCCTCCATTCTAGGAACCAAGAAGACGCTTGTATTGCACTCTGATAGTTTTGGTTTGGTCCCTTTTTCACAGGGAGGTATATATATATTTTGAGAAAGTATTCTACCAGGAAGGATACATTGAGATTTCTCTCGTGTTCAGTATGTCCTGGGTGGCGAGTCTGTACCGTTAGTTGTCTTTTTAGTCCCTTTTGTACTGTCTGCTCTCACATGCTCCACCATGACTTTGCTTCCTGCACTTATTCTTGCCTCCAGATTTCTGATTTCAACTCCTGTAATGTTTCGGGGGGGGGGGCATAAAATGACCTGACCATAAAGTCCATGTGTCTTTATGTGCTGGAATAACACAAGAAACAAGCCAGGCAAAATCTATATTACCTGTTGGATTATTCATTAAAGTGGTCACGCTGCTGTGAACCCCCTGCTCCCTCTTCCCCCTTTGAAGGTTCTCAGTGGGCTAATTCAGCCATCCAGATGCAGTAGTTTAGCCTTGCCCGCACCCTCAGCACAGGGCGCAATTAGCTCAGGTTTCTGGGCTTGGATACATTTGTACTAGTCTCATCCAATGGGATCAAAGCCTTCCTGCACTGAGAGCCAATGGATTGGCTGCAGTGTCTAGCCCCCCCCCCCCCGCGGGGTCACATGACATGCTGAGCTGGAATCATACTCTTCAGATTAGAGGGAGACCAGTGGAGTATTTAAAGGAAACTAAAGTGTTAAAATGAAAGGGTGGCGTGCAGAGGTGGTCAGGAGAGGTTAATGTTTAACCCCTTATCTCACCTCCGTCTGGTTTGATAACTGGTAAAATTCAAAGTGTATCATTAGTGCTCGTGATAATTGCTACATCTCAGGTTTCTGTAGGTACGGATTCCACAGTTGTGCATCTCGGGCTCTGTGTGGGTTAATCAGAAGAGCGCGGTAGAAATGTCTGTAATGCAGAGGGATTACAGAGAATTTGCACGGGATCCAACCTGAGCCATAGAGCAGAGTGGAAACGCAGATGATTAAGATTGCATACGCAGCGCCTAGCTTCATCCTGATCTCGGCACATTATGGCCGTCCCATCGTCCCTTTGTGTCTCAGAGAGCCATTCACCTTTCCCCTCTCCCCCCGACTCTCCCGATTTATCTTTCCACGTGAAATAACCTAATGAGTTCTCATTTATCTGTCCGGCCCCGCAGTCTCCGCCGCTCTTTTATTGGCCGTGACACCAATCTCACAACACATTTAGCAGCTCATTTCCCCAACCATCAAATATTCCACCTCGATTATCCGCTCGGCGCGAGGACGGGGCCCTCTGCATCTAAAATTCACAGGGGGAAACAGCAGCAACATCAGGCTGGGTAACACAGAATGGGAATAAAGAGGTAGAATACAGGGGATGAGAGGGAGGGATTTCAAGGAATTACATGGAGTACAGCAGCCTTTAAGCAAGGAAATATGGGATTAATGTGAGCGAACGTTGGGATGAAAGGAAGTGTATACCATGAATGAATGACAGAGAATCGCACATAGCAAAGAAAGAGGGTTGTTGGGATTAATTGGAAGAGATTCCTTAATCCCAGGAATTCTCTCCTATTAATCCCCATTTTCTCTGCCTTTAAGTACAGAATACCGGGGCTTCAGAGGCGAGAATACCAGGGCTTCAGAGGAGAGAATTCCTGGGATTAAGGAGAGAATACCAGGGCTTCAGAGGAGAGAATTCCTGGGATTAAGGAGAGAATACCAGGACTTCAGAAGAGAGAATTCCTGGGATTAAGGAGAGAGAATACCAGGGCTTCAGAGGAGAGAATTCCTGGGATTAAGGGGAGAGAATACAATAAAAGGTGGAAACTGAAGTTTATGTATGATCATTGGGCACTTTGAGATGATTATAAACCCCATAAAAAGAAATGTGCTCTTACCAATGTAACTAATACTGCTTGAAAGTTGGTGGATAAGTGATGTCCCCTTTCTATTCTTTTATTTACTTATTGTTTTGTTACTCACACTTGTTACTCTTGTGAAGAATGCAATTAAATTCATATTATAAAAAATGAAAAAAATAATAAAATTGGGTGTAACAGATCTCTGTACCCCGACAGGGTCACATCTGTCAATGCCGCTTCCTTGCTGGACCCCAGTGTTCCCCTCATGACTCTCGTGCCTTTCTCCAGTCCTTAGCCGCAATTTAAAGATGGGTACACATATTGAGCCTTGCTAGTGTCCCCCAGAAATAAGCCCAGGCAAGTAGATCTGGAGCTTTTTGTTGGACCAGCTACCACTGTATATAGCTGCTACCCACATCATGAGCATGTAGGGTCAGAATGGAACTCTCTTAATTGGGAACAGGCACACTTAATTATACGATCAAACATGGGTCATTACAGACACAAACACCTCCCCTAGAAACATAGTTAGACTAAAACAGATAATGGGACAAACATTTTATTTTCTGAATGTGAAACCTAATTAGGCTAGGTACAGATTAAAAATTACGTAACATTTCTATACGAGGCAAGACAATGGCAATCGGGATGATAAACAAGATTAGAGACAACAGATAATGGTGCAGTGTTTGCCTGATAAAGCCGATTACCCAACTCAATATAACAAACTCAAATATAAAAGAGATATCAACACATTCCTGAGACAGGGTAGGCTGGGGGCTAATCCTCTCAACAGATAACATACACAAGGACCATACAATAGAAATAACATTATTATTGCATAAAACAGATTACGCAAACATTCTGCACTCGAGAGGCCAGTGAAATAAAATGGATTATGAAGGCTGCACCGTACAAAATACCTCCACGTCCCTGCACCCCAAGTCTAAAGTGACTTACGTCACAGTGGACAATACAGCTGATCACTGCAATACACAGAGCACCTGCTGAACTCACACATAGACGGTCACCCGCAGGTTCAAGTAAGTAACAGAAGGCAGGCAGGAGAGCAGGTGATTCCCATGGTTATTAGATGACGTCACAACCTATCAAGGCCAGTTATGTAATACAGACGAACAGGCAGGGGGGGAATGAGAAGGATACAGACGGACAGACAGGGGGGGAATGAGAGGGATACAGACGGACAGGCAGGGGGGAATGAGAAGGATACAGACGGACAGACAGGGGAGGAATGAGAGGGATACAGACGGACAGGCAGGGGGGAATGAGAGGGATACAGGCGGACAGGCGGGGGGGATGAGAAGAATACAGACGGGCAGGTGGGGGGGGAATGAGAGGGATACAGACGGACAGGCAGGGGGGAATGAGAGGGATACAGACGGACAGGCGGGGGGAATGAGAAGGATACAGATGGACAGGCGGGGGGAATGAGAGGGATACAGACGGACAGGCAGGGGGGAATGAGAGGGATACAGACGGACAGGCGGGGGGGAATGAGAGGGATACAGACGGACAGGCAGAGAGGGATACAGATGGACAGGCAGTGGGGGAATGAGAGGGATACAGACGGACAGTCAGGGGGGAATGAGAAGGATACAGACGGACAGGCAGAGAGGGATACAGATGGACAGGCAGTGGGGGAATGAGAGGGATACAGACGGACAGGCAGGGGGGAATGAGTGGGATACAGACGGACAGGCAGGGGGAATGAGAGGGATACAGACGGACAGGCAGGGGGGGAATGAGAAGGATACAGACGGACAGGCAGAGAGGGATACAGATGGACAGGCAGTAGAGGAATGAGAGGGATACAGACGGACAGGCAGGGGGGGAATGTGAGAGGGATACAGACGGACAGGCAGGGGAGGAGTGAGAGGGATACAGACGGACAGGCAGAGAGGGATACAGACGGACAGGCAGTGGGGGAATGAGAGGGATACAGATGGACAGGCAGTGGGGGAATGAGAGGGATACAGATGGACAGGCAGTGGGGGAATGAGTGGGATACAGACGGACAGGCAGGGGGAATGAGAGGGATACAGACGGACAGGCAGGGGGGGAATGAGAAGGATACAGACGGACAGGCAGAGAGGGATACAGATGGACAGGCACTAGAGGAATGAGAGGGATACAGACGGACAGGCAGGGGGGAATGTGAGAGGGATACAGACGGACAGGCAGGGGAGGAGTGAGAGGGATACAGACGGACAGGCAGAGAGGGATACAGATGGACAGGCAGTGGGGGAATGAGCGGGATACAGACGGACAGTCGGGGGGGAATGAGAGGAATACAGACGGACAGGCAGGGGGGGAATGAGAAGGATACAGACGGACAGGCAGAGAGGGATACAGATGGACAGGCAGTGGGGGAATGAGTGGGATACAGACGGACAGTCGGGGGGTAATAAGAGGGATACAGACAGGCAGGGGGAATGAGAAGGATACAGACGGACAGGCAGAGAGGGATACAGATGGACAGGCAGTGGGGGAATGAGTGGGATACAGACGGACAGGCAGAGTGAATGAGAGGGATACAGACAGACAGGCAGAGAGGGAATGAGAGGGATACAGACGGACAGGCAGGAGGGAATGAGAGGGATACAGACGGACAGGCAGAGGGGGGATGAGGGGGATACAGACGGACAAGCAAAAAAATATATATACTGTAGGTAATCACACACAGAGAATCAGTGGATAGAGGTGGGGATAGAGATATAAAGAGTAATAGAGATGTGAGGGTTCAGGGAATACAGGCGGATATGAAGACACATGGTATACAGGCGGATATGAAGACACAGGGTATACAGGCGGATATGAAGACACAGGGTATACAGGTGGATATGAAGACACAGGGTATACAGGCGGATATGGAGACACAGGGAATACAGGCGGATATGAAGACACAGGGTATACAGGTGGATATGAAGACACAGGGTATACAGGCGGATATGAAGACACAGGGTATACAGGTGGATATGAAGACACAGGGTATACAGGCGGATATGAAGACACAGGGAATACAGGCGGATATGAAGACACAGGGTATACAGGTGGATATGAAGACACCTGGTATACAGGTGGATATGAAGACACAGGGTATACAGGCGCATATGAAGACACAGGGAATACAGGCGGATGTGAAGACACGGTATACAGGCGGATATGAAGACACAGGGTATACAGGTGGATATGAAGACACGGAATACAGGCGGATATGAAGACACAGGGAATACAGGCGGATATGAAGACACAGGGAATACAGGCGGATATGAAGACACAGGGTATACAGGTGGATATGAAGACACAGGGTATACAGGTGGATATGAAGACACAGGGTATACAGGCGGATATGAAGTCACAGGGAATACAGGCGGATATGAAGACACAGGGAATACAGGCGGATATGAAGACACGGAATACAGGCGGATATGAAGACACGGAATACAGGCGGATATGAAGACACAGGGAATACAGGCGGATATGAAGACACAGTCGGAATACAGGCGGATATGAAGACACAGGGAATACAGGCGGATATGAAGACACAGGGAATACAGGCGGATATGAAGACACAGTCAGGGAATACAGGCGATATGAAGACACGGAATACAGACGGATATGAAGTCACAGGGAATACAGGCGGATATGAAGACACGGAATACAGGCGGATATGAAGACACAGGGAATACAGGCGGATATGAAGACACAGTCGGAATACAGGCGGATATGAAGACACAGGGAATACAGGCGGATATGAAGACACAGGGAATACAGGCGGATATGAAGACACAGTCAGGGAATACAGGCGATATGAAGACACAGGGAATACAGACGGATATGAAGTCACAGGGAATACAGGCGGATATGAAGACAGGGAATACAGGCGGATATGAAGACACAGGGAATACAGACGTATATGAAGACACAGTCAGGGAATACAGGCGGATATGAAGACACAGTCATGGAATACAGGCGATATGAATACACATGGTATACAGACGGATATGAAGTCACAGGGAATACAGGCGGATATGAAGACACAGGGAATACAGACGGATATGAAGTCACAGGGAATACAGGCGGATATGAAGACACGGAATACAGGTGGATATGAAGACACAGGGAATACAGACGGATATGAAGACACAGGGAATACAGGCGGATATGAAGACAGGGAATACAGGCGGATATGAAGACAGGGAATACAGGCGGATATGAACACACAGTCAGGGAATACAGGCGATATAAAGATACAGTCAGGGAATACAGGCGGATATGAAGACACAGTCAGGGAATACAGGCGGATATGAAGACACGGAATACAGGCGGATATGAAGACACAGGGAATACAGACGGATATGAAGTCACAGGGAATACAGACGGATATGAAGACACAGGGAATACAGGCGGATATGAAGACACGGTATACAGGCGGATATGAAGTCACAGGGAATACAGACGGATATGAAGACACAGGGAATACAGGCGGATATGAAGACACGGTATACAGGCGGATACGAAGACACAGGGAATACAGACGGATATGAAGTCACAGGGAATACAGACGGATATGAAGACACAGGGAATACAGGCAGATATGAAGACACGGTATACAGGCGGATATGAAGACACAGGGAATACAGGCGATATAAAGACACAGTCAGGGAATACAGGCGGATATGAAGACACAGTCAGGGAATACAGGCGATATGAAGACACAGTCAATGAATACAGGCGGATATGAAGACACAGTCAGGGAATACAGGCGATATGAAGACACAGGGAATACAGGCGGATATGAAGACACAGTCAGGGAAAACAGGCGATATGAAGACACAGGGAATACAGGCGGATATGAAGACACAGTCAGGGAATACAGACGGATATGAAGACACAGTCAGGGAATACAGGCGGTGATAATGATAAAGGAGATAATCAGCTGTGGAAGTGAATACCGTAAACCATGGCAGGAGTGTTTCCAAGCGACTCAGACACTTCTCCGCTGACCCCAGATGGGCTGATTTGTTGCCCCCGCCTTGCAGCCTTGATGAATGAGACCCCATTAGTTGGGAGAGGCAGAGGTTAGAGGTACGAGTAGGAGTCTGTGCTGCCCGTACTCATATAATTGGCTGACGAGCCGCACGCGTACCCATGCATACATTAAACAACCTGCAATTATAATCCCATCTGCCGAGCGCAACACCTTCATCATATGAGGGCCGCACAGCTCACCGACAACTTCCTCCAGCGACACCGCAACGGCTCTGCCAAACCCACCAACTGACAGGTCACAATGGAGATGGGGGGGGATCAGCTGTCCTGTGTTAAAGGCCTGATACATCCCTGGATCATAACCTCCAAAACTGACAATGCCTTCCATGTCATCATTATAATTCCAGCTCCCTATACATTAAAGTGCAAGCTCTTAGGCAAATGGTCTTAGACGCAGTGTGTAAATTGCAAGACACACAGTCAGGGACAGTTTAGCTTTACTGATCACAACCTGTGCGTTTCTAGCAGATGACCCCCAAATTACTCCTCACCATTGGATCGCTGTATAGAATATAAACAATTTTTATTTATGGCCCAAGAGTTGTGACCTCTGCCACCTTCACACCCTCTTTCTCAATTAATGCCATCAGTGAAACACTCTGGGAGACCTCATTTGCCCTCGCCCTCCTCCTGCTCTTCCCAAACACATTATCTGCTCTGCTTAACACATGTCCCTAACCACACACATCCCCGGGAAAACGATAGACTCCACCGACCTTCTGCTTTACTTACAAAAATACAAACCCCCTATTGGGGTCACCTCAAAGCTCTCTGCTTCCATTAATTAGGATGCGGGGCCTGAAGAGACAGGAGAACTGCCACTAAACCCACAGAGTCTGCAAGTACTGTAAATAAGTCAAACGGTGGACATTAAGGACCAAACCGTAACGCTACTCTGAAGCCAAAGTCCACCACCATGTGTACTTCCTGGAGCCCGGCTGTCCCACACCCTGCAAATCCTCCATCGGGACGTGGAACCTGCTGAGCTACCTATGGTGGAGTCATCCGAGTCTCACCCAGTGTCCTACATCAAGTGACCCCTTAAGGACCAATGATGGAATTGTTCCATCATAAATGCATTGACTTTAAATACCCTGGTCCTTGAAAGGGTAAAAGATGTTTAGAAGATTCTTCAAGGGTTTCCTCTTCACCTTGTACCACTGAACAACACTCCATGAGACGCACAACATTTTCACCCAGTTCTCCTCTGAATTGCTCAGATGTTCATTGTTAAACTTCAGAAGGGCCTGTACATGCGCGTTCCTGAGCAGGCGAACGTTGCGGGCGCTACAGGATTTCAGTCCTTCATGTCGTAGTGTGTTACCAATTGTTTTCTTGGTGACCATGGTCCCAGCTGCCTTGATCATTGACAAGATGCTCCCGTGTAGTTCTGGGCTGATTTCTCACGGTTCTCATGATCATTGAAACTACACAAGGTGAGATCTCGCATGGAGCCCCAGACCGAGGGAGATTGACAGTTATTTTGTGTTTCTTCCATTTGCCAATAATCGCACCAACTGTTGTCATGGTCTCACTAAGCTGCTTGGCGATGGTCTTGTGGCCCATTCCAGCCTTGTGTAGGTCTACAATCGTGTCCTTGGACAGCTCTGTGGTCTTGGCCATGGTGGAGAGTTTGGAATGTGATTGATTGCTTGTGTGGACAGGTGTCTTTTATACAGGTAACAAGCTGTGATTAGGAGCTGTCCCTTTAAGAGAGCGCTCCTAATCTCCGCTTGTTACCTGTATAAAAGAAACATGAGAGCCAGAAATCTCGCCGATTGATCCAGGATCAAATTCTTATTATTTCCTTAAAATGCAAATGACACCCGCACATCTTGAATATATGGAGGAGCCCCTAAAAATACACCCACACACCCTGAATATATGGAGGAGCCCCTAAAAATACACCTACACACCCTGAATATATGGAGGAACCCCTAAAAAGACACCCACACACCCTGAATATATGGAGAAACCCCTAAAAACACACCCACACACCCTGAATATATAGAGGAACCCCTAAAAATACACCTACACACCCTGAATATATGGAGGAGCCGCTAAAAAGACACCCGCACACCCTGAATATATGGAGGAACCCCATAAAAGACACCCGCACACGCTGAATATATGGAGGAACCCCTAAAAACACACCCTGAATATATGGAGGAACCCCATAAAAGACACCCGCACACCCTGAATATATGGAGGAACCCCTAAAAAGACACCCACACACCCTGAATATATGGAGAAGCCCCTAAAGACACCCACACACCCTGAATATATGGAGAAACCCCTAAAAACCACCCACACACCCTGAATATATAGAGGAACCCCTAAAAATACACCTACACACCCTGAACTTATGGAGGAGCCCCTAAAAAGACACCCACACACCCTGAATATATGGAGGAACCCCTAAAAACACACCCACACACCATGAATATATGGAGGAGACCCTAAAACATACCACCACACCCTGAATATATGGAGGAACCCCTAAAAACACACCCACACACCCTGAATATATGGAGGAGACCCTAAAAACATACCCACACACCCTGAATATATGGAGGAACCCCTAAAAACACACCCACACACCCTAAATATATGGAGGAGTCCCTTAAAAATACACCCACACACCCTGAATATGTGGAGGAACCCCTAAAAATACACCTACTGGGGATGCACCGAAATTTCGGCCACCGAAAAATATCGGCCGAAAATGGTGTTTTCGGTTTCGGCCGAAATGGAAATTCAGCAGAAAAAAAACAGCCAAAAATTTCCATTTCCCGGCTGAGCTGGGGGCTCGCCTGAGCCTGGAGAACGGCCGAGCAGCCTGCGACAGCTGGAAGACTGTCACCGCTGGAGCTCAGGACCGAAGTAGGAGGATTTGGTGAGTAAGGTGCAACCATTTAGCCATGCAAACCTGGGCCTGGAGGCCTGGCCGAGCAAGCTGCTCGGCTGGCCTCCAGGCTCAGGTGAGCCCCCGGCCTCCAGGCCCAGGTTCTCAAGTCTGATTTTCGGTGTCTGTATCGGTTTCCGAACGAACCGATCCCGAATTTTTGGTTTCGGTGCATCCCTAACACCTACACACCCTGAATATATGGAGGAGCCTCTAAAAACACACCCACACACCTGAATATATGGAGGAACCCCTAAAAACACACCCACACACCATGAATATATGGAGGAACCCCTAAAAACACACCACACACCCTGAATATATGGAGGACCCCTAAAAACACACCCACACACCCTGAATATATGGAGGAGACCCTAAAAACATACCCACACACCCTGAATATATGGAGGACCCCTAAAAACACACCCACACACCCTAAATATATGGAGGAGTCCCTAAAAATACACCCACACACCCTGAATATATGGAGGAACCCCTAAGAACACAACCACACACCCTGAATATGTGTAGGAACCCCTAAAAATACACCTACTGGGGATGCACCGAAATTTCGGCCACCGAAAAATATCGGCCGAAAATGGTGTTTTCGGTTTCGGCCGAAATGGAAATTCAGCAGAAAAAAAACAGCCAAAAATTTCCATTTCCCGGCTGAGCTGGGGGCTCGCCTGAGCCTGGAGAACGGCCGAGCAGCCTGCGACAGCTGGAAGACTGTCACCGCTGGAGCTCAGGACCGAAGTAGGAGGATTTGGTGAGTAAGGTGCAACCATTTAGCCATGCAAACCTGGGCCTGGAGGCCTGGCCGAGCAAGCTGCTCGGCTGGCCTCCAGGCTCAGGTGAGCCCCCGGCCTCCAGGCCCAGGTTCTCAAGTCTGATTTTCGGTGTCTGTATCGGTTTCCGAACGAACCGATCCCGAATTTTTGGTTTCGGTGCATCCCTAACACCTACACACCCTGAATATATGGAGGAGCCTCTAAAAACACACCCACACACCCTGAATATATGGAGGAACCCCTAAAAACACACCCACACACCCTGAATATATGGAGCAGCCCCTAAAATTACACCCGCACACCCTGAATATATGGAGGAGCCACTCAAATTATACCCACAAACCATGAATATATGGAGGAACTAGGGATGCACCGATACCACTTTTTTAAGACCGAGTATGAGTACCTATACTTTTTTCAAGTACTCACAGACACCGAGTACCGATACTTTTATGTCATGTGTTCGCTTTTCAATAAGAACAGATCTCATTTAAAAATGCCCCTAGCTCACATGCATATATCCCCCGAGATATATATATATATACAAAATGCCCCCAGCTCACATAGATATGCCCCCAGCTCTCATAGATATGCCCTCAGCTTTCATGGATATGCCCTCAGCTTTCATGGATATGCCCCAGCTCACATGGATATGCCCCAGCTCACTTGGATATGCCCCAGCTCACATGGATATTGCCCCCAGCTCTCATGGATATGCCCCCAGCTCTCATGGATATGCCCCCAACTTGAACGCTGGAGAAGCTGACCGCGTGCATGAAAAGCACGCGGCCAGCGTTCCCCTCCAGCGGCTGCGATACTCACCCATCTGAAGGTGCGGTTGCGCTGCTGTGATGCGATCACGTGGCTGCCGGGCGCATCTGTGACGCTGCCTCCAGCTGAGAGGCAGCATCACAGATGCGCCCGGCGGCCATGTGAACGCATCACAGCAGTGCGACCGGACCTTCAGACGGGTGAGTATCGCTGCCGCCGGAGGGGAACGCTGGCCGTGTGCTTTTCATGCACGCGGCCAGCTTCCCCAGCCCCGTGGATACCGGCAAGCCGGCCCAGCGCTGGCTTCCGGTATCGGGCGGGTGTATCGGGCCATTTGCACGAGTACCAGGTACTTGTGCAAACGGCGGTATTGGCACGATAACGATACTAGTATCGGTATCGGTGCATCCCTAGGAGGAACCCCTAAAAAGACACCCACGCACCCTGAATATATGGAGGAACCCCTAAAACCTGCACACCCTGAATATATGGAGAAGCCCCTAAGCCCGTGATCAGACGATTGCTCTATGTGTGCCCGTACTGATGGGTGTCCTGACGACCGTTGCAGCGGTGCGACACTTCAACATGACCAGCCACACGCTGTGGCACGCACGAATTGCGTGCGCTACAGCAGACATGCTGCGGCTGTGCTGAAAGCTTCCTTGTCAAAACGCAATGACGCGCGTTGGATGGGGCTTCAAGGCGTGATCCTCCATAGGAGGCACTAATTGCGCACAGAGAGGTGACCAGACGGGCATCAGAGTGGAAGGAATGTCCTCTCTCATGGACGTTTCTTTCAGTCTGCAAAACGCTCATGCGACCCCGGCCGTAAAAGAGGTGCTTGAGGAGAGCGATGGAAGGGCCAGAGGAGTTTGTGTCCAGCATTGTCTCTGCTCACTGGGTTCCGTTATAGATGATGTCACATCTTCATGTTACCGTTCCTTGGATTCCTGTGGTGCTGACAGAGTTAAGTGTGAAAACAAAACACAAAATGATGCTGTAAGATCTGTGTTTTTAAAGTCCTTGCTTTTTTTGTGGCTCGCAGGGGTGGATAATGTGCCTGCAAAAAAACCAGCTTGTGTGAAATGCCAGCAAAATGAATATGTAAATTTTATTGTGAGCAATTAAGTGCGGGAGAGGAGTCGCATGAATCTGACAGAGGAGGAAGAATACATCTTCCCGGAGATGTTTTATTTTTCATTTCTTAAACTGCGCAGCGGAGACCATTCACGCTGTTGTAGCAATTACACTATGGAAAGAGGAGCCGGAGCGAAGGAGGGGGGGGGCGCGTGGGGGGAGCGGAACAAACACATAAAAATAATAAAACGGGAGACGTTTCTCATCACATTGACAAAATAAAATCATTACGACACAGACTGTCTGTGTGCTTGATTCATGGCAGGTGAGGAGTCCATTGTCTACTCTAATGGCACAGGAAAATGGAGTAAACTGCGCGCAAGCGGGACGATTAACCCTCTAAGTGCCATCACTCTATCACCAATGCATGCAGCGGCTCATAGAAATATTCTTTTAGAGTTTTTATTCTTTTACTTTTGGATGTCACTATCAGAAAACCAACTTCTAATCCATCTCTTAGTTTCACAGGAGTTTTTCCATTAATATAAGGGATGAGAAACACAATACACGCAGAGACAGACACAAAAATGGAGACGCCTGTGACCCTGATCGTAACAGCATACTGTGCTTTTATTTGGCTCGAAATAGATCACTTATTAAAAAATAATAATAATCTCTTTTTCAGCAATATAATAGTGTCACCTGAGCATTATATAAAGACTCCAGCATTTTCATGGTTCATGAAATTAGTAGTTTCGGGCCAATTTAGTGAACCAGAACAGGATTTCCCTTGCATCTTAAAGGGACACAACTAATTTACATAATCTGGAACTTTCTGAAGTAATTTTATGTAAAAAGGAAAAATAAAATCTCTGGGTTCTATTTTCTGGATTTTTCCCATGATACAACATTTACCAAAACCTTTGCTTTGTGGCTCTTGTTTATTATCTACAGTATTTAACAGTTAATGAGGTTGAAGGATGAATGTTTAGATAAGACAGAAGGTGGTCTTTTGTTTTCCAGGCTACCCGAGATAATAGCAGCCGAATGAGAACAGACAGGGAGTTTAAGACTTGTAAACTCCCCCCTGGGGTATGACGTCTTCATAGTACACGGCAAGAAATCATAGGAGTTGTAGTTCAACACATATTAACCCTTTCACTGCAGAGGACGTGTGGGGAACGTCCTCATTGACTCCTAAGGAAAGATGGGGTGGAGATAAGGGTTACTTTGAACCCCAATATCTCCCAGCTGTTGCCAGCTAATGGGGTCATGTTTGGTATCATTAGAAAGGCCAGAGCATGGCCTTTCCAATGATAGCAAACATGACCATGTTTAATGTATAGAAAAATAAATAAATAATAAAATAAATAAAAGTGTTTTTTTAAGATGTGAAATGGCTCAGCAGTGAAGGGGGGGGGGGTTAAACCATGGACTTGCTGTTTCTCATAGGCAGTGGGTAATATATGTGTGTCGCCAGAGTCTAAGTGTGTGCCCGCTCCTATTATTGATCTTTTGCCCTGCTAACACGTCTGTGTGACCAGACACAGCTCAACCAGAGCGAAAACCTCACATATTACAAATACTGAGGCCAAACCTTCCTATAAGAGAGAGCCAAGCATGAACTGATTCAAACAGACTCAGCCAGGGCGTACCAGAGACCTCAAGGAGAGCCTGATGAAGGGAATGGGCCTTCAGGACCTCCAGCCATCATCAATAGCCGTACATGTCAATAAACCCTCTAAAGTCACTTTGTGAGAAAGCACACAAATACTTCTGTCTGGACTCACATTCTCTGGAGCCATGATGGCTCGTTTGCACCTCACATGTCTCTGAGCTGCAATTCCCGTGATGATGCCCACATATCTTCATGGTTGATGGAGCATTATGGGAATTATTGTTCAGAAATTTGTAGGGACTGAAGTAAGCCGCATCCGGTCAAGTGTCACGATCAGCATCCAGGAGTTGCACAGTTCTGCAGTCCTCCTCAACAGCTGTATCTGTGTATTATCTATATAGAGACCAGGTCTAAGTGGTTTTGCTGTGCATTCATTCTTATTTCAGCTGGACAACATCTGACAACCTAAGGAGAAGAAGGGCTTGGATTTAACAGGAGCTTTATTGCTGGAGCAGCAGTGTTTTGGTCCTGTACTCAGGATCTTCTCAAGCCATGACAGGAATGGTGGTGACCGGGGGCTGGTGAATGTCTGGCTGGTGCAGTACAACCACTCACTTGCTCATCCATTAACTTGTTCCACCAGACAGTCAGTATGGACTCACAGACTCGAGCCAGTCACCTACGGAACAGGTAATCGCACATTCCTCATCCCATCATTTGCTGTTGATACAATCCTCATTATCCATCCTTTCCTGGACATCCATAGATAAAATAAAGTGGTGCAGGTTCCAGGACGTTTGGTGAACATATCCTGCTAGTCATTAGGTTCAGGTCCCGGCCACTCCACCATACCGTGCCATGATGCAGATCATTTGGGACAGGGGAGTTTGAGACGACCTTGTACGGTCTGTTACGTAATGAAAAGTCCCATTTTACACCTCTCTGACACAGATCGGGTCCTCAAAAGAAGAATTACGGTACAACTACAAGAAAAGCCTGGGTTTGTGGGGAATGGGGGGGTAGCACAGTGTCAATAGCTGTCACCTATCAGTCCGGGCGTCCTCTCTGGGGGCTGTCACTTCTAATTGAAATATTGGACTTATTTAGCCTAATGGAATGTCAGTGTGAGGCGAGGCCAGTAACGCACTGTAATTGGAATTTCTTTCGTGAAATTAACTGAATGTCACTCACGTGCTGGCGAGGTTTCCCGACGGAAAAGCTGGTGTAATAAACCTTGGACTCCTCCACATCTTAACGTTCTGCATTCACTTAATTGAGATCTGGGGATAAACCTGCACATTTTTCTCCATTTTGTGGGGGAAGATTTATTAGAAAATGAATAATTGTTTGTAAGATTGGCATAAGTTAAACGTTTTCTATATTCGTGCCAGCTGTCCTCAGTGTAGGCCTCTGTATTACCATCAGTCCCTGTGCCAGTCTGCGGATGGAAACTCAATCCGTAACACGGCATTGACTAACCTGGCTGAGGATCATGGGAATGCATTTCACAAATATCTGAGAGATCTGGATGGGCCACCGTGGCCTCAACTCCAGGCTTCGCTAACCGGTCGGCACGGACACAATGGAAATGTCGGCAGACATGGTGATATCAGTCACTTTTACCTGTTAGCTCTGAATCACGTGTTACGACGCTTAGTCTCATCTTTGCATCCCATGCAGATTGCTGTAAAATATAATTATCTTTACTCGCTGCCGCAGGCCCTGAAAGTGTTATCTTCTCCAAGTAGAAATAATTGCATTATAATGTGTTCCTCTGGAGAAATGTTTATTTAATGGGATAAATCTACATGTGTCTGAACCCCCAGGACTTTCACCTTTTCAGGTGCCAGTCAGCTATAGAGGGCAGTATGTATAAATGTAACGCAGAGCTCCACGGCAATAAAATTGTGAGTTTTATTGCTGTGGAGCTCCGTGATACACTCATACACACTGCACATTACTGTGAGTTTTATTGCTGTGGAGCTCCGTGATACACTCATACACACTGCACATTACTGTGAGTTTTATTGCTGTGGAGCTCTGTGATATGCTCATACACACAGCACATTACTGTGAGTTTTATTGCTGTGGAGCTCTGTGATACGCTCATACACACCGCACATTACAGTGAGTTTTATTGCTGTGGAGCTCTGCTATGATACGCTCATACACTGCACATTACTGTGGGTTTTATTGTTGAGTGTATCACAGAGCTCCACAGCAATTAAACTCACAGTAATGTGCGGTGTGTATGAGCATATCCCAGAGCGTCACAGCAATAAAACTTACAGTAATGTGCAGTGTATTAGCGTATCACAGAGCTTCACAGCAATAAAACTCACAGTAGAAAACATAGAAACATAGAAAAATGCCGGCAGATAAGAACCTTTCGGCCCATCTAGTCGCCCAATTACATGGATACTTTACCTGGATTTATCTTTTGTTTAGGATAGCCTTATGCCTATCCCATGTTTGCCTAGTAGTGTGTGCTGTGTATGAGCATATCACATAGCTCCACAGCAATAAAACTCACAGTAATGTGCGCTGTGTATGAGCGTATCACAGAGCTCCGCAACAGTAAAACTCACAGTAGTGTGTGGTGTGTATGAGCGTATCACAGAGCTTCACAACAGTAAAACTCACAGTAATGTGCGTGGTGTGTATGAGTGTATCACAGAGCTCCACAACAATAAAACTCATACAAATACACTGTACATTACTGAATCACAGAGCTCCACAACAATAAAACTCATACAAATACACTGTACATTACTGAATCACAGAGCTCCACAGCAATAAAACTGACAGTAATGTGTATAAGCATTTAAAAATGAATATAACATGCTCTTTTTGCGTATATAGTTGGGCGTTGAAAGGTATATGAATGTGAAAATCATCTTTCCGAGCGTGGAAATGGTTAAATAGATCAAGACAAGTGCTAGCTCAAAACTATGAAAGAAATTATCTAGCCAATAAACCATTTATAATCTGAAATGTAATTACAGGAATTAACAGCCAGGTCTGGGTCACCGACTCAGGCTTTATAAATCTCCTTGGGGACCCCACTGCAATTCCAAGATAACTGTCCGAGTCGGGGGTGGTTGGCAATCTCCCCTCTTTTTTATAAAAAAATAGTAATAAAACATAAAATGAGTTCTTTAAAATCCCAGAGCTCTCTATCCGGCATGGCAGCCTCACACTGCGAGGAGGGAATATATTCCGTCCATCCTTAGCTCGGGAGAGCCGCAGGAGGTAGAAAATAAAATTGGATGCAATATAGCTCATCACGCGTTGGCGCTTTAAACCGGAGATCACGGCCAGACAGATTTGTGATTTTATGAAGATAGATACGCTGGACCAGTAGCCCTAGACCTGATGGAGGTCACCACTGATATTTTGTGGGCTCACTAGCCAGAGCTTAGCCATGTCTCCATCCAGACTAGACAAATCACCGAGAATCAACTCGCTATCACAGTCTTTTCCAACGCTGAAAATGTTGGCATTTATGGAAACTTGAATTCCCACAGCCCCAGTCCATCTACATGTCGGTCGCCGTTCTCATGTCTGATTTTTCTAGAAATGAGACAAGCACATTGTTGGCTGCTCACGTTGCAGGATCCGTACGCCAACTGATGGCTACAACCTCTCATATTATGATTTTATCACCGGTCAAGTTGAGTGAGACTTCTCGGAAACAATCCGTTTCAAATGATTTAATGGCTCGCAGAAGGTTTGCAATGATAAGGATTCTTCAATATAAGGATAAGTCCATTTTAAAATGCTCAGATCTCTTAACAGTGTTTTTGGAAGGATAAACCCAGAGATGCTGAGCATTACGCTGCCAATGATTTTGTAATTAGGATTTACGTGTGTTATGGAATCGGCTTTGCGTCCACCATTCTCAGGTTCCGTGGGAAAAAGGAGATAACTCTGATGCCTTTCCATCCTACTTTGTGGAGGAGCAGCTACTTTATCTCTGGTTCCCTCTGGGGATGAGGTCAAGAGATAAATGGAATAAAAAACACAGGAGGCCAGAAGAAAAGCTCTTCCTGGGAAGGTGGAAGAGGAAAGGGCTTGATGGTCCATCACAGATAAGAAGGTGAAGAGGGCAGAGGTGTCTCAGAATGCATCCATTTGAACAATGGCATGATGGTGCAGGAGGAGATCAACACCAATAAATACTGAAATGTCAACCGTGCCATTTTACATCTGCCTCTAGTATCAACCCTGACAAGCCTTGCATGACCACAGGTCTGGTGCTTCACCCTGTGCACATAATACTAAAATATGTGATTCTCAGCTATCCATAGAACAGTCTCCAAAGATTCCCCAGTGCTGTACATATAACATGTTATTCTCCCTGGCTTCGTCAGGAGTTTGGACATTCTATTATCTTCTATGTGAGGCCACCGTGCTCATTAGAGTCATCCTAATGTCTGTGGGATCCTCAGGTGATGTAAATTTGTATAATGAAGCTCAAAGACCTCAGCAATATAATAACTATATCACAGCATTAATGGACCAGTATCATAATGGGCAACCCAAGAACTCGTTGATAAGGGTAACTCATGAAGGACACATTCAGGGTCATCTGGTTTTCCTGGATGTGTGGAGGGAGAGACACATTATAACTCAATCTAATTATGTTTTTGATGATATTGCTCAGACGACTTTCGAGTTCAGAGATTTGACTGGGAAAAGAGCTGGATGACCAAATGGACCCGTCTCATCGAGAGAAGAGTCATCAATTCTGAAATAATGACGTCGTAAATAAAATGTGCAGGTTTCTACCTGCGTCACGGGATAAGCATAAGTGTTGTGTAATGTGTTATGTCCTGTACATAATGATGACGTAGGACCACGCACGTTCTCATATGAGGAACGATGTTCTACCTATTTTCTATTTCTCTGGTGGGTTTAGAACGCTCCTTTCAATCCACCCAAATTTGTGTCCTGACATATTCCTGGTCTGCGTGAGTCGTTTCCCTTGATTGCCACTAATCCATGCCTGTTGTCCTTCATGGACACTTTCTTGTTCATCATCTCTGGCCTTTTGAGATTTTTGGTAATAACCTGCCCATCCGTGGACTTCTTTTGATTTCTTCTGCATTAATAAAAATCCGAAGGCACCAAAGCCATCCATGACTGGTAAGTGAGATCTGCCAGCTCGGAAAACTTTCATGCTTCCTCGACTGTCACCCTCCCATGTCCATTGAACTCAACAGACATACCATTTTTGGACATTTTCAACATGAGATGATTGGTGGTAGTCTGCCCATCCACTCTCAATTATTTGCTTTTCATTTCCCATGTAGGCTCCAGACCCGTCGGTCACTACCTAACGGTATGATCTAGCATCTCTCCAAACCTTCACTGGGGCAGATAACTCTCTTCATATTCTCCAGGGATGTCAACGGCTACTTGAGATTGAATATGTACCAGATACATACTACGCTTCCAGCCTCGTGCCGCGACCGGCTATCAGTGGCGCGCTGAAGAAATATTTGCTGTGAGTACCAGCCGGAGAGATGGCAGACAGCGTGACAAATAAACATGCAGAAGCTTGCAACGCCAACCCAGATCAGATCTGCAGCGACCTGTACTAACGTCTTGGCCGCGTACGGCGCGGTGGAATAATGGATACTATTGTGGTGCTCGGGAATAAAAAAAATAAAGATATGCAACACACAAAGACCTCACAACACCTGCAGGAATTTTCTGCATGTCTTGACAAATTAAGTCACCAGTTAATTGGTTTCGCAAACATTACCCCAGGCCGAGACACCCGCAATGATTTGTAAAGGGCATCACGGGCCCTCGGTGTGCCAGGGATACGGCTTGATTTATATGAGAGGTGAAATCTTTCACCATTCCCAGAGGATTAATACCGAACTCGGGCAGCCCAGGAATTGTGCAAGTGGGTTTGCAGACGGGTGGGGGGAGTATATAGGCTGCAGACATCGCAATACGCATTCCAGACAGTAGGAGGAGCGCGTGCTATGACTGATATGCTTAATATTTTGAGAACATGGACTTTTTTTAATGATATTTATATCCGTAAGTTAGTACGTAAAAATACAAAACCGGGAAAATATGAAGATTTGGATCACACCCCCCTCCAGATAACCCCTGAAGAACTCCAAATCACATTGGTGTCATAACGAGGAATGATTACGAGCTGGTAATCTAGTATAGGGACAATGCTCTTTGGTACGAGGGTCTGATGCCTTGACTGTATGATTAAGCAGAGGGGGGGGGGAATAAGAAAATACAATATATATATATGAGTTTTAACGGTTACAGCCCAGCTAACCTGACTATATAAACTAAATGCCCGGGGGCGACCAGACAGCCCCCCTTTAAAACTCAGGTCATGTGACATTGGCGCTCCTATCCAGCAACTAGAGAGATCTTTAACATCTCTTATTTTATTAAAGAAATTCTATAAAATCTATATAAAGAAAAGATAATTAAACCGGCTGCTTTTTTCCTCCTTTTGAAGAAGGCATATACCCAATTATGAAAATACATACAAATTGTGGAAATTCTTTTGCTGGATAAAACTAGGATACTCCCCGAGAGACTCGTCCGGATGGAAAATCATTACTTTCCGAAATAGTTTTGCTCAGTTTTATGCTGTGTGCGGCTTGCATTTTGGATGGGTGGGAGTAGGATGCTGTTATATACCACGCGCTAACACGCGTTTAATAAAGAAATAAAAGACGTGTTAAAAAGGCTCTCTCCAATTCAGGCGCTGACAGTTTTTGATGCTCTGAATTTGGCCATGTCTGAATTCGGTGTTCCGCAACAAGATGATGGCTCATTTTACTTAGCTAGGGTTAGAGATTAGAAACCGGGTTAAAGACGAGGGTTAGATTACCGTTTGGCTTTTTTTAGGGTTTTGTTCGCATATAAAGAGGTAAGAATATGTTAGGGTTATCCATTTTAGCTTCATTTTTAGCTAACTCTATATGTAACCCTGACCCTAAAACAAGCTCAAAGGGTAACCCTAACTCTATCAGGGTTATTCAAAGAGAATAGAAAAGTCACCGCACGTTCGGTGACTTTTCATTCTCTTCAATTCGGTGCGATTTGGCGATCCCATTTCGGCGACCCTGCAGTGTATTCAGCAAGCACCACAGTGCCGTCGTAGTGGAGGGAAAAGCCGCCGCAAACCCGATGAACCCTAACCCTAAAACAAGCTCAAATGGTAACCCTAACTCTATATGTAACCCTAATCCTAAAACAAGATCAAATGGTAACCAAAACTCTATATATAACCCTAATTCTAAAACAAGCTCGAATGGTAACCCTAACTCTATATGTAACCCTAACCCTAAAACAAGCTCGAATGGTAACCCTAACTTTATATGTAACCCTAATCCTAAAACAAGCTCGAATGGTAACCCTAACTCTATATGTAACCCTAATTCTAAAACAAGCTCGAATGGTAACCCTAACTCTATATGTAACCCTAACCCTAAAACAAGCTCGAATGGTAACCCTAACTTTATATGTAACCCTAATCCTAAAACAAGCTCGAATGGTAACCCTAACTCTATATGTAACCCTAATCCTAAAACAAGCTCAAATGGTAACCCTAACTCTATATGTAACCCTAAAACAAGCTCAAATGGTAACCCTAACTCTATATGTAACCCTAATCCTAAAACAAGCTCAAATGGTAACCCTAACTCTATATGTAACCCTAACCCTAAACAAGCTCAAATGGTAACCCTAACTCTATATGTAACCCTAACCCTAAACAAGCTCAAATGGTAACCGTAACTCTATATGTATCCCTAACAGTAAAACAAGCTCACATGGTTACCCTATCCCTTATCTCTAGCCCTATCTCTAATTTCTAACCCTCATTTCTATCCCTAATCTTTAACCCCTTCTGCCATTTCTAACCTTATCCCAAATTTCTAACCCTATCCCTAATTTCTATCCCAATTGAAGCCCTGTTCACACTGTGCGATTTATCGCGATGTTGCAGCAAAATCCGCGCGACGTTGCACTATGTAGCTTCTCCAATGCATTTCAATGGAGCTGCTCACCTCTTGCCGCGCGACATCGCATGTCGTGCGTCGCAGAAGCATCTCGCTGGTACATGACCCTTTTTTTGCGATCTGCTATCTGCGATTTTGCGGTTTGTATTGGTGGTGCTTTGCAAAAATCGCACAAAGCAGCGACGTTGCGCGACATTATCGCACCATGTTGCGAATATGAAAATCGCGCGACTTTCAAATCGCACAGTGTGAACGGGGCTTAAAGGATGTTCTGCTTGGGGAAGGAGCGCTGAATTCCGAGCATTTAATATCAGTCTTCTGGAGGGTCATGGCTGCTGAGCCCCTGCTTTTATTACATTTTCTCTGGACAGGGATGTCTGAAATCCCCAACATTTGGCAAATCACGCCTTTTAAGGGTTAATGTAATGATGTGAAAATAATAATGAATCTTTTGCGTTTAATGATGGAAAAACAATAAAAAGCAAATACAGAAATGTAATAGAAGGCTTTGCAAAAAGCCAGGCTTCTGTCACCTGTAGTGGGACGCCCACATTGTGTTAATCTGTATCCTTATGAATAATGAAAAGCATACACAGCGGTGCGGATCAGATCCTTGACACTCTTCACAATCATACAATTGTCTTTTTCCCAGAGGAAGAAATGCAAACAATATCTCACCGCTCTGGGTACAGATAACCCCTGGTTCAATGCCAGGGACGCACTGTGCTAAGTTTTGCTACTCTCCAATGTTTTTTTTATGTTTCAATCTGTAACAGCAATGGTCTATGGAGAAGGGGTGGGGGGCTGCCTTTGACCCTAATAAGATGTGGCAGCTATTGTGTATTTGGCTTTTTGGATAGGAGACATGAGAGACATAAGGTCTTGTTAACATGTAACTGATGGAAGAGTAGCCATAGCTTTAGTAACATGTTGCACGAGGCTCGGAGACACATTAAGAACGGTTACCATGTGTTTTGGCTGTAAGCTCCTGTGTGTGTGTGTGTGTGTGAATCGCTCATTCAGCCATCCATTCAGTCCATTCATGGTAAAGCACAGGAAGGCGTATTGTGAATTTTATAAATATTAATGCACGGTGCAATAATACTTTGTGCTAACAATCTGTTATTATCTTCCATTATCTGCCCAGGAAACGGAGAGTTAAGTATTAAGTGACCTAATCATTTCAAAATTACCCAAATTTATTTTCTCCCCAACATGAATGACATGTATCAAATTGTACATACAGTACCTCACGATGTTGTCTGACCTGCACAGGTCTCCTAACTATGGAATGAAAGGGACCTTCTACTGGTGTTGTAACCAAATCCTAATCAATAGATTATATTAAAAATAATAAGCTAATTTGCAATTTATATCCACTATCTATTTCTTGCCCATATCAAATCGTTCTGCTTTGAATATTTATTCTCTTAGGCCGTCCCTTGTCTGACACACATTGTCAGCTGACTCTGCTAATGCTTTCACTGGGTTCCACAAGTGCCATTACATAGCCACACCCACTGACATGCAAGAGCCCCACCCATATCAGGGAACACCAATACAGAGCCACTGATCTGCCAGAGCCCCACCCACATACTTGCATATCATTACACAGAGCCTCTGACCTGCCAGAGCCCCACCCACATACTGTTATGCCCCGCTCCGCGGCCTTCCCCCGGCCCACACCGCCATGCTGGGAGAGGTTCCCTACTCACCCGAGGTCCCTCGTGGCGCGTTGCTCCGAGTTCCGGGTCCGCAGGATGGAGAGGAAGAGCCAGGAGACGCCCCACGCCGCCGGCTGGATCCAAGCCCTGTAAAGGAATGCGCGCACGCGCGAGAACAGACCCTCCTATGTAGTGTAAAATCAGGTACTCTGGCGCCCTCGGCTGGCCGATTAAGGGTACTGCGGGACACCTGCTCTGGAGATCCTCGAATGCCTCCCATTGACCTATCAAAGATCCAGGTACCTCAACTCCACCTACGAGAACCAGGTGAGAGATATTCTCATGATCCCATGAACCCTATTTAAATCCGCCTTCCTTCCCAGCACATTATCCAGGTTCTACTGTGCCTTCCGCCTCAGTTTTCCTAGAGTTCCTCGTATTCCTTGATCACGTATCTTCTGACCCTTTGACCCGGATTGTGCCAACGACTACGCCACCTTCTTCAACCCTTCGACCCGGATTGTGCCAACGACTACGCCATCTTCTTCTGACCCTTCGACCCGGATTGTGCCAACGACTACGCCACCTTCTTCAACCCTTCGACCCGGATTGTGCCACCGACTACGCTGCCTTCTTTAACCCTTCGACCCGGATTGTGCCACCGACTACGCTACCTTCTTCAACCTTCGACCCGGATTGTGCCATCGACTACGCCACCTTCTTCAACCCTTCGACCCGGATTGTGCCACCTACTACACCGCCTTCTACACTCTTCGACCCGGATTGTACCATCGACCACGCCATCATCCTCGTTATTATCCGTTGTTCTTCCTGGGACTTTGTTTTACGAACTCCACTCCAACCTTATTGACTGTATTATTTTCTGGACTTCAACTACTATTTATGGTTCACTAAAAGATTACTTTACTCTCCATCGCCTCCTGATTTCCTTATCCATAGCTTGCCATTGGGTTCCATACACACACTTCACAGGGGATCCAAACCCTGCATTACACATACATGCATATCATTACACAGAGACCCTGATCTATGTTTTCAGCTCTGCCTTCACCGTGATTCCTGCTGCCTGCCACATTGACACTCCCCCACCTCTGCTTGATGCTGCATGTTGTCCTGTGACCCTTTTCAAGGCCTGGCAGAAAAGCCAGCTTATTACTGAGATGATTAGGGCTGCAAGTAACAATTATTTTCATTAACGATTAGTTTGGCCGATTATGTTATTCAAAGAGCACTGCAATTTTGCACACTTCGGCAAGCTCAACTCCAAAAATTGCAAAAGGCAAAAAATAGTTGTCAGCTAGTCTCATTCTGGATTAATGGGTTTGTGTACAGCACACGGGGTTTAGAGTCAGACTGAGTGAAACGTTATAACCTCAGATGCTGCTTCGGAGGTTATAGACGCGCCACTGCTTTACCCCGTATGATTTAGCTCTAGTGTTATGTCAGACACAACCAGTTTGTTTTTATTTAGTTTAAAACAGTAATATAATTGTAGCTTAACCCTTGGTATACTGCCACTGGATGTCTTATCCTTACTTGGAGTCCTGTGCCGCCACCCCACCCTCCCTGCCTTCCCCTCTCAGGTCTAGAGCTGCCACCTCTCCCTTTGGTCTGTTTCCTTCCCCCAAACTTCTTCCTACACTCAGGTCTGGTCCATTGCCCAAACTCCCTCCCTCCCCTCTTCGATCCGCCTCCTGCTCAGTTTATCATTAAATTATGTTAAAGGGACAGTCTATGCACCCTGACCACTCTAGCTTTTTGCAAACCTGTCCTGGACTCACTTTGCAAATCCACAGCTCCACATCTGCTTACCGAAGGGACAGTCTAATGAAGAGTTAATATTTCACAGGGCTTAAAGGGGGTTAATTATCCTATATATGTATATATGAGGAGACTCGAGCAACGAGTTTAAGGTAAACATCCAAATGGGAACCTTGAGACTTGTAACAAGGCATGTGGTTTCTTCTAAATCAACAAGATGTTGTTGGCGAGCTTGTAACGCACAATGTATCTCAGCGCTCTAATGACGGTGTTAGAATTAGCGAGTTGGCTACATCTTGGACCAACGAATCGTGAGACAAGGACATGCGCGATAGGCTGCTCGTACCTGTCCTTATAATAAGGATACTGACATGATTCTGAGTCAGAGCCAGATCCTTGTAAAGATGGTGATTTGTGACAGCATTGATGACATCACCAAGCAGCTACGTCTTTTATTTTCCATCAATATCTTCTCACAGCACCAAACAGGGAAGGCGACTAACCGACCGTCTTGCCGTGCAGAAGAATTGATGATGTTGCTTGTCATGTTTGAGGGAAACATGCAGACACAGGAGAGGCCGGGGTATTAGTCACAGGAAGCCGGAGAGGATTCATCGTGCGGAAACACGGATACCTTTCATGACACCCTACAGACGAATGACACGGCCCTCACACATCACCCTCCCAGCAATGTCTAGAGACATCATCTATGCCAATTCCAGCAGAACCCATAACGAGCATCCCCACACTAATTAACACCTGGGGCAAATTTACCAAAAGGTGTAAAGGTAAGGGTGAGGGAAGGGGACAGGAGCCTCGAGGATCTGAATCTGCGCTTCCATATTCCATTTTACAAGAATAGTGTCTTTCCTGCCGTGTTTAAATAGCACGTTTGTATGTTTTGTGAACGTGCAGTGGTATTTTGCCGAGGTGAAAGGTCAACTATAAAAGACAATCGGTCGTGTGTCGCACTTGGAGCGATGTCTGCACCTTTATCTGGCTGGGAATCAGAGGAGTTACAGTCCACACCACATCATTTTAAAGCACCCATCTGCCTGCCAATGGATCCTTTATGTCCTTTATCTACAGAGGGGATGTTGATGGCCTACAATTCCCAGAATTCTTTCAGTGCAATGGATGGCTAGAGAATCATGGGAGTTGTAGTTCTGCAACATCTGTGGTGCCAAAGCTTGATCTCAGAATATCCGATCAATCTTTTTTGTCCATTAATGTGACCATGGTAGTTTTAGCTCCAACCCTCCCCTCCGCCATTTCAAACAGTGCGCTGTTTACCCCTTCACTGCCAAGGGACTTTCTAGAACAGCACAGTCAGGAACCAGTGTTTTTATTTAAATTATACTGTACGAAATATCCTATCTGGCAGGTGGATGTCGCCATCTGCTGGCCAAAAGGAGTTATTGCATTTCAGGTGTCCGTGCAGGATCAGCTGGGGAGATGTCACTCACACACATTCCCAGCTGCTTTTAAAAAGTGTTGCACCGCGGGTATCATGTCTGCGCTGCTAAAACTTTAGGGGTTCTGGGCCCTAAATGCAAATGAATTTTGTTTGCGATAAAGGAAAATCCCTTGCGCTGCTCCCATGTAACACCATATTGACTATACATTGTCTATATTGGTAATGAAGGGGTTAATCAGATTGTAAAGGAGTTAAAATATCCCATGAGGGATATAAATCTGTCCTCTCTCTTTCAGTAAATACATTGAATTTCTAATACTATTTTCATCTTCTCTTTCAGTCCAGGTTCACCAATAGCTCTATAGAAGTGAACAACAGTGTGTGATGACGGGTAACATTGTGCAAAACAGGAAATCACTGCTGCCATCCCAGCCGTCCCGCTTCATTGATAAAGCTGGAGATCCAGGTATGTCACGCTTCCAGTTATTGGTAAATGTAAATCCCAGCAATGTGTGTATTACCCCCCCCCCCCGAGGGTCCCAGAGCTGCACACATTACTCCAGGGCTCCATAGGAGGGAATCCACGGGCAAAACAACAACAGCTTGGTTATATAGATGCTGCACATTCCTATGGACTACAGTGACAACAGCCTGTGTGCCAGGACAACAGCCTGCACCAAATCTTTCCAGTCTGGGGGGGTCCTGGTCTTTCTTGGGTCACCCTCAGGGAGGTACACTGTGGATATTTAATATTTTATAAGAACAAGTAACTTCACATAAAAGGCTGCATTTTCTGAATGTGTCTCCATTGTCCGTCAGCACTGCTACACCCCAATGCTCCCTCCAGTCCTTCCTCAGCTCATTGACCCTCGTTCCAGGGAGTCTGCTTTCATGATGCTGTTGACTGTAATTCTCATGATCCGTTCTATATAATCCAGCTGAACACAATATTACCTGTACTGCCTTTGCTGCTAACACTTACCCGGCCCTTTAAGGAGGACACTAAAGGGGTTATACAGAGAGCAATGTCCCCAACATTTCAATGCTCTCTTGTTCGCCGCACTTCGGAGAGTTAAATTCGTCGACCCTGCAGTGAATTCAGCATTCACTACAGGGTCCCTGAAGTGCGGCAAATTGATCCGCCAAGCACATCCTCCGAATTGATCCCCCACAAAACTGCCGAATCGATTCGAAAACTGTCCGCAAAACTCTGAAAACCGTCTGCAAAACTGCTGAATCGATTCCAAAACCGTCCGCAAAACTGTCAAATCGACTTGAAAAACCGTTGAACGCAGCCGTAAACCCACCGAAAAATGCCAGCGACTCGCCGAACAGACCTCCGAATCGATACTCTGAATGTTGCCAACCAGCCGCCAGAAAAAGCCAACCAGCTGCCGAACAGGGGTAAGAAAAATGCAATTTTTAGGCTGCTGCCAGACGAGCGTAGTGTTCACGTCCGTGATTGCGCCTAAAAGTACGTCCGTGATAGCATGACAGAAAGCCCATCGGAGCCCAACACACGAAGTACGTCCGCACTGAACTGCGGACGCACAATGGCCGCGGCCCACGGACGCAAGGCAGGCAAGAACGTACATCCCCTAGAACGGCCGCACAAAGTGCGCTGCGTCCGCAACGTCTGCATAGCTTTGTGTGTGAGTGATGGAACGTGGTCAGACGGACTGCATTTATACGTCCAGCATTTTTCACGGACAAAATGGTTTTGCCTTTTAATTTATTTTCCCTCCTACATCCGTCCAAATATACGTCAGTGAATAAACGGACTGTGTGGCCACTACTGCGTCTTCTGTACTGACGTACGTCCGTGTGCACAGACGTACAGTCCATAGAAATCACGCTCGTCTGACCCTAGCCTTAAAGTACTTTTTTTTAAAAATAAACAACTGTTGCTTGAAATTGGCTGGAAATCATATCTAAGGTCCTATGAATAATAATAAAAACGTCAGTTCCAGAAAAAAAAGGAAAAACGACATGTTCATATTTTTTTTGCTGAAAAATGCCTTATAAAGGGCAGTATTACAATGTTGGTGCTATCTTAACCAGAGCTGTTGTAAACTGAAAACCTCCATAGGCTATAATGACTCTGGGAAGTTTACAACAGCCCTGGGTAAGTTAGCACCAACTATGTAATATGGCCTAAAGTGTTTTAATAAAGAGACTTTTTGCTGCAGATTAAAATAATAAACAGTTTATTAGATATTGGATTAAAACAGGAATATTTTTAATATTGAAGCCTATGGGATTCGTCTGATTAAACCTGTCGAATGAAGCCACCGAACATCAGGGCATTTCACTGACATGTCTCTGCTGTTCAATGTGAATAGATTAACCATTGCTTCTCTATGGGGGATTTCACTGCCGCCGAACAGCACCGTATTTCACTGCCGCCGAACAGGCACCGTATTTCACTGCCGCCAAACGGCACCGTATTTCACTGCTGCCGAACAGGCACCGTGTTTCACTGCTGCCGAACAGGCACCATTTTTCACTGCCGCCGAACAGCACCGTATTTCACTGCCGCCAAACAGCACTGTATTTCACTGCCGCCGAACAGGCACCGTATTTCACTGCCGCCAAACAGAAACATAGAAACATAAACATTATCTGCCGACATTTTTCTATGTTTCTATGTTTCTATAAAAATGTCGGCAGGTAAGACCCTTTCGGCCCATCTAGTCGCCCAATTACATGGATACTTTACCTGGATTTATCTTTTGTTTAGGATAGCCTTATGCCTATCCCATGCCTGCTTAAATTCAATTACTGTTTTGGCCTCTACCACTTCTACTGGAAGACTGTTCCATGTATCCACCACCCTCTCAGTAAAATAATGCTTCCTGATGTTACTTTTAAACCTTTGCCCCTCTAATCTAAGACTATGTCCTCTTGTTTTGCTACTTTGTTTCCTTTTAAATACACTCCCTTCCTCTACCTTGTGGATTCCCTTTACGTATTTAAATGTTTCTATCATATCTCCTCTGTCTCGTCTTTTTTCCAAGCTGTACATGTTAAGATCATTAAGCCTTTCCTGGTAACTTTTCTCCTTCACGCCGTACACCATTTTAGTAGCACCGTATTTCACTGCTGCCGAACAGACACCGTTTTTCACTGGCGCCGAACAGGCACCGTATTTCACTGCCGCCGAACAGGCACCGTATTTCACTGCCGCCGAACAGGCACCGTATTTCACTGCCGCCGAACAGGCACCGTATTTCACTGCCGCCGAACAGGCACTGTATTTCACTGGCGCTGAACAGGCACCGTATTTCACTGCCGCCGAACAGGCACTGTATTTCACTGGCGCCGAACAGGCACTGTATTTCACTGGCGCCGAACAGGCACCGTATTTCACTGCCGCCGAACAGGCACCGTATTTCACTGGCGCCGAACAGGCACTGCATTTCACTGGCGCCGAACAGGCACCGTATTTCACTACTTATTTATTTATTTATTTGCAAAGGATTTTACCAGGAAGTTGAGATTTTGAAATTGAGATTCTCTGGTTTCAGTTCGTCCTGGGTTCAATAACATTGAATTGTTACAGAAACACAAAGTAATAAAATGCTAAATATTAAAAACACAAAACAGATACACAGATTAACTTGCTGTCAATGTGCCAAAATATGGCGAAGTGCCTGCTCTCTGAATAGCCGAATGGACCCGCAGTGGCACCGTACGGAGAAATTCACTGTTCGGTGCAATTCTGTGGCCATTTTGTCTCTCTTTGTGCAGATTTGCATTTAAGGGATTATTCAATCTCCCCCCCCCCCTCAAATTAGACATGTTGGACATCCGTGTAGGAAAGCAATAAATCTTGGGGAGACGGCCTCGTCACAGTAAGGCAGAGCACAGGTATATAACGTAACTGTTCCCAAATTAAAGCAGGATCTCCGTCTATACAAACAACAACCCGCCCAAAATACAACCAATCCCCAGCACACACTGTGCACGTAGAGGTGTCATCATATCCCTCCCACCGTCCTACAGCCATGCCATGGAGCAGGGTAACCTTTACCCAAGATACAGCATGGGGGGGGGGACGTCTGCAATTCTCAGCTTTTAGAAGGTAAGGGGGTGTGGAGGCGTATTGCCGGCTCCAGGCAGAGGTGGCTTTGTATCCTGCACCAAGACATTCAGTGGATACCTGACAATCCCCCAGCTTACACAGGAGTGAAGTACAATCTGTATCTTCCACCAGTGGAGCAGATGCTTCATCTGGCTTTTACACACACACACACACACTATACATTTCAGTGTATCATATAAATATATATATATATATCTCTGCAGAATGTGTTGGAGCTTTATAAATTAAGATTAATACAGTTATTTATAAAGCGCCAGCAAGTTCCGTAGCGATGTACAATGGGAGAGACAGAATAACAAACTAATAATATTTAACTCTATAGTGTGTGTTTTAATTCTATTTAAATAAATGTACGGTAAGTACAGGGTGTATATATATATATATAATACATAAAGAAACAGTCTTTGAGTAAAGCGTTTTTTCTTGGACGGGGTTATATTCTCTGGTGCGGTTGGCACAGTGGCACAGTGGGTTATAATGGCATTTTCTTGTCCTCCTGTTTAATTGTAATACTGTATATATACATTATTTACCTAATAGAGAGAGAGTAGCCTTGTACAGGGTATCCTCTCTCGTTTGCAGCTTTGAAGACTCCCAGAGCCCTTCTTATTTTGGATTCCTGATCCCTCTAGGTTCCCTTCCCCCTCTTGCACTCTCTGGGGTTTATTTTCCTGTAGACTCAGCTCAGCAATGACCCCACAAGCCAGGAATTTGAGGAATTTCCTGCCGGGCTCATTGGAAGAGCTACACAGACCTCCTCATTAACCCCAAACCTTCCCATCCTGCCTTTGCAAGCCCAACAAGCTCTTTACCCCGAGGGCACCAGGCACCCACCGCATTGCCAAACGCTGTGATGCATTATAGCAACCCAAAACACGTACATCTGGCACAAACACACCACAACGTTTTAAGTCAGACTCAAACGGAGACCGAAAAATGTAAATAAAATGGCTCATGTACCCGACAACACTGGAAGAAACCCAGCGGGAGAGCAGCCGCGTTACCCATCACTCTCAGCCAGCGGTCACTATATGGACATTCTCAGTGTAATAATCTTATATTCTGATTTATAGTCTGAGGGGCTGAGATATAAAATATATTATAAATCCAGAACAATAGAAGTAAATAGAACCTTGAAAATGAACATGGAGGGAGTTCTTCTTCCAATACATTGTTTCTGTAACAATGTGATAGTCCATGACTATCAGCCTGATAGAAGGTCACTGTGCTGTGTTTCGTCCCTGTGTCTCTGTCGCATGAAATAATCTTTTCATGTATCAATATGGAATAATAAAACAATTGTTTTGAGGCATATTCATAAGATGATTCACCATACTGTACATCAGGGGTCTCAAACTCACGCCCCCCCCCCCAGATGTTTTTGCCTACAAGTGCTGTACACAGTATACATAGTGTACTTGCTACAGAACACATGGATTCGGTTTTTCTTTTTTCAGTGAAAACTAAACACCAAGTCCATTAAAGTAGGAACAAAATAAGAATCTGCTTTTCCTAAAGTGGGTTATTATAGGCAGTTTTGTGCCACCATTATATTTTTTTGGAATATATATTTCTTATTTTTCCAACAAATGACTGTTTAGTTAATGAAATTCAACGAGTGAAGTCCTTGCTCTTTTATTATGTCCTCACTCTCACTTGATGGTTGTAATGCATAGCTCCATGGACAGGAGCATAGCAGTCATTGACCTGCTCCATTGATTAATTGATGGTTTCCGACATCCCAGGGACTGCTTGAGGACCTCACGGCCTATCAGCTTATTCCGAGGCCCATAAAAGAGAATGATTTGACCTGCCAACTTGTTGGTGAGCAACGGGAACAAATGTTGAGGTCTAGTAACGATGTTAGTCAAGAGTGTAGGAGACATAGGTCAGTAGAACTGGCGACCCGGTGGAGTCAAGAGTGTAAGAGACATAGGTCGGTAGAACTAGCGACCCGGTGGAGTCAAGAGTGTAAGAGACATAGGTCAGTAGAACTGGGGGACCCGGTGGAGTCAAGAGTGTAAGAGACATAGGTCAGTAGAACTGGGGACCCGGTGGAGTCAAGAGTGTAAGAGACATAGGTCAGTAGAACTGGGGGACCCGGTGGAGTCAAGAGTGTAAGAGACATAGGTCAGTAGAACTGGCGACCCAGTGGAGTCAAGAGTGTAAGAGACATAGGTCAGTAGAACTGGCGACCCGGTGGAGTCAAGAGTGTAAGAGACATAGGTCAGTAGAACTGGGGGACCCGGTGGAGTCAAGAGTGTAAGAGACATAGGTCAGTAGAACTGGGGACCCGGTGGAGTCAAGAGTGTAAGAGACATAGGTCAGTAGAACTGGGGACCCGGTGGAGTCAAGAGTGTACGAGACATAGGTCAGTAGAACTGGCGACCCAGTGGAGTCAAGAGTGTAAGAGACATAGGTCAGTAGAACTGGGGGACCCGGTGGAGTCAAGAGTGTAAGAGACATAGGTCAGTAGAACTGGGGACCCGGTGGAGTCAAGAGTGTAAGAGACATAGGTCAGTAGAACTGGGGGCCCGGTGGAGTCAAGAGTGTAAGAGACATAGGTCAGTAGAACTGGGGACCCGGTGGAGTCAAGAGTGTACGAGACATAGGTCAGTAGAACTGGCGACCCAGTGGAGTCAAGAGTGTAAGAGACATAGGTCAGTAGAACTGGCGACCCAGTGGAGTCAAGAGTGTAAGAGACATAGGTCAGTAGAACTGGGGGACCCGGTGGAGTCAAGAGTGTAAGAGACATAGGTCAGTAGAACTGGGGGACCCGGTGGAGTCAAGAGTGTAAGAGACATAGGTCAGTAGAACTGGGGACCCGGTGGAGTCAAGAGTGTAAGAGACATAGGTCAGTAGAACTGGGGACCGGTGGAGTCAAGAGTGTACGAGACATAGGTCAGTAGAACTGGCGACCCAGTGGAGTCAAGAGTGTAAGAGACATAGGTCAGTAGAACTGGGGGACCCGGTGGAGTCAAGAGTGTAAGAGACATAGGTCAGTAGAACTGGGGACCCGGTGGAGTCAAGAGTGTACGAGACAAAGGTCAGTAGAACTGGGGACCCGGTGGAGTCAAGAGTGTAAGAGACATAGGTCAGTAGAACTGGGGACCCGGTGGAGTCAAGAGTGTAAGAGACATAGGTCAGTAGAACTGGGGGACCCGGTGGAGTCAAGAGTGTAAGAGACATAGGTCAGTAGAACTGGGGGACCCGGTGGAGTCAAGAGTGTAAGAGACATAGGTCAGTAGAACTGGGGACCCGGTGGAGTCAAGAGTGTACGAGACATAGGTCAGTAGAACTGGCGACCCAGTGGAGTCAAGAGTGTAAGAGACATAGGTCAGTAGAACTGGGGGACCCGGTGGAGTCAAGAGTGTACGAGACATAGGTCAGTAGAACTGGGGACCCGGTGGAGTCAAGAGTGTAAGAGACATAGGTCAGTAGAACTGGCGACCCAGTGGGTGCGGGCTTCTCCGCGGCAAGTAACAGCAACTTAAACGAGGATGAATGGGCAGACTGGAACCTCAAACAGATTTATTGGGATACGACAGGTAATGCTTCAGCTCAGCTGAACCTCTCACAAGGATTGAGAAAGCCGAAGCATTGCTTTTCTTTTCAAATTAATATTTATCAAAATGTTATATTTTTTTCTAACAAAAGCAGTGAAGTAATTAAGTATAGAGAAAGACAGAAGAAAGAGCGGAAAGGGAGGGAGGGGGGATAATTCCATCCATCTCATATTAGACATGTTTAAAATATAATATTCAAGCAGTACAACAATGAGTACAAATAAGCATACAGTGACGTTAAACATTGTAGTTAGTTCCATAAATTCACACATAAACTGAAAAGGTCAAATCAAACCTGTAAAGTATTGACATCACCTGCAGCATTATCTTCCCATATGGTCCAAACATATTTAAATTTCGCAGTAAATGGAGAGGATTGTCTTAGTGACAACTCATACCCCCTTATTCTCGAGTATCGTGTGGATGACTTTGAGCACATGAGTCAATGACCACTGGGTTCATGGAACAGGTTTTAAGCCATCCTGATCATCTTTGACATCTTCATGGACTTAATTTGGTTCAACTGACCATGACTGTCAAGCTCGGGTCCTAATTCGGGCTGGCACATAGAGTGTCAGCAAGTACCCCCCAGTTGTTCAGCGCTGCGGAATACGTCTGCCTCTCTATAAAGTATAATAATAATCATTCACGGCCTGATTGTAGCTAATTGGTCTCTGACTCTTCCAGCCGGAAAACTATTTAGCGACAACAACACTCTCTATGGCAACTGATTATCTTCTCATCTTCCGCCGCTAACACGTCTTCCTAACCGAACCAGGATGATAATTTATCACTTGCATCACCCGCAAATATTTAATTGTCGGGTCTTGTAATCAAAGTCAGCTTCATGCTTTAAACACGCGAGAGGAAAAAGAAAGGAGGAAGATTGGAAGAGAGAGGAGAGAGGAGACATCCTGTTTCATTTTTTTGAGGATTACTCTAAGAGGCTTCCGCTATTTTTTTTTTTTTTTTCGGGCAATTCAAAGGTAACTTTCATCTTCAGTCGAGAAAATAAAACAGAAACCAAACCAGCGCATAGAGCTGCATTTAAAGCTTGTTTTATGTGGGGATTCCCAAAAGGAAAAAGTGTGCAGATGGTGGTCCAATGTCAGGAAAACATCACCGACAGCACCTTTAAATAGAAGAATGCCTGTGGGAATAAAGTGCGAGGTATAAATAATAAACAGAGGTCTAGATTTGGGTTTGAAGAGGAGTCGGAGCAGCAGTTTGGCCTAAATGGCTCATCACCCATCTTCCTTTTTCTTGTCCAGATGTTCTCACGGACCAGATTTGATTGTTTTTTCAGTGTTCCGGTCGCCTTTCAGTCCTTCTTAAAGACATTACGTCCAAATTATCACTTAACAAAATAAAAGAGGTTTTGGAGCTTGTGGTTTCTCTTTTAATTAAAATATGTGAATAAAGAAAGTATGTGTAGGTAACATACTACATACTACATCTTCCTACTTCGGCCCTGAGCTCCTCCAGCGGGTGCAGTCCTGTGGTGACAGTCCTCCAGTAGCAGGTTCCCGCTCTCCGTCAAAGGCTTCCACCTCCGCAACGTCATCCCTGCGTCTGACGGAGAGCGGGATCCGGCTGCCGGAGGACTGTCACACGGGACTGCCACCGCTAGAGGAGCTCGGGGCCGTAGTAGGAGGATGTAGGTGAGTATGTTACCTACACCCACTCACCTACATCGGCCCTGAGCTCCTCCAGCGGTAGCAGTCCTCCTGCATCCAGGGTTCGCTCTCTGTCAGACGCCGGTCACCAGGTTGACGTCACGGAAGCAGAGGCCTTTAACCCAGGGTCAAAGGCCTCCGCTTCCATGACTTCATCTCAGCGTCTGACGGAGAGTGGACACTGGATGCAAGAGGACTGCCACCGCTGGAGGAGCTCAGAGACTCCAGGCCGGTCATGCTGCCCTCTCAGTCAGCCTCCAGGCTCAGCCGGGCCTCCAGGCCCTGGTTGGAATGGAAACTTTTCAATTTTTTTTCAGCCAAATTTTTCTTTTCGCCCGAATCCGAAAGCACCATTTTCGGCTGAAAATTTCGGTGCATCCCTAAAAAAATGGGCTTGACTTTTAGTTTAAGTGTTGATCACCCTCAATCCATCGTCAAAGAGGGCGGAGGGTTCCCATGGAGAGACCTAGGTGTCCATAACATTGAAGTAGGGAATAAAAAGAGGTGTGGAATGGTCTAATCAGTAAAGCAAATAATAATGCTACTTCTACCACATCTCTGAGGCGCTTAGTCCACTTAGGCACAAAACATTGTGGATCTCTACCAGGGCTAGCCTTTACTTCATTCCAACAACTCTCAAACGATAAGAAAACAAATTGCAGAAAAATGCCTTAAAAAAAGCCCTAAATAAATAAAGAGACTTTTTGCTGCAAATGAAAAGAATAATCGGATGAATTAATATTTAAGAAAAAAAATATAGATTTTTTTTTACGTTGTAACCTATGGGATTCGCCTGATAAGAATGTATTTTTAAGTTGATAAAACAACCAAATAGCCAGTTTTTGATGGACAGATTTCACAGGATGCCATGGAAGCAAACCCCACCATGAAACTATAAATCTTTCAGATATTCTGTTTGGATTCTTAGCTTCATTGCTGTAACCGGTGGTGGCTTATTTTCAATCTCTTGGTTTTTCGAATGAGGCCAGTATAGCAAAGGCTTCAGAAGCCAGTGGGGTCCCTGGAAAGCATCGAAGGCCCCTGTGTGTCTCTGCCACAATAATACCAATCGTCACCATGTGTTACATATCATCACAAAAAATGTAAAAGCAGGAGAGGTTCCCACGGAGAGCTGCGTGTACGTTGCCACAGTGTTCCTGTGGAGGCACAGTCACATTGTTACATGACAGTGGTTTTAGTTACCATTATTTATTGCGGTTCCCCATTTTCAGAGATTTTATGCACAGCAGGCCATATGCAAACGTTTCCATTTGCAGAGCTAGAAGATTCCCACTGGAAATCGGGACATAGACGTGCTTAGGTTTCAGCGTGTTCATTGGACTCTCATGTAAACCAGAGACACTTGAATACCCACCATATTGTTTGTAAAGATGATGCCTGCAATGTGGGTATATAGGTTTTTTCGACACGGAAGGCATTTTACCAAGGGTATCCTATGAAAATCATGCCAGAGGAAGGACACAATTAAAAAAAAGAAAAACTTTCCCTGAATAAAAAAAACACGCACCAATTTAGACACTTCCAAAAAATCTGCCTCGTCAGACTTGGACACATCAAAAAATAGCACTTAGCATGGTTTTTTTATACAGGGTTATTCAAAGAGATCCAAATTGCTTGAGAAAGGTAACCGGCGAATTACCTGCACATACGGTGCCTGTTCGGTGCCTGTTCGAGGGCAGTGAAATCCCCATGAAAAAGCACTGCTTCATCTATTCAGAGAACACAAACCAGCAGTGAAAGGTTCCCCTAATGCCCTGCCATTCGGTGGTTTAATTCGGCAGGTTTATTCAGGAGAATCCCATAGGCTTCAATGTTAAAAATATTCCCGTATTAATTCAATATCTAATAAACCGTTCATTATATAATTCTGCAGTAAAGAGTCTCTTTATTTATAGATTTTTTCGGATATTTTAAGCATTTTTCTTTTTTTTTAAGTTTACTTCTTTTTTCTGTAACAGCCCTCTTTATTATCATTCCCTGGACCTCATATGCAAATTTCAGACATTTTCGCTCAGTAGTTTCTTTGCAAACAGTGTTTCACTTTTCAAACATTCATACAAACTGTTTTTCTAATTTATTCACTTCATTCTGTCTGCGCTCTCGGCTTTCTCGGCTTTTTCCGGTGGCTTCGCTGCGGGTGATCGGCTCCTGCTCGGGTTTTTCCGTGTTTTATGGCAGGTTAATCCAGATGTTTTTGAGGGTTTTCGGCGTGCATTCGCTGGGTTTTACGGTTCGTTTTCGCCGGGTTTGCGGCAGCTTTTCCCTGCAATTCGGGAACCCTGTGGTGTTTGCTGAATACACCGCAGGGTCACCAAAATGGGATCGGCAAAAGGAACCAAATTGAAGAGAACGAAAAGTCACCGAACTTTTCGAATCTCTTTGAATAACCCTGATAGTGTTTTTCAGGAACAACCAAACAATTTGCCACTTCTCGAAAATTTCAGAAGCTATCAGTTCCTAGGGTTATAAATTAGAGATAGGTTACTGTTTGTGCTTTTTTAGGGTTAGAAGTTAGGATTGGGTTACTATTTGTGCTTTTTAGGGTTAGAAGTTATGGTTGGGTTACTATTTGTGCTTTTTAAGGGTTAGAAGTTATGGTTGGGTTACTGTTTGTGCTTTTTTAGGGTTAGAAGTTAGGATTGGGTTACTATTTGTGCTGTTTTTAGGGTTAGAGGTTAGGGTTGAGTTACTATTTGTGCTTTTTAGGGTTAGAAGTTAGGGTTGGGTTACAATTTGTGCATTTTTAGGGTTAGAAGTTATGGTTGGGTTACTAGTTGTGCTTTTAGGGTTAGAAGTTATGGTTGGGTTACTATTTGTGCTTTTAGGGTTAGAAGTTATGGTTGGGTTACTATTTGTGCTTTTTAGGGTTAGAAGTTATGGTTGGGTTACTATTTGTGCTTTTTAGGGTTAGAAGTTAGGGTTGGGTTACTATTTGTGCTTTTAGGGTTAGAAGTTATGGTTGGGTTACTAGTTGTGCTTTTAGGGTTAGAAGTTATGGTTGGGTTACTATTTGTGCTTTTAGGGTTAGAAGTTATGGTTGGGTTACTATTTGTGCTTTTTAGGGTTAGAAGTTATGGTTGGGTTACTATTTGTGCTTTTTAGGGTTAGAAGTTAGGGTTGGGTTACTATTTGTGCTTTTAGGGTTAGAAGTTATGGTTGGGTTACTAGTTGTGCTTTTAGGGTTAGAAGTTAGGGTTGGGTTACTAGTTGTGCTTTTAGGGTTAGAAGTTATGGTTGGGTTACTAGTTGTGCTTTTAGGGTTAGAAGTTATGGTTGGGTTACTAGTTGTGCTTTTAGGGTTAGAAGTTATGGTTGGGTTACTATTTGTGCTTTTTTAGGGTTAGAAGTTAGGGTTGGGTTACTATTTGTGCTTTTAGGGTTAGAGGTTAGGGTTGGGTTACTATTTGTGCTTTTTAGGGTTAGAAGTTATGGTTGGGTTACTATTTGTGCCTTTTTAGGGTTAGAAGTTATGGCAGGGTTACTATTTGTGCTTTTAGGTTTAGAGGTTAGGGTTGGGTTACTATTTGTGCTTTTTAGGGTTAGAAGTTATGGTTGGGTTACTATTTGTGCTTTTTAAGGGTTAGAAGTTAGGGTTGGGTTACTGTTTGTGCTGTTTTTAGGGTTAGAAGTTATGGTTGGGTTACTATTTGTGCTTTTTAGGGTTAGAAGTTATGGTTGGGTTACTATTTGTGCTTTTTAAGGGTTAGAAGTTAGGATTGGGTTACTATTTGTGCTTTTAGGGTTAGAAGTTATGGTTGGGTTACTATTTGTGCTTTTTTAGGGTTAGAAGTTAGGGTTGGGTTACTATTTGTGCTTTTAGGGTTAGAGGTTAGGGTTGGGTTACTATTTGTGCTTTTTAGCATTAGAAGTTACGGTTGGGTTACTATTTGTGCCTTTTTAGGGTTAGAAGTTATGGCAGGGTTACTATTTGTGCTTTTAGGTTTAGAGGTTAGGGTTGGGTTACTATTTGTGCTTTTTAGGGTTAGAAGTTATGGTTGGGTTACTATTTGTGCTTTTTAAGGGTTAGAAGTTAGGGTTGGGTTACTGTTTGTGCTGTTTTTAGGGTTAGAAGTTATGGTTGGGTTACTAGTTGTGCTTTTTAAGGGTTAGAAGTTAGGGTTGGGTTACTATTTGTGCTTTTAGGGTTAGAAGTTATGGTTGGGTTACTAGTTGTGCTTTTTAAGGGTTAGAAGTTAGGGTTGGGTTACTATTTGTGCTTTTTAAGGGTTAGAAGTTAGGATTGGGTTACTATTTGTGCTTTTTAGGGTTAGAAGTTATGGTTGGGTTACTATTTGTGCTTTTTAGGGTTAGAAGTTATGGTTGGGTTACTATTTGTGCTTTTTAAGGGTTAGAAGTTAGGGTTGGGTTACTATTTGTGCTTTTTAAGGGTTAGAAGTTAGGGTTGGGTTACTATTTGTGCTTTTTAAGGGTTAGAAGTTAGGGTTGGGTTACTGTTTGTGCTGTTTTTAGGGTTAGAAGTTATGGTTGGGTTACTATTTGTGCTTTTTAGGGTTAGAAGTTATGGTTGGGTTACTATTTGTGCTTTTTAGGGTTAGAAGTTATGGTTGGGTTACTATTTGTGCTTTTTAAGGGTTAGAAGTTAGGGTTGGGTTACTATTTGTGCTTTTTAAGGGTTAGAAGTTAGGGTTGGGTTACTGTTTGTGCTGTTTTTAGGGTTAGAAGTTATGGTTGGGTTAGTATTTGTGCTTTTAGGGTTAGAAGTTATGGCTGGGTTACTATTTGTGCTTTTAGGGTTAGAAGTTATGGTTGGGTTACTAGTTGTGCTTTTAGGGTTAGAAGTTATGGTTGGGTTACTATTTGTGCTTTTAGGGTTAGAGGTTAGGGTTGGGTTACTATTTGTGCTTTTTAGGGTTAGAAGTTATGGTTGGGTTACTATTTGTGCTTTTAGGGTTAGAGGTTAGGGTTGGGTTACTATTTGTGCTTTTTAAGGGTTAGAAGTTAGGGTTGGGTTACTATTTGTGCTTTTTAAGGGTTAGAAGTTAGGGTTGGGTTACTGTTTGTGCTGTTTTTAGGGTTTGAAGTTATGTTTGGGTTAGTATTTGTGCTTTTTTAGGGTTATAAGTTAGGGTTGGGTTAGTATTTGTGCTTTTTTAGGGTTAGGGTTATAAGTTAAGGTTGGGTTAGTATTTGTGCTTTTTTAGGGTTAGGGTTGTAAGTTAAGGTTGGGTTAGTATTTGTGCTTTTTTAGGGTTAGGGTTATAAGTTAAGGTTGGGTTAGTATTTGTGCTTTTTTAGGGTTAGGGTTATAAGTTAAGGTTGGGTTAGTATTTGTGCTTTTTTAGGGTTATGCAGTTTATTGTATTATTTTTGCTTATGGCAAACACAAATAGTAAACTAGGGCAAAAATATCAATTGCTCTCAAATTGGGTCATTTTGAGAAACTATGGGGGTGACCTTTCATTCCCTGCACTTCTGGTCGAATCGGCAATTCTAGTTCGCCGACTCTGCGGTGTATTCAAGTACAACCGCAGGATCCCTGGAGTGCAGGGAAAACAAACCGCAAACCTGATGAACACTCACCGAAAACCTGCAGAAACCACCGCAAAGAACACGCCGAACATGACGGAAAAGCCGATGAGCCGGCAATCACAGCGCAGAGCAGCTGCTGGAAAAACCCGACAAGCAGACGAACGTGGTGAAAAAAAAACCAAAACAGTTTGCTTGAAAGTTTGAAAATTGAAACGCTATTTGCAAAAAAACTACTGAACGAAAATGTCTGGAATTTACACATAAAATCCAATGAATGATAATAAAATGGTCTGTTACAGAAAAAAGAAAAACACACTATATAAAAAAAACCTTAAAAAATCTATAAATAAAGAGACTTTTTGCTGCAGAATAAAATAATAAACGGTTTATTAGATATTGAATTGAAACGGGAATATTTTTTAACATTGAAGCCTATGGGATTTGCCTGATTAAATCTGTCAAATTAAACCACCGAACAGCAGGGCATTTCGGCAACTTATCACTGCTGTTCGGTGTCTGTGAATAAATTGCTTCTCTATGGGGGATTTCACTGCCGTCGAACAGGCACTGTACGTGCAGGCAATTCGTCAAAATGTGGCGAATTGCCTGCTCTCTGAATAGCCGAACGGCCCCGAAATGTCTCCATACGCTGAATTTCAATGTCCGGTTACATTTCGGCGACATTACGGACCTCTCTGATTAACCCCATAAGAAACATTTTGTAGTAGAGTAAATTTGTTTTAAACATTTTTCGAGTTAAAACCTAAAATCTTTTCATTTTCTCCCAAGAAATGTTTCCGAAATGACAAAAGGCATTGGTTTTGATTGCGTCTGAAACTACTGCTGGTGTCGTGTCTACAGTAATTCCTTATCAAGTGATGGTTGTACAGCATGATGGCCGCCACGGAAAGAGATGTTCCACACAATATAAAACACATTTACAAGCAATCTTGTTGGTGGCCAAGACCATCATGCTGAAGACAGTTGTTGTCCGTTATTGGACGACTTTCTTCATGGTTCTTCACCATAACCAGACTGAATGTGAAGCTCCTCCTTAGTCAGTTCTAGATCTCTGACATCTCTTTAAAAACCTTCCAATCTGCTGTTTCGGATCGTGTCCATCAGACCTCTTCCCAACACTCTATTAGCATTTTACCACATGCCTGACTTCCAGTGACTTTATGTTTTGGTAAGTATTCTATGTTCTCTACTGTCAGAAAGCCACGAGCTCAGCTTGCCCATTATCACCCAAAGTCACTGCTTTGAACCAAGGGTTTTGTGCAAACTAGATATGAGAAGATCTGACATAAAGAGATACAGTGTAGCATGTTCATATTTAATAAATGATCACTCGAACGCCGCTGGATTTTTACATTTTAATAGGATTTCTGGTCCCCAATTCCCAAACATCATTCACTTGGGGTAAGTAGACCATGACAGGCAGGGGTGTGGATGAGCGTCCGTCAGAATCGAAATTGCTGGTGTAACCAGGTTTAGTACAAAAAGCCATTTATTTAAAAAAAAGCTGTTTTTAAATAAACAATTGCCCAAGGATCTACATGAGATTTAACAGGTTTCAACGTAGACGTACTTATATTTGTCATTATTGTTTTCTTTAGTTTGTACAAGACACCCCCCCCCCCCTAAAGATTTATAACTGCAGACGTGCAGGGAACTTACTGAGGTGGTTTAAATAATGCTTTAAATTCATTATTTTACCATATAACCCATTATGCCTCAGAGCAGACACATCTTCACATCGTCTCTTAAATCGAAATCTCATATCTCCCTTTTACATCACCATTTTCTACACTGAAATTCAGCGTTCGGTTACCTTTCCTGGCCATTCGGCTATTCAGAGAGCAGGCAGTTCGCCACATCCTGGTGAATTGCCTGCACATACGGTGCCTGTTCGGTGCCTGTTTGAGGGCAGTGAATCCCCATAGAGAAGCAATGCTTCGGCTATTCAGAGAACAAAAAGGTGGAGTAGAGGTAACATCACTGCTCTGCGTGGAGAGAGCCTGTGGAGTCATGGGTTCAATCCCAGCAAGAGCACCTCTCCAGTAAGAGTCCTTGGGCAAGACACCTAACGGTACATACTCACCACCCAGGACATACTTGAAAAAAAGAGAAATCTCAATGTATCCTTCCTGGTAAAATACTTTCTAAAAAAAAAAAACAGCAGTGAAAAGTTGCCGAATTGTCCTGCCATTCGGTGGTTTAATTCGACAGGTTTATTCAGGCGAATCCCATAGGCTTCCATGTTAAAAAGATTCCCGTTTTAATTCAATATCTAATAAACCGTTCATTATAAAATTCTGCAGTAAAGAATCTCTTTATTTATAGATTTTTTAGGATCTTTTAGGCATTTTTTGGGATTTTTTTTAATTTTCTTTCCCTGTTCTTTGTTTCAAAGCCTCTTTCCTTTTTTCTGTAACAGCCCTTTTTATTCTCATTCATTGGATTTTATATGTAAATTTCAGACATTTTCGTTCTGTAGTTTCTTTGCAAACAGCGTTTCCTTTTCAAACATTCAAGCGTACTGTTTTTTTTTCACTCCATTCGTCTGCAGTGTTGGGTTTTTCCGGCGGCTGCTCTGTGCTCTGATCGGCGGCTGCTCGGGTTCCTCCGGCGTGTTCAGCGGAGATAATCCAGCTGTTTTGCGGGTTTTAGTGAGTGTTCGGCGGGTTTTGTGGTGAGCGTTCGTCGGGTTTGCGGTGGCTTTTCCCTGCACTACGACGGCCCTGCGGTGCTTGCTGAATACACCGCAGGGTGTCCGAAATAGCGCCGAATCGTGCCGAATTGAAGCGAACGAAAAGTCACCGAACATGCGATGGCTTTTCGATTCTCTTTGAATAAGCCTGTGAGGAACGGGAGACACCGCACTGACTGCAATGTTTTAAAGGAAAAACAAGAGTAAAATGCACAGAACAGCAAACACACAACATAAAAAGTCCTTTAATATACTTTCCTGACATCTTCCTGAATCCAGCCCAGTCTCATACAGTCATACGGTGCCCAGTGAGATGCAGCACTTTGATGAAGGCTGGATAGACATCCCTCTGCTTCTCATTGTGTTGGGATAAAGCGTTTAATGGATAAAGCGCACACCGCACTCTATAGGCAGCGACAGAATCTACAAACGCACAGCACTCGCTACTTAATTATCTCGCAATTGTTTTGTTCTACGCCTTTCTTCACGTACCCTATAGGGTCACTGTCTTCTAACACGTATCTGGTGGTTCAGAGGCACTCCGCTCTGCTCCATTCCTTTCACGTTTCTATGGCAACTCGTTTTCTTATTTTTTTATCAATCCACCGGTCTTCTTGGATTTAAAATTGAGAAAAAATAAAGTTTTTCATTTATTATTTTTTTATCTCCGCTCTCTCTCTCTTTCTCTCCCTCCAGTATTAGTTTTGTTCTTCTGCTGACTGAGCCCTTCTCTTCATCCCCCCCTACATGCCATCTTTATCGCCTCTTTCACTCCTGTTTTGATTTCCATTTCGTTTATATAATCTCCCTGTTTCCAAGGTAACAATGACAGGACATTACTCTTCAAACCAGACCTTAAAAATAAATAAAACATAAAAAAAAAATCAAAATTAAAAAAAAAATATTTGGTTGGGTTATTTCCTTCTCTACAAGTGAAAGCGATAAGAGGATTAATGGCCGGAGTGATGAAAAAAGGACAAAACCCGTAAAAATGGCACTAAATGCTGCAGAAGATGAAGAAATTAGCTGGCAGAATCTGAGCGAGGTACAAAGGCCAAAAAGTATTTAAATTGTTTTTTTTCCCCTCAGTGACCACTGGAAAAAAAATGTTTCTGTTGTCATAGCAACATTAAAAAAATGTCTATATCTGTTCTTTCACCTCTCACACAGGATCTGATGGTTCCATAGTTAAGAAGTAGTGGGGTAAACCCACTTATCCGCCTTTAAAAGCTCTCCGAATCAATCCGTACATTCAAGCCTCTGCTGGAGGCCATTATAGCGTAAATGCTCTCTCCAAATCCCAAGTCATCCTGCGGAGAGTACAAAAATCACGTGTATCCTATTAAGATGTTAATGAGACGTGGTGAAGATGCCACGTGGTGTTCCTGGTCACCCCGAGACCTGTAAGCACTGATACATTTATATAGAAAAGAAGAAGAATCTATACGTATACTTGGAACTAGGAGAAAACAAGTGGTTTTACGTTGTATGACCAGAATGGAGAGGCTGAAACGCTTCAAAAATATATTAATCCTAGGCATTTCAAGCTGCCACTTGGACTCCTTCAAAAGATGGCGTTGTTCCTTCTTAGTAGAGCGTGGATCAGGGTTTATGAGAGTCAACATCGGTGTGACCTCACAGGTTATCACACTCTGCGTCATGACTGCGTCATAGAACGCCACCCACGGAAAGTATTTTGGTGTCAATTCTTTGGAATCGATATTTGGTGCTACGACACAGGGCTCCATTTAATTGTATCAGCCAATTAAAATAATCAGGGTTATTCAGAGAGAGGTGAAAAGCAGGGGAATGACTGGAGAATGGAAAATTCTAGGTCAAAATAGCCAAACCAGAAAAATTCTCCCTTTCATCTCACTTTCCAAATCGGCTATTTTGACCTAGAATTTTCCATTCTCCAGTCATTCTCCTGCTTTTCACCTCTCTCTGAATAACCCCGAATGATTTAATGATTCATTTGAAAAAAATAATTGGATACGATATTCGAAATAAAACATCTGGTCCGAAGAAGTGTTGACCAGAAAATCGACCTGAAAAGCTTTCTTCCGGCCAGCATCATAAGATCTTATGCTTTTATTTATCTGATGTTTAAAAAAAACATTTTTTTTTATTCCCTCTATGTTTCCGACCCAAAGCCCATTTTCATCCTCTTTTTAGCAGCAGGTGTTTTGTCATAAATCGGCATACCAGTCACTTGAAATTGAGTCGCCAAAGCCGATGTTTCCAGTAAAAGTTATAGCCGCGAGCGCCCATGTTTGATCCAAATTCTTTCATGAATCTGAAATTCGGCCAAAACGTTTTCCGAATTCAGCTATCAAGCAGAATTAAAACGAGGCCATAGTCATATACTAACAATGTGACAATATTTCTTCTTCAGAGCGTCGTCACATCTCTGTCACCGTCCTTGACCGTTCAACATCTCTTTTGATATGTTGAGCATAAATATGTTGGTGGATTTTTTGGAAGTAACATGTTGATACCTATTGGAATAAATATGATAAATAAAGCTAAATCCGCCCCGAAATAAACTAGAACGTGAGAAGTGAAGACCTCCTGTGGAATGTTATGGTGATTAAAACAGATTTCTTCAGCTGACCTTGATAGAAATGAAGCTGACCTCATGTGCAGAGATTGTCTATAATTGTTCTCAGGAAAGTCGCCCACCTCAAATTTCCAGCCATGTTCTACTTTTCTGTATGAACATCTTCACAAGGAGTGTCCACATTTATTCTCTGTCTAGGTAGAACCTTGATGACGTTGTTGCTCTCTGGACCATTCAATAGTAATATTTACACATTTTGGATGTTCTGGAGGCTTTAGAACCATCCTAGGTCATTAATCAATTCTTTGGTTCAGCTGGACTCCTATACTCGTTTTGCATTTCAAAGCTCTAGAAGGCCTCCAGCTTGGAAGCATGTGACCACACGTTTGGCTACAACAGTGAAATGAAATATCCGAAGAACTAGAAACTTGTTACCGTTTGAGCAACACAAACCTGTATGGGTTACCATTAGAAATGCAGTTAAATTGGCATTCCTGGTAGCATCTGCCCAACCTCTAAAGAAGCTGCTCTTCTCTATATGTAGTCTCGCAGTATTTATTTCATTCATGGATAACAATGATAATCATAATATAGTATGGTTCCCCAACCTTGTCTTTTGCGCCTTTCCTCATGTTTCCCTTACCGGAGCTGACTGCTTCTCTCTCTCAAAGCAGGAGGTTATGAAAATGAGCCTTGTGCCCAGGAGACACTAATTATCTACTAAGTGTGAAAGCCAGAGTGATTAATTAAGAGATAATAAAGAGAGAGGGAGGGCAAGAGAGGGAATAATGCCTTGCTTTGATGATAAAACCTGAGGTAAGCCAAGCAATTAGGGGAATCTTTATCAAGAGTTAGCTGTAATCCACAAGTTATCTCTAACCCGAATATTTTACTGAAGGAGAAAGAAGTTACACGCGCGGTGAGAGACCTGGAGGAATTAAAAGGACGGCAAAGGACAATCACGACTTTCAATTCGATATCTTCTTCTGAAATTAACAAATCGTTTTAATATTGGGAGCTGCAAATTGTGCCATCAGAACCGCATAAAAAGCCAGTCAAGGTTGGACTTCCATCACGTCCAAACTCATGGCACGTTCGTTAATGTTTGGATTGAGTCAACAAAGAACATCCAGTCTATATAGCAAAGAAGTGGAGATATGGCCAGTGTATACATACTTCCGAGTTGTGACTGCAGAGTTCTGAAGAAGGCTTTGTATGGTGCTGACCGAGGAGTAGGAAAAATAGTAGCAACACAAATGACCACTAGTGATGCCCAGCTGTTCAATGCTGTATCTACCATGGAATGTCCTAAGCCAATAATGTGATGTTCTATGTAAAATGCTGGCCAGCAACATAGATACTGACCACTGAGTGACACTTTAATCTCCTGAAATCTTGCAATATCAATAGAACGTGTTCTTGAGTCGCACTTGACCTTAAAGCTTTTTGTGAAGCAACACTTGTTCTATATTGAACCGAATGTGGGATATACGAAAAGTACTGATTTGAAATTCAAATATTCATTAAATGAAGATGCGCAATGGCGCAGAAGGCGGCCATATCTACGCTAACTTCGTTTAAGAATACAATGAACACCAAAAGAAGGCTTGATCATGTATGAAGAACATTAGTCTGCGTGGCACAACCCTGGGTTTGAATAGTCTGAGATATTTCCAAGAGGGACGAGTTGGATCAAGATGAAGATTAGTGACACCTTATTTAATGGATTGGCCAACATTGGGGATCTTTTATTGATGATTTCCCCAAAAATAATGACCGTCGTCAGTTCTCTCACAGTATTTATGGAAGTCATCATTATTGGTGCCTTGATTTGTTGAGTTGGCCAAAAACCTAAGATTGGCCAACTTTCTCAATTAATAGGTAAAAGCTCTGTACATGGTCAACTCGTACATCACCATACAAGAGAACCTTTAATGTTGGTTCTTGCTGGAGCCTCGAGGGGTCAAATGCCAGACTGTGACTTTTTGAAGAAATCAAGGCAAACCAATAGTGGTTCAAAAATTGAATGGAGCACCCAACCAGGCAACGTTTCTGTCAGAACACAAAGGTCAATGTTTTGACCAACACGTTTGATTGGCTGCTCCATTCAGTTTTTGAACCGCTATTGGTGTGCCTGGATTTCTCATTTACAATGAGAAACGATTAACGTTGTCTTTGGTCGTCTTATTAATGATGTCACCACCAATTGTCACCTCCTGTCAGACCTTTTGTGAAAGCACCACCAAATATAAGGATTTTTATCTCCTTAATCTTGTGGTGCATGTATCGAATTTGATCAAGTTGGTCTCGAGAGACCCCTCACTTGAGCCACACTAGATCACCTTCAGACATGGTCCCCTCGATGCTTCATGTTCCCATGCTTGCTTGAGTGAAGCTCATCAAGTTTTTACACCATGTTAAATTGTTGAGTCAAGCATTGGTTGACATTCACAGGGCTGCCACCAGAAATCTTGGGGCCCCTACTGGTCGGAGTCCCCTTCTCTCAACTGCCCATCTTTTTACATCACTAGACAGACAGTGTGTTAAATCCCTGGTGGTCCAGCAAGGGGATAAAAGTGTTCTTGGATGGGACAGCGTTTGGTCTGCACCTCTACCTGGTGCGGACCATGCTAATCTCGCGCTCAGTGAAAAGTCAGGGCGTCTTTCTGGCCCCAGATGCTGTGGCCCATTGAGAATTTTCTTGGTATGTTGGTGGGCTAGACGTGGTTGGCATGGAAGTGCCCTTTCATCTCTGACGGTTAGACAAGCTACACAGGGTTTGGTAATGACTAGAGCCCCTGGTCATATAATGAGCTGTCACCCCCCTGATGGCGGCCCTGGACGTACATTACAATTTCTTGTACTTGGAGAAGAAGACATTATCAGAGAAGATCACACCACGAAAAGCCTTGTGATTGGGATTTCCTTTGCTAGTCCCAGGTTCAGGTTCCATACCGAGCGCCCCTTTACGCAGCTCACAATGATTCAGAATGTGTTGGTTCCGTTCTGAATAAATTATTAATGCTAATGGCACGACGCTCGGCAATGGAAATTCCAGCCATCATTCAAAGCTTTGTGACTGATGCTAATGGATCACATAATTAATTGCAACCTGATTTATGCAACGGCAACTATTTCTCTAAGTGTCTACGACATCGGTTAAGACCGTCTGCTCGATAGGGGATTTAATACATGAAAGAAGGGTGCGAGGGGGGGGTCATTTATTTGTTTTACTTTTTACATCAACGAAAAAGAAAACAAAAAGCCTGTTGGTTAAAAGAAAAATAACCTAAGCCACGGTTGTGCCATTATAATTTGGCCGCTGTCTTGGCAGAGGAGCCGCGAGCGCAGTATATTAGAGGATCACTAAAACGCTGTCACTTTAAATGGAAAATGTAAGGAGCGAGACGAGCCAAATATTAGATCAGAAAACCTGCTCAGCAGAAAACACTGAAAACAGGCAGCTTTCCAATAGCATAAAAATGCACGGCACTAAGAAAAAAAAAACGGACAGTAATTCTCCATCTTCCCCCGATCTATAAAGCTCTGGAGCAAATACCCTTAAAGTGGAATCGCAGGTTAATAAAGCAGGGCTCCATAATATATACAGTATATATGGTAAACATTCACATTTCTGGTTTTTATAGCTGGATTTGTGCTTTATGCACAACACGACACACATTGTAATTTAAAAATACTCTCAGTAAAGGAATCCCAATTAAAAGCACAAGAATATCCGTCCCATGCTCCACTCCTATCACTCAGGGGCGGCAGCGCACACTGTATAATGCGCTATTCAAAGAGAGACGATCTGGCCCTGAAATTGCACCGAGCAGTGAGTTTCCCTGTACGGTGACATTTTGTGGCCATTCGACCATTCAGAACGCTGGAAAATCCCCAGGAGCCAATCATCCAGTAAACTCGATCAGGTCATAACTGGAGCAATGAAAAGGGATTTTATTCATTGCAAACTGATTGGGCTCCAGAATGCACCTCTAAAGGTCCTGCACCGCCGACAGGTCAGCCGAGGTGTAGAAAGAGTTTGAACAGTGTGGAGACGCGGAGCTCCAGCTATATTATGTTACATGTATAGCACGTTGTGGCCAGCAGGGGGAGCCCTCTGCCTGTCAAATGACTGTACTGGCTGTAAAATGTATTATATTTGGAGGCTACGTACATTTTTACATTGTCTGTAATGGAAAGTTTCCCATAAATCCACTGGGTCCTGGCAGTGGTCTTCTAGAAATCACTTGGCAATGAAGGGGTTACTGGCCATTTAAATAAAGTAGAAACCTCTGTGTGTTGGACTAGTTTGGATATAGAGGAATGAAAGGGCAGCTTGATGTAACGTAACCCCCATGCTTGGCTGCATCTGTGGGAAAGCATTGAAAAGGAGAAGCCTTGGTCTTCTAGAGTTTTTTGTTTTGTCATTTTACGGAAATGTAAGAGGGGCAACAACTAAATAAAGAAAATTAATTTGCAAAGATTTTTTTATTATCATCATCATTTATATAGCGCCAACAGTGTCCACAGCGCTTTACAAGAACCAAAGGGAACAAAGGATTTTAAGGATCTATAAAGACAACACCAGTGGGGTTTAACCCCTTAGGGACCGCTGACGTACCATGTACGTCCTGCCCATGGGTCTCCCTTAGACCCGCGGACGTACATAGTACGTCAGCGGCTCCTAACCTCCCTCCCGCCCGATACTTAGCTCCCTCGTTGGATCCCTCACAAATATGGCAGGGAGGAAGCCTGCCCCCATGATTTAGATGGGCCGGCGAGCTCTATGACGTCACCACGCTGTGTGGTGACGTCATCAGCAGGCGCCCACATTAAAATCAATGGAGGGGAGGGGGGGCTCGTTCGGAGCCCTATATCCCCCAAACCATTGACGATAGAGCGCTGCAAGTTGCACCGCTGGAAAGGGGAGAGTCTCCCATTTTCAGCGGTGTGCAGCATTAACTATTTCGCTGCCGGATCGCGATTCGGTGCAAATTTGCACCAAATCGCGATTCAAACCTGGAGGAGGCTAACATCATGAATGTCAGCCAAGCCTCCAGGTCACCCCCCACCCACTGACATCCCCACCATATGTGTGAGGATGTCAGTGGGCCAGTTAACCCCCTAGCTGCCAAGGGGAGGTAGGGGGGTCATTTGGATCCCGTTATCTCCCGATCAATGGCAGCTATATCCCTGATCATGGCCTTTCCAATGATACCAAACATGACTAGGTTCGGTGTAAAACAAAGCTGCAAAAAACTAATAATAAAAAAAACATTTAATTTTTTTAATTTTTTTTTATTTTTTTGTCTGGGGGGGATAGTTAAATAGGACCTAGGCTGTCATCTAAAAATAATGAGCATAAAATGGTCAGAATGAGCTCAGCATACATAGGTGAACTGGCTCAGGAATGAAGGGGTTAAAAAGCAAAAACATGTAAAAATTGGGTATTTCTATTCTCGGGACAAAATTACATTACAATTACATTAAACACAAACTATTTAGCCGGGGTCTTTTTTGGTGGTTGTAGATTTTGGGGATTAAATTATGATAAAAGTGTGTTTTTACCATTTGTTCATCATTTCATATTTTTTGTCTAGTAAATTATAGGATATGATGGAAATAATGGTATTTTTAGAAAGTCCATTTAATGGCGGGAAAAACTGTGTATAATATGTGTGGGTTGAATAAACGAGTAAGAGGAAAATTTGACCTAAACCCTAACAGCGCAGAAACGTAAAAACAGCAGCGGTCACTAAAAGACGGATTTGTGTAAAACCGCCCGGTCAATAAGGGGTTAACAACTGACACATTGAACATGATCTAATCAGTAACAGCAGAGTTAGGGTGATCGGGGGGGGGGGGGGAAGGAAAAAGACACAAAAAAAATATTGTGCCTATATTCTTCCAAAACCCCCATCACCTCCTCCTGCAATCTATCCCCTAAGTCTGTGAATGTAGCACGATGCTTCTGATTTGTGTTGCTCACTCCAGGGCTGGCATTTTGAGGTGCGTGCAGGCTTGTGGTGGGTAATCTCACTGGGCGAGCGCGTTACCTCATTACTGACACCTTCTTTTAAATTAATTTTATAGCCTGCATAAATCAAAGCAGACAGGCCGCAGATTCCTCTAGGAGAGATAACTAAATGCACTTTGAGGAGTGATAATGGCTTTTAATGATGTAAAGTGTAATTCCTCTACCGAAATGATTTAACTCTCTCTCTGTCACCAGAGCTGCCTCCGCAACGCCGTCACCGTAATGGCCAGGGATAGCACTCGTTTCATCTCCCGGCACCTATATACACTTCTGCAGGACAGCGTATGTTGGTCACGGCTCCATTCCTGAAGGATTTTATGTTAAATGTGTTATGGCTTTTTTCATCTAGCTTTATTTAAAAAAAAATCTGAACAATTTGCAGTTATTATTGGTCATAGAAGCATGATCAGCGAGCTCTTAGCACACCTTCCTTTTCCTGTCGAGCGACATGCTGGGATTGGTTGACGATATTAAAGGACCCCCTGTAGTCTTTTTTTTTTATTAATCGTTGACAGCGAGGGTTTGATCATTGTGATATTATTCCAAGATGACGTCCCCCCATGATAAAAAGCTGACAGATCTTCAAGGACTCCTTCTTGCTAAACACCCATAGCTCTGCTTGATGAAATGATGTGGATCCATTTGACTTGGCGTCTTAAAATAATCGGCGGACTGGAAATCTCAGGTGACAGCGACACTTTTTAAGGCACCCCTGCTTTAGCGCCCGAGGCCTGCAGTAATATCCCGCGCTTCTGCTTCAGATTAGCCAGAGGGCTTTTCTAAAGATGGCGGCTCCCGCAGGGGGGGATTTATTTCCTGACTTTGCAGGTTTCATTCGTTAAATTGATGAGCACGTGTTACTGTCAGGTGCTCGCTGTGGATACTGCGGCTGCAACACAAGCCATCTTAGTGCCTGAGAGTTGTAGGAGTTGTTCATCAGTAAGAAACCGAGAGCCTTGTGTCGGCTGATCTCACTTTAGCCAAATGCAGCGGGTGAAAAGATTTCCAATTTTCTTTCTTCCTGCTTGATATCAAATCCCGAATGGACACAAACACTGTGTTTGTTGCTAAACAAGTTGGGGGTTTATTTACTAATTCAATAAACAGGAAAATGCAGAAAATTAGCCATTAATTGTAAACGTCAGACCAAGCGAGCCGAATGTGGAAAAGAAAACCCCCTTCAACTCTAGAGGGGCTTTCACAAAGCTCGGAGATGTTCACTGTGGTTCCTAGGCATGTCCCGATCCCAATTTTAGAGCCACTGATCTAATCAGAGTTGTGTGGTATTTGGGATCGGCCAATACAGAGTCCCGATCTGATACTGCATGACCCGCGGTTGGACCGGGAACTCGGCTGCTAAAGGTAGTCCCGGGGCCGCGACATTCACCGTGGCACCTTCTCTGCCTACTCGCAGGTTATAGAGTAGGCCGGTAAGACGCTGCCGTTGAGTGCACAGTTGCAAAGTCTCCCTGAGCTACCAACGTCACCATGTCCCAAGTCGGCCCATCCTAGCGGCCCTGTAGCTGGGAGTCACGACCTTATGATAGTGGCTCTCTTGTGGTTGCTCAGACTGGCGAACCACACAACTTGACACAGGATGTGCTGGATAAGTGTCTTGTGCACTCGGCATACCACCAGCTCCTCTTCCGTCAGCTCTCCGCCAGACTTGGACACAGGGATCAGATCAGCTTGAAAGGTTCATTCCCAAGAAATGCTGTGGTTGAGTCCTGATCTTGAGGATCGGATCGGGACATCCCTATTACTGACATTGGTAAAAATCAGTCGATGCAACTAGGGTAAACTGGAGATCCAGAAGAAAAATCCAACACCAGCAGATTTATCTCCTGCAAACAACGGTGCACAGCAAACCTCCGATATTCTGCCGCAAAAATCCTAAACCGCGGCTGTTCTCAGTTTTCTGTTGCCTATAACACGGGGGAATAAACAGCGGTGATTTTACGGTGGCGCTCTACATAGACCTTCCATACAAGACGTGGTGACAACGGTAAACCGCTTCCACTGAAACACCGCAGAAATCCATGCTGAATAACGCCGGCATAAACCACAGTGGAAACAGCAGCCGGTGAATAGCACATTGAATCCTACATGGACAACTACGCCGAAGAACGTAGACAGAAACTACGGTGGAATGAACAGGGTAAAGTACGGCAAACTACCACGGCAGTTCCTTAAATAGTGTATCATCCTACAACAGCCACTAGTTTACCAAACCTAAACCGATCTTCTGTCAATGAATGGGGAGTGAATAACCCCTGGAAAGCTAATTGCTATGTCTCCACTTTTCCCAGTTTAGTGAATAAACCCCTGAGTGAACTTCATCTCCGAATGACTGAGAAATGAGCAAGATCAGGAGAGATTGTTAAAATAAAGTAAGAGGGAACAATGTCCCAGCTCCCCTGCATCCTGTGAATTTATGGGTTACTGTTTAGTGAATTAACCCCTCTATGTTTAGTAAGCGACTCCCTGGAGATTCACCCTCTGCGGCAGAATTCTGCAAATCCCACCTGCTAATCACCCACTTATCTGCAGACGCCGTGTGACTGCCGTTCTATGGAATAACAATGAGGCGGAATTACCCTGGAGAATTAGGCACACTCAGAAAAACAAAAAAAACACATCCATTATGCAAAAAAAACAAAACAATTTTTAATAATTAAGTTGAAGTAAAATGCTTTCCGTCCAAACAGGTTTTATTAAATCATTTAACACGTGCATTGCAATAAAAGGTAACATCTTAACGGGGACGCCTGCTGTGTTACACGCGAGATATTATTTAAAATAGCACTTCTATATGTATGTTTATTATATATATATACACACGGTAATAACACTATCCTGTGCTCAGACGCCGGGAAAATAACGAAACCACTTCCTTTAAATGGACATTCTAGCTTTTTTTCTTCCATGCTCTAAATCCGATCCTTTTATTATTTATTTCCTGCCTTTATCAAGTTATTCCTATTTAATCAAAGAGGCCAGACTTCTCCTGACCTAAACACATGCACTTTACTAACCAGTCTGCATTCCTACACATCCAGCTCAATCTGCCGTGCACCGCTATGTAGCTCACCGAGGCACGGTTTCAATAGGAAGCCAGGAAGGCTTGCAGCTCGGTCAGCATTGCGGTTCAGTTGGCACAGCTGCTTGAACCATTACGTTATTGAATGGGGCCATTAGGTAAATTATTTATAGCTTGTTTAAACAGAAATATTTGATTTAGGGAAAGATTCAAATAACAATAGCATGTTGATTAAATTGAATAGAAAGACATATTCCATAAAGACGCCCAACGATAACAGACATGGATATGCTTCCAAGAACACCTTGTTCAAAAGATTTATTTCCCCAACTCCTAGTATAGGTGCTTTCTGTAAAAACCATCGTGGCATATGGGAATTTAGGATTGGTATCTTTTGAAAATGGAAGATTTATGGGTAAGACATACAACCCTGGTGGATCAGACTTGGACCATGGGCCAGAGACTCGGGGGAGGGGGGCTGCATACCTTCCCAGTCTGTCACTTATGGGGATTGATAGACGATGTACGACTATGCAAACGTGCAGATTTATTCTCTGGGGCCACCTCTAGTTGACACTGATCAGTAGCGGCCTGGGAAGTCACGGTACAGGTAGATTTCTAATATTTGTCCCCTAACACAAATAGATCTGGTTAACTTGTCAGTTCCCTGAGCTCTCGTAAGTTAAATATGAAATTATCCCTCTCTACCACTGATCAAAGCTTCTGAATTAGCTTTTGAGCATATCTTTGTCTGCAGTCTGGATCTTGTCCGTTGCTTTCCACTGAGACGGTGCCGAGACAGCCGTCTAAACGATGACCTACTTTCTGGCAAGTCTGAAGATCTAGTTTTCCTTCTGATCCTTTTTTATGCTTTATCTTTTTACATTATCATTTAGTTTCTTCTTTGGTGCAATCTCTCTCTCTCCGCCATTTGTATCTGCTCTGCATGGGTCTTCTGATTCAAGAACAATGCTTCATAGAGGCATGGGGGTCCAAGTGACAGCTGAAACAAGAGATTCATAAGAATCCCAGGCTCTCAAGAAAGAGCCCAGGAGTCTTCACACGTCATGACGCACTTCCAAAAACGTCAAAGATCTCCATCATGTCCACATTTTCATGTTGGATGTTTATATAAATAATTGCCCAACAGGAAACATGTACACTGGATTGAACAAGAGCCCGGGAAGGTCAACCTTTGCTGTTGAAAAGTTTAGAATGGTTCAGTCAAGTGTCAAGACTCATTTAACATGGATTGATTCTTAAGAATTGGGCAAAATCACCAAAAGAAGCCAACGGGAACCTCTTCAGAGCAAGTCGTGGCCAAGTAATACCCACATCGCAAGCTGATCTTAAAAACGATGTTGTGCGACCCAAGACAAAGAACATTAAGTTGTGAAAGGTGTTCTCTTTGACGTGTCTATACGTCAAGTCCTCTGGTAATGTTTTTTTCAAAGCGAGCCGAATTGGCCACTGAATTGCACTGAATGGTAAATTTTAGGGATGCACCAAAATTTCTGCCACCGAAAATTATCGGCCGAAAATGGTGTTTTCAGTTTCGGCCGAAATGGAAATTCATCAGAAAAAAAAAAAATCGGCCCAAAATTTCCCTTTCAAAGTAGGGCCTGGAGGCCCGGCCGAGCCGGGGGCTCGCCTGAGCCTGTAGGCTGGCATCCAGGCTCAGGCAAACCCCCGGCTTGGCCTGGGCCTAGAGGCCCAGCCGAGCTGGGGGCTCACCTGAGCATGGAGGCCAGCCGAGCATCCTGCGACAGCCGTAGGACTGTCACCGCTGGAGCTCAGGGCCGAAGTAGGAGGTTGTAGATGCAACCAATCAGCCATACGAACCTGGGCCTGGAGGCCCGGCCGAGCAAGCTGCTCGGCCGGCCTCCAGGCTCAGGCGAGCCCCGGCTCGGCCCGGCCTCTAGGTCCAGGTTCGCATGGCTGATTTTCGCTATCGGTTTTCGGACGAGCCGATCCCGAATTTTTGGTTTCAGTATCGGCCGGAAATTTCCGTTTCGGTGCATCCCTAGTAAATTTCCCTGTACGGTGCAATTTTGACACAATTCGGCTATTCAAAAAGCTGGCAATTCGCCAAATATTGGCAAATTGCAATTTGGCAAATACAGTGCAATTCTTCGACAGTGAAATCCCCCATAGAGAAGCAACGGTTAATCGATTCACAGACAACAAACAGCAGAGAAATGACAGAGAAATGCCCTGATTTTCAGTGCTTTTGTTCGACAGCTTTAAACAAGCGAATCCCATAGATTTCAATGTTAAAAAAATCCCCCATTTTCATAATTTTTTTATTCAACCGTTTATTGTTTTAATTTGCAGCAAAAAGTCTCTTTATTAATTTATTTTAGAATTTTTAGGCATTTTTTGGGGATTTTTTCTTTGAAATTTTTGATTTACATTTTTTTAAATTACATTTTTTCTATTCTGTAGCAAACCTTTTTATTGTTATTCGTAGGATCTTATATATTATTTAAAGGCATTTTCATGAATTATTTTTGTTTAAAACGCCTTTTAAAAATTGCATTTTTTTAACACTTGTTCGGCGGCTGGTAGACTTTTTTTGGCAGCGATTGACGGCTGATTGGAGGCTGCGTTTGGCGGTTTGCAGTGGTTTTTATGATCAATTTGGCGCTTTTTTTAGGTGCATTTGGTGGCTCATTCCCTGCACTTTCGGGACCCTACGGTTTATGCTGAATTTCCTGCAGGGTCACTGAGTTGGACTAGCCGAAGTGCCTGGAACCGGAGAGCACAGACAGGTCATGACATTTCGGTGCTCTCTGAATAACCCTGTCAGGGTTATTTAAAGAGAATCGAAAAGTCACTGCATGTTCGGTGACCTTTCGTTCTCTTCAATTCGGCGCAATTCGGCAATCCTAGTTCGCCGACTCTGCCATGTATTCAGCAAGCACCACAGGGCCGCCGTACTACAGGGAAAACCTGCCGCTTTCCCAACGAACACTCATTGCAAAACCTGCCGAACACTCACCGAAACCCGCAGAAACAGCTGGATTAACCTCGCCGAACACGCCGGAGAAACCTGAGCAGGAGCCGATCACAGCACAGAGCAGCCACTGGAAAAACCCGACACGCAGATGAATGAGGTGAAAAAAAACCCCAAAAAATAGTACGCTTGAAAGTTCGGAATTTGAAATGCTGTTTGGAAAAAAAAAAACTGAACGAAAATACCTGGAATTTACATATAAAATCCAATGAATGATAATAAAAAGGGCCGTTACAGAAAATTTAAAAAAAAAGTAACAATTTTTTGCCAAAAAATGCCTTAAAGATCCTAAAAAGTCTATAAATAAAGAGACTCTTTACTGCAGAATATTATAATAAACGGTTTATTAGATATTGAATTAAAACCGGAATATTTTTAACATTGAAGCCTATGGGATTCGCCTGAATAAACCTGCCGAATGAAACCACCGAATGGCAGGGCATTTCGGCAACTTTTCACTGCTGTTTTTTGTTCTCTGAATAGACGAAGCATTGCCCCATTCTCTATGGGGATTTCACTGCCCTCGAACAGGCACCGAACAGGCACCGTATGTGCAGGCAATTCGCCAGGATTTGGCGAATTGCCTGCTCTCTAGATAGCCGAATGGCAGGAACGATAACCGTACCCTGAATTTCACTGTTCCGTTTCCTTTCGGGGCCAGATCGGCTCTCTGTGAATAACCCTGTGTATGTTCGTAAGCTTTGTTGCTTCTATAAGATATTTCTCCAGCCAGTTGGACCAGTGGTAACTGCCCGCCTTACCTCTTGACACATGAAAAGCCTAGAGATTTACCATTTACAAATTCTAGACTAGGAAAAAAAACAGCAATTAGAACAATTCCTGGGAAAATGAAAAACGGCACAACGAAATGATAATCCCTGCAATCCTAGAAAACAAAATCTGCCCAAATAGTGAGAGAGCTGCGCTGGTGTGGGGGAAGTCACAATCTGAGTATCAGTTCAGGCATAGAATTATTTACAATAGAAATAAATCTATTTACTAGAAACAGCTCCTATGTTTAAAGGTGACAGCGTTTCAAGCAAATGACACAAAGAAAGGATTGCTGAAGTAAAAACTATCTGGCGATTAATGATTATCACAGTTTCTCTGTGTATTGGGCAGTAACAGCAGTGTATACAGGAGGATCGGGTCCCTTGCTGCGAGCTTGTTACAGCGGCACGCCACTGATGGCGTTATTGATATATAAAATACGTAAAAATAAATGCATTTATCTGCCGACTTTTGTTAGAGAAAAAAGCCAGAAGAAACACAATAATGGGCTTCCCTGCTAGGCGGCAGAGCACAGAAAGCTGTCAAACTGTGCCCATTTGCACTTACTCATCCTCCACAAATGATTCTCTTCCCTGCACTGACTAATAAAGGGGCGACTGGGGCTCTCTATCGCACGCCCTTCCCTCGCTCATTGCCAACTGGTTGCCTATGATAAGGGGGAAAAACACCGCTCCATACTAACCATACGGCTAAGGGCTTGGTGTGTGGTTACAAGTCTTGAAGTCTATACCTCGAACGGGGGCAGCAAAAACATAAAAATTTGGGGTGATCATAAAATATGGAGATTAAAATAGGAAAGTGGGGAATAGGCAGATGCTGAGGTTTTTAGAAACTCAATATCTTGGGATGAAATCAGCAAACTCATTGTAGCTCAGGAGAATTTTTCAGACTCTTGGCTGGATGTGTTGAATGGACCAACTCCTATTATCTTGAATAGTTGGGTTGAGTAGACCATCTCATAATATCTTGGGTATATTGGTTGACTCTTGGCAGGTTGAGTTGCATGGGCAAACTCATATTATCTTGGGTAAATGGTCAGTCTCTTGGCTGGTTGAGTTGCATGGGAAAACTCATTATCTTGGGTAAATGGTCAGTCTCTTGGCTGGTTGAGTTGCATGGGAAAACTCATATTATCTTGGGTAAATGGTCAGTCTCTTGGCTGGTTGGGTTGAATTGACAAACTCCTAATATCTCAGGATAAATTGGCATAATCTTGGCACCGGAGGTGAATTGTTAGATTCATACATGGTTATTCAAAGAGCACCGAAATTTCAGTGCTCGTTCCTTCCCTCCACTTTGTGGAATATTTTTCCAATATTTGGCGAACTGCCAGCTATTTGTATAGCTGAATGGCTCCGAAATTGTACCGTACAGGGAAATTCACTGTTCAGAGCGATTTCAGAGCCAAATCAACTCTCTTTGAATATTCCCTATAGTACAGTATTTCCTAAACCTGTCTCGGGACCCTCAACCAGGCCAGATTTTGCAGATCACCTTGGGGAAATACAGACTGAATCCTGCAATCACTGAGCAGCAAATCATATCACCTGTGCTGTGCATCAGATATCTGGCAAACCTGGCGAGGCGGAGGGTCCAGAGGACAGGTTTGGGAAACACTGCTATAGTTGATTGAGATATTATGAGCTTATCCAAATAACAAAATGTCAGTAGGCAAATGAGCAGATTTATGGCATAATGGGTTGACTGGACAGCTTCATGGCTTATTGATTTGAATGGGCAGCTTTATGGCATATTGGGATGAATGGGCAGATTCATGGCTTATTGGGTTGAATGGGCAGATTAATGGCTTATTGGGTTGAATGGGCAGATTCATGGCTTATTGGGTTGAATGGGCAGATTAATGGCTTATTGGGTTGAATGGGCAGATTCATGTCTTATTGGGTTGAATGGGAAGATTAATGGTTTATTGGGTTGAATGGGCAGATTAATGGCTTATTGGGTTGAATGGGCAGGTTCATGGCATCTTGGGTTGATGGGGCAGATTCTTGTCTTATTGGGGTGATTGGGCAGGTTCATGGCTTATTGGGTTGAATGGGCAGATTCATGGCTTAATGGGGTGATTGGGCAGGTTCATGGCTTACTGAGTTGAATGGGAAGGTTCATGGCTTATTGGGGTGATTGGGCAGGTTCATGGCTTATTGGGTTGAATGGGCAGGTTCATGGCTTATTGGGGTGATTGGGCAGGTTCATGGCTTATTGGGTTGAATGGGCAGGTTCATGGCATTTTGGGTTGATGGGGCAGGTTCATGGCTTATTGAGTTGAATGGGCAGGTTCATGGCTTATTGGGTTGAATGGGTAGATTCATGACATATTGGGTTGAATTTGCATATTCATGATCCTCCTATGGAGGATTGTGATTTGCAGCCCTGTCGAACGCGCATCATAGCATTTTGATGGGGAGGCTTTGAGCACGGCCGCTGTAGCGCACAATTCGTAGGCGTGCTACAGCTCATGGCCGGCCCCGTCGTAACGTCACAACTTGGCGTCGGGAGGCACGTCAGTACATGCACTGGTCTAAATAGAGGAACAGGGAACCTCAGATTGGTGAAACAGTATGAGAATCATAGTAGCGGGGGCCTAGAGTGTAGAGGTGCCCCCCACACACGCTCCAGTAATGGAAATCTTATGTAAATATCGCTTTGAATCATATTTTAACGGGAAGATTGGGGACATTCGGCCGGGTGACGGAAAACTAACCTTCTATTCAATCACTCGGAGGGACGGCTTATAAATGTGCATCTTATCAGTTGTCAGAATTTGTGGTCCTGCAATTGGCAGCTTCAATAGACCTCTTCTGTCACCCGGATGAAAGAGGGGCAGCGGGCCAGGATCTCGCTAATCACTCAGGAATATAAAACATCTCCCTGATGATTCACCGTACAGCTGGCACCAATTTCCCCCTGCAAACACGCACCTCCCCCCACCAATAGCTCCCCCCCCACCAATAGCCCCCCCCCAATAGCGACCCCCCCAATGAAATCTCCATATGTATTAAGAAAGAGCTTTTATAGACTCTCATACCAATAACCAACAAAGCCGGGAGTCACGCCGCAGGGGAGAGCGGAGAAGTACAAAACCTCATGCATTTTCACTTTATTTGCAGCGTCTAGGAGAGGTTCACTATTTTAATATGTATATACACCAAAGATCAGGACTTTTTATGGGATACCGGAAGCATTACAACACAAGTAGCCTGGCCCTGATAAGGTGGGTATCAGGATGGTTGGGCATTTGGGCTTCTGAAGTGTCACGTTCCCACGTTCCAATCCTGTCTCCCTGCCCTCTGTATTCCTTATGTCTGTGTTTCCCTGTGCTGCTTTCCCTGACATGCAGCTCAGGGGTTAAGTTCTTTGCTCATTGAGCTTTTGCTGGTGATATGGGCTGATTACTCCCCTATTTAAAGCCATGGGCCCATATCACCATGCTCTTGCATCCTGGTTCACTTCAGCTACAGATTTGTTCCTGAGAGCTCCCTGTTATTCTATCCTAGTGCTTTCTCAGTGTTTCCCCCTTGTCTGAGTTCTAGGTTTCTGATTGACTTCCTGGTATTGACCCTCTGGCCTGGCTGACAGATTTTCTCTGGTGCTATATCCCCGCTTTGGCTCAAGGTATACGTTTTGGTTTTGACCCCTGGCTTATTCATTGACGACTCTTCTGGATATCCCTAGCTGTTCTGTGCATATTGTATTATATGTTGTGTATCCCTGTAGACCACGGCTTTTGTATATTGAAGTCCTTCCCTGCAAGTTGTTGAGTATACTCCTTCAGGTGTCTGTGTTTTCCCCTGGACTCTGCACGGCTACAAAGGTAACCTTTTTCTATTAGTGCAGATTCGGCCACTCTAAGGACCGATCTACCAGTATAGGGCTCCTTCGGTATAGCCGTGCAGAGGTCCCCAGTGTCTCCTGTGGTTTATTCACATATCCCAGATCATTGTGTCACGCATCTCTGCATATAGCGGCTTTTCCTCTTACCTGGGCCCTACTTGGCGCATGCCAGGTACCGCCATTGTGGCTGAACGTGACATGAAGACGCTGGGTCGCAGGTTGATTAGGGGATACAAAATATCAATTTGTATCAAATTTTTCGGCCTTAATACCGCTTTTCTATATATACCATGTTTAAATCAGCGTCTGGATGAAAAGATTTTATAATCAAACTAATATAAGTCAATCAGCCCTCGTCTCTGGGCAGTAACGTCTGCACGCCTGCAGGCTCACCATCATGCTCGCCACCTTGTGGTCACCGATGGAAATGAAGCTGTAAAAAAGTTTCTGATTGAAAAACGAGACTCACATTTAATACAATAACGCTGAGCTAAAACAACACAAACATGAACCCATATCAGAATGACAAACACTCGAATGAAAACCTTTTATTTTGCAGCCGAATTGCTTTACTGATGCACGAAAATAATGCAAGTGCTTCTTTCTAAATGGGGGAGGGGGTTGTTGTGTACAATACAGCCCCCCCCCCCCCCGTGAGTATAAACCTAGGGGCATTTTTATATAAGTGTCTTTTTTGTTGCACCATTTCTATGCATCCATTAGGTGGCACATTCCATTAAGGATACCATGCCAGCGTGGCACACAAGTGGCAGGAAGGGAATCGGGATGAACAGAAGCAGGAGGACCTACTGATCCTACAGAAATAATTTTTCAAAGCTTTCAGCCTTGTGAGACCAGGCAGGGACAGCGTCAGTCTGAGGGACCGAGGCATGAACGGCTGACAGTCAGCACGGCGCTGGACAGCAAGCATGTGGCACCCTGCAGGATGGTCACCGTGGCACAACATGCATGAAATGTGAATACAGTTTGACACGGACCATTTGGGGTCAGCATTAACATGATGAGATACTCAGACCCCCTCACCACACAGGAATGTCTGACAGTCAGCTTGGCGCTGGATGCGGGCAAGATGCTGAGCTCTGCACATTTGTCTCCCCCGTATCATCGATGGACAGGGTGAGATCAGCATGTAATGTGCAAGCTCAACAAATTGCAGGAACACGCAGGATGAAACATACATCAAAAACCAACACACAGATTACACAGTGACTGAATGTGCTGAACCAGAGCGGGGGCTCATACCGTAAAGCGCCGCCTGATAGGGGACTCATTCTTGGCAGAAAAGACAATAACCATGAAAATAAAACATTGGATTGTTTCTTTTTCTTGTTAAATTCATACATTTGTAGGTTGTAAAGTTTTTGTTGTTGTTGGATCGCAGCATGTGCTCACGTATCCATGCATTCCCCGGGATCTCGTAAGGAAATTCATACATATCGAAGATATTTGCAGAAATTGGTTAAACATCCCCATCACCATCCAATGAAGGAATGTTATCCTTCTGACATTAATTACATGACTCGCATTAACCTAATTCATGTGGAGAATTTACAGACGCTTGCCCCCTCTCCTCCACCTGTACCCGTTATAAAACACAGGAGACACAGGGAACTCAACAGGGAGAGATGATCTACCTTCTGCACATTCCAATATTACCTATACTGATATGTCTGCATCACACATTATACAGAGAGGACACAATACAGAGAGTCTGGGATTTACTGATATGTCTGCATTACACATTATACAGAGAGGACACAATACAGAGAGTCTTGGATTTACTGATATGTCTGCATTACACATTATACAGAGAGGACACAATACAGAGAGTCTTGGATTTACTGATATGTCTGCGTTTCACATAATACACAGAGAGGACACAATACAGAGAGTCTGGGATTTACTGATATGTCTGCGTTACACATAATACACAGGACACAATACAAAGAGTCTGGGATTTACTGATATGTCTGCGTTACACTTTATACAGAGAGGACACAATACAGGGAGTCTGGGATTTACTGATATGTCTGCGTTACACATTATACAGAGAGGACATAATACAGAGAGTCTGGGATTTAATGATATGTCTGTGTTTCACATAATACACAGAGAGGACACAATACAGAGAGTCTGGGATTTACTGATATGTCTGTGTTTCACATAATACACAGAGAGGACACAATACAGAGAGTCTGGGATTCACTGATGTTTCTTCATAATATGCAGTTTGAGCTTTCTTTATAAAGTGTGATTTTATGTCTATCTATCAGTAATTATGGAGCAGTTCGTGGTGGAAGCCAATGCAATGTTCTCATGGTTTGCTCCACTTCCAGCACTTTGCCCCAGATTTGCTCTTCATGCCAGACCCCCCATATTCCCTATGGTGCCAGTGCATACATACATTACTTCACTTAACACGCGTGTCTTGCTAAACACTTGCATTGAGTTTCATATCTCGGGGTTATTTGTGGAAGTCATTAAATCTTGGATATCGCTCCATTGGAAGAACTGGGGAGGGGGAGCTGTGGGGGGGGGCTTCATCAATTTACAGATCTGTCTCTCTCTATATCTCCCTTTCCGCTAGCGTTTTGTCATTGTCTGCACATCCCTACGGGACGCGGCGCAGGATTGTAATTTACAACACTCAGGGAAAAAAAGTGCATTTATCTGTAACATACGAACCAAAAATGGAGCGATGTATCCACGTGTTAAACGCTGAACAGCGGGTAGCGAGTCCTCAGCGCCGACAATACAGAGGGATATTCTCCCTCCAGTCCTGAGACTTTTCATTTGTATCATTAGCTGTTGTTTAATGCAGAGCAGATAAGCCCTTTAAATAATTCCGCGGCGGAGCTTCACACGTTAGACTTGCCGACACGCTCATTCTTTTAGAAATCGCTCTATTTATTTTTTATTAAAAGCTTTCAAAAACAAAAGCTGCAATAAATACGGCCTGGACGCTAAAAATTAGCTAAAATTTCCCTTTGCGAGGAGATTAAAGGGGACAATTGCTTCCTTTTGTGAATGAGCATAATAAATAAAACAGGGAAAGAAGGAAAAAGCAAATAAATACAAATTTGGATCATGCCTTGATCATTAAGAAGCTTTTGATTTTTGGGGACAAAAGCCTAATTACCGACGTTTATATTCACGAAAAAAGGGTTTTCTAATATAAATAGATGTGGAGTCTCTCATTTCCTGCAGTTTGGCAAAATAAACCTATGTAAAAGGACTTGCAAGGAGAATTTAGCCGTGCAGAAAAAAATCGGAGCTGGATTCTTTGTAGCAATGTTTTTAAAATACATTTTTATTATTAATTTATTTTGCATCGGTGGGCAATATATAAGGAGGTATTCAGAGAGCACCGGAATGTCGCCGACATTTTGGTGCTCTCGGTCCAGCATTTTGGGGAATCAAATTCCCCGACTCTGCAGTGAATTCAGTATACAACGCGGGTTTCCGAAGTGCAGGGAAAATCCGCCGCAAACCGCCGAATCGAAGAACAAAAAAAACCAAACAGTGCGAAATCACTGAAATTATCGTATCTGATCCGATGAGCTGCCGGGAACCCACCAGCAAACATTGTATCCGATCCGATGAGCCCCGAAAATCCACTGAATGCGTCTGAAAAAAGCTGACGATCCACCGAACACGGGGCCGACCAGCCACCGGAAATAGCTGACGAACATTAAATTATAATGTGAACAATGATGCTGCAGTAATGAAAAATTTAGCTTTTTCGCTTTTTGCTAAAATCATGTATTTTCTCCGAAAAATACAGTAACAGTTTCCCATTTCTAAACAAGCGCACCCCATAGAATATATAACCACGAAGACTCGGATAATAAAATGTGAAAAAAATAACTTTACACACTGTAAATGATTGACGTTTTAATGGAAATTAAATTTTTTTTGTTTTCTTGTTATTGCATTCTGCCAGGGCATGACGTGTACATGTAATAATGATATATTATGAATCAGATGGGTCTGCCGTAAAAAATGATATATAATTTGTCTGGGTCGTATTATAAAACATGACTTCAAATCGCGTTTAAACATGATGAGCAAAAACGGTAAAAATGTGCTCCGCACACAGGGGTGAAATGGCTCAGCAGTGAAGGGGTCGAGCAATGCAATAACACTTGTATTTGCTGAGATTTCAATCTTCTGACCCAAAAAGTGACCCAAAACAAGGACTGACGGACCACCTCCTCTATTTCGGGGACTGTTTGCAGATTTTGTAAAATAGTTTAGTGAGATCTACACTATCAGGGTTATTCAGAGAGTCGAACTGGCCCCAAAATTGCACCGAACAGTGAATTTCCCAGCACGGTGCAATTTCGGGGCCATTCGACTTTTCAAAACTTGGCAATTCGTAATTAGATTTTCTGCTTTTTTTGGATGTGTTCAGGGGTTTTGTGGCCGATCGTCACGTGCGTTCGGTGGTCTTGCAGGGTTTTTTTTCGATTCAGCGGTTTTGTGGCGTTGTTTCAGATGCCTTTGGTGGCTTTTCCCTGCACTTTAAGGACCCTGTGGAGAATGCTGAATTCGCCGCAGGGTCAGTGAATTTAACTCCCCGTGTAGGGAGGGGAAGAGCATGAAAATTTTGGTGGAATTGCTTGTATGCTGATAATGCAGATCCTGTGTAAGCAGGAGATCTCACCATTTTATTATCTGTCTGCAGCACATTTACTGCATCTGCCTGTATGCTGATAATGCAGACCCCGTGTAAGCAGGAGATCTCACCATTTTATTATCTGTCTGCAGCACATTTACTGCATCTGCCTGTATGCTGATAATGCAGACCCTGTGAAAGCAGGAGATCTCACCATTTTATTATCTGTCTACCACACATTTACTGAATCTGCCTGTATGCTGATAATGCAGACCCCGTGTGACACTGTGCCAGATAATGGACGCCATCTAGAGTTTACAACCTTTCATCCCAGTGAGATTTCTGCCTGTATGCTGATAATGCAGACCCCTGTCTGACATTTGTGCCATATAAGGGACGCCATCTAGAATTTACAACCTTTCACCCCAGTGAGATCTTTGCCTGTATGCTGATAATGCAGACCCCATCTGACATTGTGCCAGATAAGGGACGTCATCTATAATTTACAACCTTTCATCCCAGTGAGATTTCTGCCTGTATGCTGATAATGCAGACTCCATCTGCCATTGTGCAAGATAAGGGACATCATCTAGAATTTACAGCCTTTCATCCCAGTGAGATTTCTGCCTGTATGCTGATAATGCGGACCCCCGTCTGACATTGTGCCAGATAAGAGACATCATCTAGAATTTACAACCTTTCATCCCAGTGAGATTTCTGTGAAGGATAAACCAATATATTAACCATTAACAATGAGACAGTTTATATCATTATAACCGTTAAACTATCTCAGAATAACAATTTCTTTACAAATCATTATTTTACTCTTCGTTTAATAGTTGACCACTCATCCCGTGCTTCAACTAAATGGTAGGATATTTTTTTCCAAATCGTGCTTGGTAGTGAAGGGGTTAAGGTTTTCATTTTATCTCTTTCCTTTCCGATACAATCACGGCTTCACAACACATTAATGTCTCCAGCGCACAATTAATTTTTTAATTTTTTCCTTGATCCGGCCAATGAAACGTCAGATTTTCGCCCTAAAAAACGCTGGGTCTGCCTCTTCTTTCCCCGATATAGATAGATTGGCGTACAATTTGTAATTGTCTAGTTAATCCCAACAATTTCCGTTGTAGCGCTGAGCGGTGTTTGTGTAACCAGCATGAACTTCCTTGAAGGACCTCTGCCAGACCTCCTTCTACAACACAAGGATGCAGACTATTTATACTGACGACGCAGCGTAAATATCTTTATTTTTCCTCCTCGCGGTTTTAAGGCTTTGGTTGCTTTTAGAAACCGTGTTACAGAGGTGAGCGTTACTTTATTATACACCTGTTACCAAGACTACTGAATAGGCAACCACAAAAGGAGAAGCTGCCCCCGGGGGCTCTACTGATAACAAAGCCACACACCGGCTTATATACATGTATATTAATGAGGATACACTGTCACAATATGACACAGAAATTCCTTAATCTTTAATATCATGGACTTCTGCCATCATATTGACCAGGATACACAGACATGGAAGGTTTCATTGCAGTTGGACCTGATTTTGTAGCTTTGTGAAGCTGGCAGAGACAGTAGACCAGGGAACTCCAAACTCCGGCCTGCCAGGTGTTGCTGAACTACATCTCCTACGATTCTCTGTCCATCTATTATGCTCCAAGGTTTCAGGCCGGAGCTTGGAGATCCCTGACGGACCATTTTAACCAGGAGATCATAGTGGAGAGTTCCACAAAAAAAGAGTGGGATCCAATCTGATAGATGAGCAATTTATTGGGTGTGCAGGAACATTCTCTGTACAAACAGGCCAATAATGTTGCAGAACACTCAATAAATTGGTCATCCGCTAGATTATCGTGCTGGGGAATAATGAGACGCCTTGATGGCTCGGGACCATTTTCTGTCTTTCTGGCTCCTTCAGGCCATGATAAATGCTCACCACTGCAAGCAAGTATATTCAGTCCTTGATGGTTGCAGGAGAAGATGGCTCAGAGCAGAACAAGCCAGAGGCCAGGGCTGGAGACAGATACGAAGATACACATAGCAGGAAATCATCTGAAAGGGATACGGTACCACAAGGCAGAAGAGGCAGGTGGTAAACATGGTCGATAAGGTAATGGAAAAGACAGGCAATAGTCAGGACGCAATAAGCCTGAACACCAATGGACAAGCCCAAGGTCAGTGTAGGCATCAGACAAGGAAATCCAAGAAGCAGCACATGGCCTGGACAGAAGATGGAGCAAAACGGTACAAGCAAGAGGTCAGCAAGTCAAGGAAATCAATAAACCAGGCAATGATCAAGGGGAGCGGGGCTAGAACCTGGAGCTTCAGCTATTTCCTGGTCTGCACCGAAATCACGTCACGTCGGCCTCCAGAAAACCTGTGGCTGTTTGACACATGCAGGAGCTCGAGCTCGAGCTTGACACATACGGGAGCTTGACACGTACGGAGCTAGAGCAGGAGCTTTACACATGCCGGAGCTAGAGCAGGAGCTTTACACATGCTGGAGCTAGAGCAGGAGCTATACACATGCGGGAGCTCGAACGGGAGCTTGACACATGCTGGAGCTAGAGCAGGAGCTTGACACGTACGAAGCTAGAGCAGGAGCTTGACACATGCGGGAGCTCGAGCGGGAGCTTTACACATGCGGGAGTTCGTGCGGGAGCTTGACACATGCGGGATCTCATGGTGGTTTTATGGGGTTGAAGTGAGCACATCCTGCTCCGCTGGTCCAGGAGACTCATACGTGGGAAATAAAAAGTAAAAACTAGTTACAAGATGGAACAAAACCTCACAAAACAATGGAAAGCTGCTGCGCTAGAAAGCTGGAGAGGCAGCTGCTGGAATCCAGCCATTCAGGGGTCAGTGAATAGTTGATTAAAAGACAAAGGTGACATCACTCCGGCGTTGTGCAGGAGGGCGGCGGGGAACTGTTTTGGTGGCATCAAAAGCCGGGGCAGACGCACTCTCTGCAGGGCACAGAATAGCTCACAAAAGGCTAGCAGAGAGAATACGCGCCCTACTGCTCGGACTGCTGAGGGGCTTTATTCCTCGCAGAGCCTCGGCCTCGCACATTACAGATTGCAGCGTAGCCAGAAATCATTTAATCATCATCTTATTAAAAAAGAATTACTCGCTACATAGTAACAAATAACAGGTACCCGGAAACGTCAAGCAAGCAGACGCTACAAGCCAGTATCTGGCGCGCAGTGCAATGGAGGCCAGGTCTGCAGCTCCAGAACATGTGAGGAGACGCTCCGACTAAAGAAATCCAGGCTGGTAAAAGAAGCCTCTTAGCAACTGAATCACTCACTGTGCTTGAGCTCTATCTCCAAGTTAATGCATCCTGCACACTCCGCTTCCTGCACACCACTCACTGTGCTTGAGCTCTATCTCCAAGTTATTGCATCCTGCAGACTCCGCTTCCTGCACACCACTCACTGTGCTTGAGCTCTATCTCCAAGTTATTGCATCCTGCACACTCCGCTTCCTGCACACCACTCACTGTGCTTGAGCTCTATCTCCAAGTTAATGCATCCTGCACACTCCGCTTCCTGCACACCACTCACTGTGCTTGAGCTCTATCTCCAAGTTAATGCATCCTGCACACTCCGCTTCCTGCACACCACTCACTGTGCTTGAGCTCTATCTCCAAGTTAATGCATCCTGCACACTCCGCTTCCTGCACACCACTCACTGTGCTTGAGCTCTATCTCCAAGTTAATGCATCCTGCAGACTCCGCTTCCTGCACACCACTCACAGGAGTTTTCCCTTTACTGTGCAGAGGAGGGGGACCGATGTCAGGTTACAGAGTGAAGAAGCTGAGATGCTGGATATTCAGCTGTAAAAGGCAAATGACCCAGTGTTTTTCAGCTTAAAAAGTTAAATGTCTGCGACATTTTGGTGCTCTCTGAATCACCCCTATAGTTTTGCCAAAGCGAGGGCACTCACTGGTCTGCACATAAAAGAACAAACTTTATTGCAAGATAAACATCGCCATTGCAGCTTGTTTGAGTCTTTATCAAGACCGAGCTGAAACGTCAAAACTCACATACACGCCTACACGCAAGCACGCACGCAAGCACTGGTATATTGTTATATAAACGCACATTAGGACACGTATTTATATACAGTATATATATATATATATATATATCCTGATAGATGGAGCAGCATTCCAGAGAAAAATCCCTTAATTATTATGACAAAATGTCAATGTTTACGTTTCAGTCATATTCTAACTTCTACACTATGTCCTGCTGAATGTTGTCATATGACTGAATCCTAAACGTTGACATTTTGTTTCAATAAATAAGGTTTTTTTTATTTCTCATTAGGAAGACCCTGACCTGCTGCTCCATCTATCAGGATATTATTGTGTCGCCAACTGAAGCAGCGCGCAGTTACTGGAAACCCCGAATGTGCATTGTTATATAGATTTCACACATTCATACAAGTATATACAGTTGTGTTCAAAATTATTCAACCCCCAATGCTGTAAAGGGTTTTAGGGAATTTAGTGACATTTGTAATTGTATTCAGAATGAAATCCTACAAGGACTTTTTAAAGAACCATATGCAACTAAAATGACATCAATTGGTTTTGTAATACAGTAGTAAATGTTTCTTTTGTGAATTCTTCATTGACACAATTATTCAACCCCTTAAAGACTACCACTCTGAAGAACAGAGGTTCATTCAAGTGTTTTCAATCAGGTATTGAAAACACCTGTGGATGTCACGGAGCAGCAATAAAGCATAATAAGCACCAATTAGGCAGCTTTAAAATGACTGTGATACTCAGCTCCTTCTAGACATTTACTGGTGTGGTTACAAACATGGTGAAGTCAAGAGAATGGTCCAGGAAGACAAGAGAAGAGGTGATTACTCTTCACAGGAAGGGCAATGGCTATAAGATCAACATGATCAACAAGATCAACATGTCAAAGACTGAACTCCTACTTATTCCTCCCTCCAATGCCTCCCCACCTCCTGACTTCTCTATCACGGTGGAGGGTATCACCATCTCCCCATCAAACCAAGTTCGCTGTCTTGGAGTTACACTTGACTCTGCTCTTTCCTTCATCCCCCACATCAAGTCTCTTTCCTCCTCCTGCCGATACCAACTGCGTAATATTTCCAGAATTCGGCCATTTCTTACCGCTGTCACCACAAAACAACTCATACACGCCCTGGTAATCTCCCGACTCGACTATTGCAATAATCTCTTATCTGGCCTCCCTCTGTCCCGCCTCTCCCCCTACAATCCATCCTGAACGCCTCCGCCAGGCTAATTCACCTCACCCGCCGCTCTGTCTCTGCCGCTCCCCTCTGCGAGTCCCTTCACTGGCTCCCCATCCACTGCAGAATTAAGTTCAAAATCCTTATCCTTACCTACAAAACCCTCACTAACTCAGCTCCCCACTACCTGTCCTCACTAATCACCAAATACACCCCAGCCCGCTCCCTAAGGTCAAACAGTGACCTGCGCCTAGCTTCTCACCGCATCACCTCTTCCCATGATAGACTGCAGGATTTCTCACGCGCAGCCCCCACTCTCTGGAACGCTCTCCCTCGTACTGTCAGACTTTCCCCTAATTTCTCTTCCTTCAAACGCTCCCTTAAAACGTTCCTATTTAGGGAAGCCTACCCCCCAACTCACTGACGCAACCATCAATCACTCTCACCTTACAGTCCTCTCCTCCTGTTTCCAACCCCAACCCTCCCAGATTGTGAGTTCCTACGGGAATAGGGCCCTCATCTCCTCCTGTACTGTTTGTCAAATGTTGTTCAATGTATTGTAACCCTGTCTATACTGTGCTTATTGTACAGCGCTGCGGAATATGCTGGCGCTTTATAAATAAAGAATAATAATAATAATAAATAAGAAGATTGCAAAGATGTTAAACATACCAAGAGAGACCATAGGAAGCATCATTCGCAAATTCAAGGCAAAGGGCACTGTTGAAACGCTACCTGGTCGTGGCAGAAGGAAGATGCTGACTTCGACTGCTGTGCGCTACCTGAAGCGTAGAGTGGAGAAAAGTCCCCGTGTGACTGCTGAGGAACTGAGAAAAGATCTGTCAGATGTGGGTACTGAAGTTTCAGCTCAGACAATACGGCGCACACTGCGTAATGAAGGCCTCCATGCCAGAACTCCCAGGCGCACCCCCTTGCTGTCTCCAAAGAATAAGAAGAGTCGACTGCAGTATGCCAAAAGTCATGTGGACAAACCACAGAAGTTTTGGGATAGTGTTCTGTGGACTGATGAAACAAAATTAGAACTGTTTGGGCCCATGGATCAACGCTATGTTTGGAGGAGGAAGAACAAGGCCTATGAAGAAAAGAACACCTTGCCTACTGTGAAGCATGGCGGGGGGTCAATCATGCTTTGGGGCTGTTTTGCTTCTGCAGGTACAGGGAAGCTTCAGCGTGTGCAAGGTACCATGAATTCTCTTCAGTACCAGGAGATATTGGATGACAATGTGATGCAGTCCGTCACAAACCTGAGGCTTGGGAGACGTTGGACCTTTCAACAGGACAATGATCCCAAGCATACCTCCAAGTCCACTAGAGCATGGTTGCAGATTAAAGGCTGGAACATTTTGGAGTGGCCATCGCAGTCACCTGACTTAAATCCGATTGAGAACCTCTGGTGGGACTTAAAGAAAGCAGTTGCAGTGCGCAAGCCTAAGAATGTGACTGAACTGGAGGCTTTTGCCCATGACGAATGGGCGAAGATACCCGTAGATGGCTGCAAGACAATTGTGTCAAGCTATGCTTCACGTTTAAAAGCTGTTATAACTGTAAAAGGATGTTGTACTAAGTACTAAGATTGAATGTCACTTGGGGGTTGAATAAAACTGATAATGATGTGAGCACAGAAAAGACATTTGTGGTTATTTCATTATAAATGTTATGTTATATTTGTCTGACCTACACGTGCCTCTTTGATTTAATTGTAAGCAAGATGACTGAATGATCAAAATCAATGTCAAACTGGCCAAAACACTCAATTTCAGTGGGGGTTGAATCATTTTGAACACAACTGTATATATACACACTTACATGCATATGCCAGCACACGTATACACATATTTATATATACATACATACACACACGCGCGCACACTATTTCCATTTTAAATATAACACAAATTGAAATGTTCATTTAATTATAATTAGTTCCCGTCACTTATTAATTAATCCCGGTTTTGTGATGAATGAAGAAGAGGATTCGGGGGGTGGCGTTCTGACTCCCGTCTCCACATTTCAGGTATGGGAGTATCAGTGGCGCACTCCACCTTCTTGTCTTGTGGTGTTTTTCCAGGGACGGCAGACATATTACAGGGTTATTCAAAGAGAATCAAAAAGTCACCATTAGGTGACTTTTCGTTCGCTTCAATTCAGCGATCCTATTTCGGCGACCCTGTGGTGTATTCAGCAAGCACCACTGGGTCCCCGAATTGCAAGGAAAACCCGCCGCGACCCGCTGCGTCATTTTTTGTGTAAGCGTATGTTTTGAATCGGCAAAAAAATGATGCTCACTATTAAGAAAGATTTACACTAGGAAAGTATATATTTCTTTATTTATCCCCCCACGCTTCCATAAATATACAATGTTTTGAAGAAAAATTGCTACGCAAAGTTGGGTGTCACCTGCTAACAAGGAGGAAGACGAATTACCCAGAGGCGAGATCCCACTCAGAGCCGGTGTTGGGGCTCTACACTATGTGAGTGTAGAAACTATTCATTTTTATCACCTCTAAGAATATTCCTTGCAGTTTGCACTAAGATCTTTTGTATTTGCTTCTTTTCAGAACCATATGATGTATTACGGGCCTGCATGAGACATCCGAACCCCAGAGCATTCATTTGCGCTCACCAGATACGTAATAATATACTGAGCGAAAATGTCTGGAATTTACATATAAAATCCAATGAATGATAATAAAAAAGGGCTGTTACAGAAAAAAGAAAAAACGATTTAAAAAAATAAAAAACGGAAAAAAACATTTTGCAAAAATATCCCGAAAACTGCCTAAAATATCCTAAAAAATCTATAAATAGACTCTTTACTGCAGAATTTTATAATGAACGGTTTATTAGATATTGGATTAAAACGGGAATATTTTTAACATTGAAGCCTATGGGATTCGCCTGAATAAACTTGCCGAATTAAACCACCGAATGGCAGGGCATTAGGGGAACCTTTCACTGCTGGTTTGTGTTCTCTGAATAGCCGAAGCAGTGCTTTTTCATGGGGATTTCACTGCCCTCGAACAGGCACCGAACAGGCACCGTATGTGCAGGCAATTCGCCAGGATTTGGCGTATTGCCTGTGCTCTGTATAGCCGAATGGCCAGGAAAGGTAACCGAACGCTGATTTTCACTGCTCCCTTACCTTTCGGCCACAATTCAGATCTCTTTGAATAATCCTGATTGGCTCATAATGCCTTTACTGTGTGTTAGGCCTATACGGGGGGGGGGGAGATCCTGATCAATGTGATGGAGGCCCCCCCTCCATGCCTGGGTCTCATTATTCCAGGACGCACAATGCACTTACATACTGTTCTTATAAATACAATCCCGTTTAACCAGCCGTTTGTGCCCACGCGTTACACCAGTGCACTCAGCTCCTCCATCACTCTCATGTCATTTAGACCTGAAACCTAGATCTTGTCCAGGGTCTGACTTTTTTAACCCTATGTGCCCCATAAATATTTTTCTCGCCCTGTAGGGAGGTCCAGGGATCCCACGAGAAGCCAAACAAACGTCCTCCTACTTCACTTTGCAAACGATCGGCGGGTTTTGGGAGCAGAATCCTCCGATGTGGTGGAGAAAGCGCTCAGCGGCAGGCTGGCAGCCTCTATTGTAACAGGCACTTTAACGAGAGATTTGCACAATGGGGTAATCACCTGTTACAATTACATGATTTATATCCTCCGCCTCTCGGAGAAGTTACTGACAGCGAGAAAAAATAAGATAAATGCAGACTCGGAGGCGGGCACTGTGTGTTTGTTTTGTGCTGTGGGAGACTAAACGCCCTGCGCTCATCGTGACATGACGGCTAAATGGGAGTGGTACATATGACATGCTACAACTCCCATCATACCAGCAGCCAGGATTATATTACCTTCTTTCATCGTCACATGACGGAGATCTAGGATTGGTAAAGCCTACCACTGCCATCATACCAAACAGCCAGGAAGCACACCATGCTGTCATTACGACATGACAACCCTCCAGGATTGACAGTCAACAACTCCCATTATATCAGGCAGCCAGGAATCCCACCATGCTGTCATTACGACATGACACCCATCCAGGATTGGCAAAGCCTACCACTGCCATCATACCAAACAGCCAGGAAGCCCACCATGCTGTCATTGCGACATGACACCCATCCAGGATTGGCAAAGCCTACCACTGCCAGGAAGCACACCATGCTGTCATTGCGACATGACACCCATCTAGGATTGGCAAAGCCTACCACTGCCATCATACCAAACAGCCAGGAAGCCCACCATGCTGTCATTGCAATTGACACCCATCCAGGATTGGCAAAGCCTACCACTCCCATCATACCAAACAGCCAGGAAGCACACCATGCTGTCATTGCGACATGACAACCACGCGGGGTTGACAAAGCCTACCACTCCCATCATACCAAACAGCCAGGAAGCACACCATGCTGTCATTGCGACATGACACCCATCCAGGATTGGCAAAGCCTACCACTGCCATCATACCAAACAGCCAGGAAGCCCACCATGCTGTCATTGCGACATGACACCCATCCAGGATTGGCAAAGCCTACCACTGCCATCATACCAAACAGCCAGGAAGCACACCATGCTGTCATTGCGACCTGACACCCATCTAGGATTGGCAAAGCCTACCACTGCCATCATGCCAAACAGCCAGGAAGCATATCAAGCTCACATAATAGCACCAACCCAGGATTGGCAAAGTCTACCACTCCCATATTGCCAGGCAGCCAGGAAGCATATCTTGCTGTCAGCGACGTGATGGCGAGTCAGTGATTGGCAAAGTCTACCGCTCCCATCATACCGGGCAGGCATGATAGATAAATGCGTCTGGAGATTATGGCGCTCTGTCACTCCCATCATGCAGAAGGCTGGGTGGAGGGGAGTTTGCGGTTAGGATCTAACATTTTGTCACGCTCCCTACACTTCACGCGGCAGCGTCCGGGTAACTTGCCGTCCCTGCATCCCTTCACTGGTGCTGCAGCCACTGCAAGTGTTTGCTCCAACCCGTCACTCCACAAATGGACCCACTTACGGAGAGTCCAGGAGAAGCTTTTCTACCATTCCCTGAATGACGAATGGACAAAACCAATGGACTCTGCATTGGACAAGCTCCTCTGGATCCTCTTACACCTCCCACTCACCGTCTCTCAGTTACATTGTGTCTCAGCAACTTCTGATGTTATCATTAGGATAGATATGATCCATCTCTACCTCTGATCTCACCCTGTCACGTCTGATCTCCTGAGGAACAGAACTTTCTGATACCTTCACCCACTGTTCTCCAACCCTTCCTGACCATTTTAGTTCCTTGCTGGTTCCCCTCCTACCTGCCTACCCCGTGCCAGGTTTTGAGCGGAGGTGGTATCCGTTATAACTATGGAATGATCCGGGGAAATTGGTTTTTCGGGCCATTGGTTAAATAATTTAGCCAAATTAGTGGAGGGTTTATGTTTAAAGGGGTAACAAGGGGTTAAAGAGTGGAAAAGGTTACAGCCTTAGGTTTAGGTGGTAAAGTGCTTATAGTTGGGGATAAGGTCTTGGATTTAGGACAGGGCTCAGAAACCTTGGCATTTCAGATGTTCTGCAAGTACATTACCCATTAGGCTAATGTATTCAAATGAAAGGCTGAGCACCATGGGGGATGTAGTTCCAAAACATTTGGAGGGCCAGGGTTGCTGACCCATCGTAACCTATGAATACAGGGCATCAAGGCTAGTATGATTGGAAGGTACCTGTCCTTCAAATGCTTCTGGGAAAATAATCCCATTGATCGTCCACAGATTTGCCGTTAAAACAATAATAGTGGGAAAACAAAGCGGTGTGCGCCGTTATCCATATCGCCACCGCCAGGTGTCATATCGCATATCCATAGAAAAGGACAGGAAATTGGAAAAAGATAAAAAACTGAACACCTCTCTGAAAAACTCTGAAAATTAACACGTTATAAAAAAATAATATGTTAACACGTTATAAAAAATAATATGTTAAAACTTTATAAAAAAATAATATGTTAACACTTTATACAAAATAATATGTTAACACGTTATAAAAATAATATGTTAACACCTTATAAAAATAATACGTTAACACGTTATAAAAAATAATATGTTAAAACTTTATAAAAAAATTAATATGTTAACACTTTATACAAAATAATATGTTAAAACTTTATACAAAATAATATGTTAACACCTTATAAAAAATAATATGTTAACACTTTATAAAAAAATAATATGTTAACACGTTATAAAAAATAATATGTTTACACTTTTCAGATTGGAAAAGCTGTGCATGGCAACCAATTAGAATACAGGCAGCAAACGCGGGGTTAAATATGCGTCATCCTCTCCCCGCCCCAGGCGCAAAGTCTGCTAACCCGCCACGGTATCCCTCTGCCTGTATTGATTGTAGCAAACAGGCAGCGAGGAGGGGGATATGATGGAATCGGCAAGGGAATAGCACATCCTTCAGCGCTTATTAAATCAGTGGCGAGGCTCTTATCGAGCAGCCTCTTGGAAGATCCGCGGCTCGGCTGGACGTATGGGATTGCGTTTGATTAAGTTCACATATTGCTATACAGTACGGTTTATCCCACAGCTGGATTCCGCGTCTTAAGTAAATATAGCTGGGCTTGCACTCGGAAAATTTATTCTGTAGCCACTCAGAATCAAGAAACCGGGGCGCTCGTTACAAGAGCTTGCAGTCTATGTCTGATGTGCTCCCTGTTATTGTCAGACACTCGGAACTTGAAGAGATTGTCCGCAGTGTGAGTAATGTGTCGATCTTTCCTACCAAATATTATATAAAATCCAAATAATTAAGACTGGCCCTGGAGGCTCAAGTTACGTCATTGATCACATGACAAGATCCGTAAGAAAGCTGAGGGCGTTCAGATATTTCATGCATCTGATTTCCTAATGCTGGGTGTGATTCCAAGTGTGGAGTAAACTCAACCAGAGCTCTGGTAAAATTACCAACCCCATAGACTGCCGTGGTGCCTCGTTTACACCACCTTTTTTTTCCCGTCTGTTTTTATTTTTGCGTAAATTCATTATCTCTATGAAATGTAAAAAGATATATATATATATATATATATGTATATTGTCATGTGTGTGTTGACAGATATAGTGGTGTTTGTGGTCTGGGGTTCCACATCCTGGAAGGGGGTGGAAAGAGGAGAGATATAAAGCTAAAGTGCTATGATAGTGAGGGTTAGCATTAACCCTTCACTACCAACATCAATGATGCTCTATCTACAAGGAACCTACTGGTGCCCTGATATTGAGTGTAGTGGATATGGCGTTCCACAGGAGTGATGAAAAGGAATTTTGTTTATTGAAAACAAATTTGGTTTGCATTTGGGCTTCAGGACAAGCCTCTAATGTTTTCTCGCTGTGTACATGATGCCTGAGGCGCTAATACTTTTTAAAACCATCCGGGAATGTGTGTGAATGGCATCTCCCCAGCTGATCCTGCACGAAGACCTGAACTGTAGTAACTAATTTTGGCCAGCAGATGGTGATATCTCCCTGCCACATAGATTATTACTTTAAGGAATACACGGGAATATTCCCAAATAATTATTACTGTATAATTAATTAAAAACGAGAAAAAAAAACAACTGATTCCTTACAGTGTGTTTTTTGGAAAATCCCTTTGTAGTGAAAGAGTTATTCACCTTCATGTGAGGCTAAAAGACACTTTGGAAGTGATGTCACCTTTTTTTCACCTGTCCAGTTGCTTACAGTTACAAGTTTTTATAAAGTGCTAACATGTTCCGTAGCGCTGTACAGTGGGAGAATATTTAGGGTTCAGTCCTTCTGTCTCAGCTAGAATTTAAATTGACTTTGACGACCATCACATCTTTTCACTTGATAGACAGAAGGTGGAAGGGATCCCCTGCAGATGGAACATTTAAAAACTGGTTGGAGGATAGAGTAGTAAGAGCTGCTCAGCTGTAACGTTTCATTAAAACCAGACAGCAGTGCTGATTCCCATTATGAGATCTCTGCAGCTTCAGGGTTAATCTTTATTTTCTGACCGCTTTCTGTGACCACTTCCTGTACCTTTAATTAATCAAACATGTGACCCATGTGTCCGTGGTGTTTACCCAAAGACATTCAAACAAACACAGCACACCAGCGGCTAAGGAACTACTGAGCAATTATTACCTAGAAAAAAATAATGTGACATAAAACCAGTTTTTACAGATCAGTATAAATTCACAGGACTTTCTAAATCATGAAGTCACCCACGATGATCAAACACCCAGGTCTGTTCCTGCTCTGCTTAAAGCTGACACAGCTGCGTATGGCGTATTAATAATACAAACTGCATGGCAGGCGCACAGTTCCGAACAGTCATGCGGTTGTAAAGGTGTGTTCTGGCACAGCCAGGATCGGTCCCAATCTAGCTCACCACCCCCACTCCATAAAGATATGAAACGGGGATGAAAGAGGTGACACCATCACAAGAACAGAAAAAATAAACAAGCTGTTTTTATGTTTACAGCCGCCTGTAAATATAAGGGAAACAACTGCACTTTAAACTAGGACTGCAACTAATGTTTATTCTCATAATCGATTAGTTGGCCGATTATTATTTCGATTAATCGATTCATCGGATAAAAAAAACAGAAAAAATGTGTTCGCTTAAAATAAATTTTATGTAAAAAATAAATAACCACAACCCCTCCCCTTTATTCGTAAGCAATTTGCGTAGTGTACGTAACTTTCATGCCTACATACGCAAACTGAGTATCTTGCGTACTTTTCATACACAAGGTATGCGAGTGCTTGGTCAGAGGGATGGGTTGATGCTGCGAGTGCTTGGTCAGAGGGATGTGTTGATGCTGCGAGTGCTTGGTCAGAGGGATGGGTTGATGCTGCGAGTGCTTGGTCAGAGGGATGGGTTGATGCTGCGAGTGCTTGGTCAGAGGGATGGGTTGATGCTGTGAGTGCTTGGTCAGAGGGATGGGTTGATGCTGCGAGTGCTCGGTCAGAGGGATGGGTTGATGCTGCGAGTGCTTGGTCAGAGGGATGGGTTGATGCTGCGAGTGCTTGGTCAGAGGGATGGGTTGATGCTGCGAGTGCTTGGTCAGAGGGATGTGTTGATGCTGCGAGTGCTTGTTCAGAGGATGGGTTGATGCTGTGAGTGCTTGGTCAGAGGGATGGGTTGATGCTGCGAGTGCTCGGTCAGAGGGATGGGTTGATGCTGCGAGTGCTTGGTCAGAGGGATGGGTTGATGCTGCGAGTGCTTGGTCAGAGGGATGGGTTGATGCTGAGAATGCTTGGTCAGAGGGATGTGTTGATGCTGCGAGTGCTCGGTCAGAGGGATGGGTTGATGCTGCGAGTGCTTGGTCAGAAGGATGGGTTGATGCTGCTAGAACTTGGTCAGAGGGATGGGTTGATGCCGCGAGCGCTTGGTCAGAGGGATGGGTTGATGCTGCGAGTGCTTGGTCAGAGGGATGGGTTGATGCTGAGAATGCTTGGTCAGAGGGATGTGTTGATGCTGCGAGTGCTCGGTCAGAGGGATGGGTTGATGCTGCGAGTGCTTGGTCAGAGGGATGGGTTGATGCTGCGAGTGCTTGGTCAGAGGGATGGGTTGATGCTGCGAGTGCTTGGTCAGAGGGATGTGTTGATGCTGCGAGTGCTTGTTCAGAGGATGGGTTGATGCTGTGAGTGCTTGGTCAGAGGGATGGGTTGATGCTGCGAGTGCTCGGTCAGAGGATGGGTTGATGCTGCGAGTGCTTGGTCAGAGGGATGGGTTGATGCTGCGAGTGCTTGGTCAGAGGGATGGGTTGATGCTGAGAATGCTTGGTCAGAGGGATGTGTTGATGCTGCGAGTGCTCGGTCAGAGGGATGGGTTGATGCTGCGAGTGCTTGGTCAGAAGGATGGGTTGATGCTGCTAGAACTTGGTCAGAGGGATGGGTTGATGCCGCGAGCGCTTGGTCAGAGGGATGGGTTGATGCTGCGAGTGCTTGGTCAGAGGGATGGGTTGAAGCCGAGAGTGCTTGGTCAGAGGGATGGGTTGATGCTGCGAGTGCTTGGTCAGAGGGATGGGTTGATGCTGAGAATGCTTGGTCAGAGGGATGGGTTGATGCTGCATGCACAGCTTAAGTACATGTTTGCTTTCTCAAATGAACGCAGCTACGAGCACTTGGTCATAGATGATGATGTCAGCATGACATCGGGGTTAATAAGTTAAAGTGGTCATGGTGCGTAGAGTGTCCCTTTTAAATAATTTTGTGAACAAACTGAGTGGGAGGAGGGACTGGAGATGGAAGGGAGTGACTTTGCTCAAGTGACTTGACCTGAGTGTGAGAAGGAGTGGGTATGGACAACAGACCGAATCTGAGTGTGGGAGTGAGTTTGGGGAACGGGACCAGACCAAAGGGAGGGAATGGCAGTTCCTTGCCAAAGAGGGTGGCAGGAAGGGTGGGGTGGTGGCACAGGACTCCAGCTTCAAGTAAGGATTAAACACAGGCATACAGCTCCTTCACCCAGTGACAATATCCTATTGTTTGTGTTATAGTTCTGCTACTGTTGTAAACAGAATAAAAACAAGCTGGTTGTGTCTGACATAACCCTAGAACTAAATCATAGCTAGTAAAGCAGCGGCGCGTCTTCTCCAATCAGCTCCGAAGCTGAGGTTATTTACGTTTAACTCAGTTTGACTCTAAACAGTGTGTGCTGCACACAGGACCATTAATCAACACCCATTAACCCATAATGGAAATAGCTGATAACTATTTTAATCATCGATTTGTTGTCGATTAATCGATTAGTTGTTTCAGGCCTAGTTTAAACTGTAACATTTTAATGTTCTTGAACCCAGGACATACTTGAAAACGAGTGAAACTCAATGTATCCGTCCTGGTAAAATCCTTTATAAATAAATAAACACAACAAAAACAACTGCAATAAATTCTCACCCCTCTGTTCAAATGTACCCATGGGGTAGCTGTAGACCACTAATAAATAAAAAAAAGCATAAGAACTGAATTCATTGTTAATGTATGGATCACGATATAATGAACATATATCTGAGCATCATGTCCAGTGGAGGCTGCTCCAGTGGGACACTACGGCCAGCGCCCCACCGCTTTAGCTAAAAACTGATGGAAGAAGATAACTATTTACAGTGATTCTCTCTCTATATATATATATATATACTAATTAAGTGAAGAGCCATGGGTGGGTCTTGTGCAAGATTTCAGTGGGGCCTAGTGTCCCCCCCCCCTGTTAAACTTCATCAGCCGCCACTGATCATACCTAACCTCATCATGTCATGAAGACAGTTACAGTAACGAGTACTTATACAGCGCCAACAGATTCCATAGCGCTTTACAATAGGGCAGCACAAATAGGTGACGTAAATAATAAAACATAAGGAACAGACGACCCTGCCCGTAGGATAAGTGTTCTGCAAATCCAGCACAGCGCAGGATGCTCTGCAGATTCTGCACATTGCATGTGATATGTTACAATGTATCTGTGCAGTATCCCTATACAATGAATGGATCAAACATGCTTCCTTCATGCTCTGATACAGCGAGCAGCCGACGCGAGGCAAGCAGAGCATGGCAGACCCCTACCATTAATCCCACCACTAGGCTGCGGGGCTCACCGGAGCGTGGCCTGGGTTACTGCATGTTGCTTTTCCATCCCTCTGCCTGTTACTGCTAATACTTACAGGAGGAAATACAATGAAATAGAAAAGGGGGGGGCTTTACATGCCGTGTGACTGGCGTGCCCACCCCACAGCATTCAGAACTCACCACCGCTATTCATTCATTAGGGGGAAAAGTCACTACTAATTCTATCACTACATTATTTGTTGTCAGGAATGTATCCGGGTGAGGTTTACTCGGGGGGTCTTCACACCGCCATGTAAAGTGAAGCCCCCCTCACTGTAAAAGGGATAACCCATTATGACAATCCTGGAGCGGTTAATCCATCCCCCCGCTTTGCTGGCAGGCTGCTCCGTGCATGTACCACGCACCGCAACGGCGATTTCATTATCAACGAGACTCCTCAGAATTCCTGGTCAGATTGACCTGATCCATAGCTGCGGGCTTTCCACAGACTGTCCCAAACTCCATCCCACCATACCAGTCCTGCAGTGGAAGAGATATTAACCCCCGGGACACTGAGCGCTAACCCTGGAACATTCTGCTGGTCATTTCTCCCGCAGCGAGCCTTATCCTGCGTCCTTTTATTCGGCATCTTCTCACTTCCCGCATTAGGGTTAAGCACTTCTTAAATAAATGAATATATAATGTGGATGCCCCCTTATATAGCTGATACCCACGGCATGTTGGTGACTTGGCCACAATGCTAAGGACTGCCGCTGATAATGGAGGATGCTCGGCAGCTATGATATGTTTAAGGGGATTCCAGAGGAGTCTCGCTCAGGTCTGTATTTCTAGTCATGGTGGGGAGCACTGAGGCATGTCCCCCTCGCTCTGCCCCCTCCCTCTGTCCCCCTCGCTGCTGTGTCCCCTTCGCCGCTGTGTCCCCCTCCCTCTGCCCCCCTCCCTCTGTCCCCCTCGCTGTGTCCCCTTCGCCACTGTGTCCCCCTCCCTCTGCCCACCTCCCTCTGGCCCCTCGCTGTGTCCCCCTCGCCGCTGTGTCCCCCCTCACCCTTGTGTCCTCCTCGCCGCTGTGTCCCCCTCCCTATGTCCCCCTTTGCCGCTGTGTCCCCCTCCCTCTGCCCACCTCCCTCTGGCCCCTCGCTGTGTCCCCCTCGCCGCTGTGTCCCCTTCGCCGCTGTGTCCCCCTCGCCGCTGTGTCCCCCTCGCCGCTGTGTCCCCCTCGCCGCTGTGTCCCCCTCCCTATGTCCCCCCTCGCCGCTGTGTCCCCCTCGCCGCTGTGTCCCCCTCGCTGTGCTGACGGAGTGGTGAGGCTGTTAGTAAGTGCCAGTGGAAATCTCAGATAATGAAACGCTGCAGCAGGAAAAGCTCGGAATTGGATGCAGAGCAGGTTCCCAGCCCCCCAGGCCTGAGGAATTTAATCCTCCCGGGGTCTGTTTCACAAGTGTGTCTTTCTGTACCGCTGCTTTACCAAAAAGGAGAAAAAAAACCCTGCCTTTCCTGCCCGATCCACAAATTAAATCCACATGTTCCCGGCCCATCTCAGGGAGCTCGATCGAAGCGCTGCCCTGGGCCTTCCAGAGCCGAGTCTCTACGCCCTGTCTACTGCGCTGCAGCATGTGTTGGCATTGGACAGGATTTACCATACTGATAAACATACTATTCATGGTCCTTGTGTATAACAGCCACCCTTTCACTGCTTCCTACAGGCAGGAGCCACGCCACATGGGACCCCCGCTATGCATGGTCCCCCGGGAAAGGGGCACGCGTTTCGTAGAACTTGCGGGCAAGGGCCCTGCAATACACATAGGGTCGCCAGGTCAATGATGACACATATTACTATTTCATACAGAGAGGGAGCACAAGGAAAAGTGCTGCCCTGCAACATGTATAATTCATATGCTACAGGAAGGAAATCAGGGCAGGTCACCTGGGATTTCTTACCTGCAGCATATGGATCATACATGCTGTAGGGTGGCACATTTCATGCTCTGCCCATCAGCATGAATGCATTATATGTGCCCATGAACACATGGCAGGTCTGACAGCCCTATGTGCTGGGAGAATTTTACATTAAGAAGACTAAATCTCCAAACAGGAAACACTCCCCAGCCAATCCCCCCCCCCCCACCCCCCCCCCCCCCCGTGCACCCCGAAACCCCCCATATCTCAAATGGAAATATTAATGGGCTTCGTGGCCCGTCGCATCCTTCCCATCGTCACAGATCTTCTGCCCGCACATTATTCGCTAGACAGACGGTATAATCCACTCGCCGCCGGCGTAAAATCAATCCTCGAGGCTGGATGATCCACTTTATGCGATTGATAATCTGCCGTTTCTGTGGATAATCAATGTGAAGCGACAAATCAGCCATTGAAATCCGCACCTCTGTATGTCCCTGGCCTGCAGCTCACCTTAGCCTTATCGTCACTTTAACCCCTTAATTTTACAGCAAAAAAACCAAAAAGGACTTGCTGCACACCTTTTATACTCCCAGCCCATAGGAATAACTGTGGCTGCAAACAGCTCTGCTTGAAGGCCAGTCCCGGAAACCACTACTCCTTCAGCACAAATCAGTATGGGCTCTATTCCAAGGTTGCCGGAGCCATTATAGTCTCTGGAGTGTTGCCCTTTGTCTTTATTGCTCTCAAGACATGTACGTTTTATTCCCATCTTTTAATACACTGCATTCGTCTGCCACCCCCGCCCGATGCAAAACCATAAAAATTCCTCTGTGCTTCTTTATTTCGCAGATTTATACCTTATATGTATGCGCCGCCGCCCGCTCTCCCCGGCTGTTGTTTTTCAATCTGGCTTTCTGATTCTAATTATACATAATTGCACTTCATTTGCATTAAGCCGTGGACACGTTTTGTGCGGCGAAGCCACCCCGAGGCCGCCGAACAATGGGGATCATTCACAGGGGTGCAACATAAGGCAAACCTTCATACCTTCTGAAGAGTGCAAGCTCTGCTGGCCAGGGCAGGCACTATTTCCTGGAAATCTTCAGCGGTCGGCATCCTTGGCCCTCCACATGTTCTGTAACTACATATCCCAAGATTCTCAGTCATATGTGGGTTGGCTTAGCCTCATGGGAGGTGTAGTTCCAGAACATTGGGGAGCAGAGGTTGCTGACCCCCCCCCACCTTATAGATAAAGGGCTGGCAGCATGTGGAACACAGGATTGCAGACTGGGAACCCTAGCACTAGTCAATGAGCAATCATGCAGTGTGTGAATCCTGAATGCTGCAGGGCAGTACTTTCTATTCACATAGTTATCTACCACGTGAGAGCCCTAAAGGGACATTCAGGCGGTTTGGAAGGCTCTATAAATCGGTCCACTTGCTGGAGCTATCATTTCCCTAATTTCCATCTATTATTCCCTGTTTTAGTGAGTTATTCCTGATCAAAAGACGAGTCCGCGGACGTCTCCCTCCTGACCTAAACACACCTGCTTTAATACCCAGCCCATGACTTGTTTAGGGACTCAATGATTCTAGGGGTCCAGGCCTTGCCATACCCTCTGTAGCTTGTCTAAGTGCCACAGATGTAAGGGTCCCTCCATGCCACTAAGGCTGGACCCACCAAGATACAATCAAATTTCCCGGTGGGCCGCAGCATTTGAGGCCGGTCAGAGCACTTTGACCATTCGCTGAGGGAGCGATTCGTATTATCTGCACCAGGTAGAGGTACGGACTGAAAGCTCTTCCTCTCGGGTGTGCGTTTTACCCCTTTGATCTGCACCAGTTAGAGGTACGGACTGAATGCTCTTCATTTCCTGTAGGGTGCGCGTTTTACCCCTTTGATCTGCACCAGGTAGAGGTACGGACTGAATGCTCTTCCTCTCGGGTGCGCGTTTTACCCCTTTGATCTGCACCACGTAGAGGTACGGACTGAATGCTCTTCCTCTCGGGTGCTCGTTTTACCCCTTTGATCTGCACCAGGTAGAGGTACGGACTGAATGCTCTTCCTCTCGGGTGCTCGTTTTACCCCTTTGATCTGCACCAGGTAGAGGTACGGACTGAATGCTCTTCCTCTCGGGTGCGCGTTTTACCTCTTTGATCTGCACCAGGTAGAGGTACGGACGGAATGCTCTTCCTCTCGGGTGCTCGTTTTACCTCTTTGATCTGCACCAGGTAGAGGTACGGACTGAATGCTCTTCCTCTCGGGTGCTCGTTTTACCTCTTTGATCTGCACCAGGTAGAGGTACGGACTGAATGCTCTTCCTCTCGGGTGCGCGTTTTACCTCTTTGATCTGCACCAGGTAGAGGTACGGACTGAATGCTCTTCCTCTCGGGTGCGCATTTTACCTCTTTGATCTGCACCAGGTAGAGGTACGGACTGAATGCTCTTCCTCTCGGGTGCGCGTTTTACCTCTTTGATCTGCACCAGGTAGATGTACGGACTGAATGCTCTTCCTCTCGGGTGCTTGTTTTACCTCTTTGATCTGCACCAGGTAGAGGTACGGACTGAATGCTCTTCCTCTCGGGTGCGCGTTTTACCTCTTTGATCTGCACCAGGTAGAGGTACGGACTGAATGCTCTTCCTCTCGGGTGCGCGTTTTACCCCTTTGATCTGCACCAGGTATAGGTACGGACTGAATGCTCTTCCTCTTGGGTGCGCGTTTTACCCCTTTGATCTGCACCAGGTAGAGGTACGGACTGAATGCTCTTCCTCTCGGTGCGCGTTTTACCCCTTTGATCGGCACCAGGTAGAGGTACGGACTGAATGCTCTTCCTCTTGGGTGCGCGTTTTACCCCTTTGATCTGCACCAGGTAGAGGTACGGACTGAATGCTCTTCCTCTTGGGTGCGCGTTTTACCCCTTTGATCTGCACCAGGTAGAGGTACGGACTGAATGCTCTTCCTCTCGGTGCGCGTTTTACCCCTTTGATCTGCACCAGGTAGAGGTATGGACTGAAAGCTCTTCCTCTCGGGTGCGCGTTTTACCTCTTTGATCTGCACCAGGTAGAGGTACGGACTGAATGCTCTTCCTCTCGGGTGTGCGTTTTACCTCTTTGATCTGCACCAGGTAGAGGCGCGGACTGAATGCTCTTCCTCTCGGGTGCGCATTTTACCCCTTTGATCTGCACCAGGTAGAGGTACGGACTGAATGCTCTTCCTCTCGGGTGCTCGTTTTACCCCTTTGATCTGCACCAGGTAGAGGTACGGACTGAATGCTCTTCCTCTCGGGTGCGCGTTTTACCTCTTTGATCTGCACCAGGTAGAGGTACGGACTGAATGCTCTTCCTCTCGGGTGCGCGTTTTACCTCTTTGATCTGCACCAGGTAGAGGTACGGACTAAATGCTCTTCCTCTCGGGTGCGCGTTTTACCTCTTTGATCTGCACCAGGTAGAGGTACGGACTGAATGCTCTTCCTCTCGGGTGCTCGTTTTACCTCTTTGATCTGCACCAGGTAGAGGTACGGACTAAATGCTCTTCCTCTCGGGTGCGCGTTTTACCTCTTTGATCTGCACCAGGTAGAGGTACGGACTGAATGCTCTTCCTCTCGGGTGCGCGTTTTACCTCTTTGATCTGCACCAGGTAGAGGTACGGACTGAATGCTCTTCCTCTTGGGTGCGCGTTTTACCCCTTTGCTGGACCTCCAGGGATTTCACCCACTCCCTGTAATAAAAGGTAGGAGGCGCAGGAGGGAAATGCTTTCTTTTCATTCGTTTACTGGTATGGGAAGCTGGGGGGGAATGGGTTAGTATGTGGCCCTTGAGATTTCCCATGTTGCCGTTCACCGCTGTGCGACTCACAGGGATTATGCTGCTTGGCACATGTAGGTCTGGAGGGTGAAGTCTGCGGACTCTGCTTTTAAACAGGAGTAACCCACTAAAGGCAGGGAATACTGTATGAAACGAGGAACATGCTTAAATCTAGAGATGTGCATTTGTTTCAGAAAAATTTGGAACAAAATTTGATAATTCGTATTCAGAAGTACTTCTGAATAACGAATCGATACGGATTCTAAACGAAACGGTATATAACGAATTTATTTCGTTTTATACTGTGTCATCGTCATAAAAGAAAAATTTGAATAATTGATTTCAGCTTTGGAATTGATCTTAACTTACAATACTAGTAATAGTCATCCAAGGACTTTATTAAAGAAATTCATTTTGTTTCACGGTTTAGTTTGACTCAAATACTAAATCTGTGACACAGCTTCAAATTTAACCCTAGCTTTTCTTTTACCGGCAAAATTAGATTAATTGGGGTTTTATTTAGTGATCCAAAATTCGAATTGATATCAACTATCAAATTGATACGTGAAATTCGAATCGATTCAAAATTTCAAATTGATACGAAACCAAATTAGTTACGAAATTCTGAAAACGAAATGATTTAAAAACGTAACGAAACTAAACAAAACAAATTTTTCAGCCATGCACATCCCTACTTAAAGCAAGGAGCAGATTCAGGGGGATTATAAACCCTAATAATGGAATCTCACTTTAAATGGACAAAAATTTGCTGCCGTGGCGTAAAATCATGGGTTTATAGCGTTGGCTTTGGTGGAATCATCACGCTCCTCGTCTGTAGTGACCCCGTGACTTTTTAAATAATGAATGTGCCGCAAAGCAGGGCTCAGCAACCTCAGGACTACATTTCCCATGAGGCTCTGTCAACCTAAGCAGTGGTCAAGCATCATATAGGGGGCCATGATTACTGCCCCTTGTGGTTAGAGCATGGCTCAGCAAACGCGGCCCTGCAGATGTTTTAGAAATACATTTCCCTGTGTCTTTGTTAACCTAATCCGTAGCTGAGCATCATGGGAGATGAATTTACAAAACATCTGGGGTCCAAGGTCACTGAGTGATCAGCATTTAGTATGTGTAGGGGGGCGGTGACCAACAAATAGTCCCCAGTGTTAGGGAACTACATCTCCCATCATGCTCTACTAGGAAATAAGATGAGGTATTGGATGGGGCAGGTCACAGATCAGGGGTCAGCACTCTGCCCTCCATATGTTTTGGAACTACATTTCCCATGAGGCTCTGTCAACCTAATGAATGGCTGAGCATCATGGGAGATGTAGTTCCAAAACATCTGGAAGGCCAAGGAGGCTGAGCCTTGTCATACATGGCCGTTGCCTTCTTCCCAGAATCCCCGGTTTGTGATTAGTACTTTTCCCGGCAGAGTTGACCCGTTTTTGAATATCGGCATATCCAGATGTCACACTGGGGTGCGGGTCTGCGTTTTCGAGTTCTGCTGCGAGATGCTGAGCGTGCAGCTCACTCCTGCTAATAGTAACGAGGGGTGGCACATTGTCACCACAAGCGGAGTGGGAGCAGAGACTTCCTGCAGCGGCAGCACAGCCGTCTGCACAGGACGGGATAGACAGAGGCGGCACATCTGTAGGAAGCTGAGGGGAGGCGGCGCTGCTGAGGATGCTGCGCTTCCTCTTCCTGCAAAGTTTTTTTTAGGAAGGAAGCAGCTTTCTTTCACTACCTCCTCCCTCGTTTTTCCCCTCTTTCCTTCCCGTTAGATTTAACCCTCTTCACGCCGCACGTGGCGCGCACAGGGCCTGGAAATCACAGCCGTTAAGAAGGTTGCTATCTCCAGGAAGTTTACATCTGGCCGTTTCCCGGCCGCTCTGTGCCGACTTATTAAAGGGACAATTCTCTAAGAGACGATTTGGATGAAAAGTTACAAGGGAATCGCTAATCTTAGGCCAAAATGGATGCATTCCCAACTCTGGTATCCCTCCTGCTTGACTATTTTGGCCTATACCGTGCGATTCACCATGAATTCTCTGCTTAGTGAATAAACCCCTACAGACATTTACACCAGTGGTTCCCAGGCGCGGTCCTCAAGTCTCCCTAACAGGACGGGTTTTAAGGATCACCTTGGGGAAACGCAGACTGAATTTCTGCAATCACTGAGCAGCAAATCATATCCCCTGTGCTGTGCTTCATATATCCTGCAAACCTGGCCTGTTGGGGGTCCTGAGGACACGGGTTGGGAACCACTGATTTAGACCATGGGGTTCCTGCAGGATGTCACCACACGAAGCAGAACCTCTTAACATACCATGATGTGGTAGCATAGGACCCCCACAGATGTGCAAACTTGTGTTTTCCAAGATGCTCTGCAGCAGCTGCATTATTCTCTCCATTGATTTCATTATATATTCATATGGAGGTGAAGATCGGCTTTGGGTAACCTGACCAGACGAGCCCTGTGGCGTTTATTGGCGTCACTCTCCAGGTTTCTGTCTCTCCATGAAATACAATTTACAGTCTCGACCTGACCTGAAAACATCAGCCATCCTGATCATCAAGGAATGGACGCCCTGCGTACACTATCAGGCCTATTCAGAGAAAGGTGAAACTCAGGAGAACTGGCAGGAGAATGAACAATCTAGACCAAGCAGCCAATTTGGAAAGTGAGATAAATGAGAGAATTTTTCTGGTTTGTCTATTTTGACCCTGAATTTTCACTTCTCCGGTCATTCTCCTGAGTTTCACCTTTAGTGAATAGACCTGTGTTTAGCGCATTCCTGAAGAGCTCAGCCACAAACAGCAGAGAGATTCAATAGCTGGATCAGGAGGGCTCCATCCAACTGGGGATAAGAAGGGTTGGGGTCTGACGCGGCTGAGGAGCTCACCTCGCCCTCAACACCATTGCCTTAGAATTTCCACCTGTAGGATGGGACGATGGGCACAACATGGTTAAAAAATGCATGAGGTGGTCATTGCAGGAGTTAAATCTCCTCTGTATGGTTGCTCTGGTTTCCGGCGTAACTGGCTTTGCGTGATGTTAGTCACTCTGGGAGTTCGCCCAACGCCGTACCAAAAGCCATATCCGAGCACTAGAGGCGAGCAAGTCAACTTGAAAGACAATAGCTGCCTAAATCAATAGCCCCCCTCGCGTGCCGACCTGCCAAAAGTTACAGCCCCTCCGGAGCTTCCTTCCCCAAGCCATGGAGGAACCTGCATGCCAACGACGAGAAGTGACAGGAAAACAGACGTGCAAAAGTCACTCGAGGCATCCTTCCTATTCCTGCATCCATCTGCCTCATCAAACAGCCTGGAATATCCTCCCGTTCCTCCTTTGGCTGTCTGCCTAAACATCTAGCAGGCGAGCCAGCCCCGAAAGTCCACCCGCATCTTACGGATCTATCAGTCTCTCTCATTGACAACTGCAAACACTCCATCCAGTCTGTGTTTCTGTGAACCCAGCGTCTCGGAAGAGTCTGGTGATGCTGGATGGACAGACTAATCCATAAAACCCTCATAAATCCATCCCAGATTTTTCACAACCCATCAACTTCATCAAACCCTCCTCAGAAGTCCATTCTTTCTCCATTTTGGTCCTTTTTTTCCCATTCATCAAACCATCCTCAAAAGTCCATCCTTTCTCCATTTCAGTCTTCTATACATTAAGCTCCTCAAAGCCTCCTCATAAGTACATCACTTCTCATACACGGTCAGGCTTGCCGATGCCCAACGTCATCAAACCCTACTCAAAAAAAGTCCACACGTTCTTCCACCTCTGGCGGTCCATCCATCGACTCCACCAGTGAGCAAAGTCTACCAAACCTCTTTCTGCCGACCGTCTCTTCAAACCTAACCCTTGTCCACCAGTCAATAAGAAGTCCGTGTATGTGTTGGTCCCTAAAAGCGAGGTCCTACACTGGACCATCTTGACCGGTGCCCTTTTACGTCTCGTTACATCAAGTTGTTTTCCACCTCACATCTGCACAGTGGAAGGTTTTCTACCACCGGTGCTTATTCTCGCTACAGAACATGTCAGCGCCATACGAAAAGACAACCCCTTCCCCCCACCCCTCGAATGCCACCGAACCCCACGATGAAGCCTCGGGCTCGCCTTACCTTGTGAAAGTGTACTGGGCAGACTATAAATCCAGATGAAGAGAAAAAGCATGCTCTCAGCCTGGTGCTTCCAAGCCCCGACTTGGACAATCGACTGGGTCTCCTCTACAAGTCTTTCTTCTCCTTCTTTTCTTTGGTGGTCTTTATTTTCTCCCCCCACCCCTTGTCTCTTCTGGTCACTGTCCTCCACAAACCATGTTATTAAAAAAAAGCAACAACAACAACAAAAGAAGAATAAGAATGGCCGGAGATGTGGACGTCGAGCCTCATAAAAGGATCCAGCTTTCTTCTGGCTCTTTCCTCTCTCGCTCCCTGGCTCCTCGCTCTCATCACACACACAGGGAAAAAAACTCTTGGAATGAGAAAGAATGATGAATCCAGCTAAGGGGAAGGAACAATTCCACAGGCAGAAGGGGAGGAGGGAAAATACTTTCCTAAACTCTTTCACTGGCACAGCTTTCTCTCCTTTTTCACCGCATCAGGAGAGACGACACAATATAACCCCCCAAAAACATTGGATTTAATTACAAGAAAGAGGGACGGCGAGAGGGCAGGATGGAGGGAGACGGGGAAGGATCTGCTGATGTCAAGGGGAAAAAAAAAGGAATTTGGGAATTTTCTCTGGCTCTGGGAGCTTTTTTTAATTCAGGTTTCTCCCCCTCCTCCTCCTCCCCCCCTCCTCCAGCCCCCCTTTCCCTTGTTTCATGCTGTGACTCCGCCAGCCCTCCCCCCTCCTTTTAACATTCCATATCTCGCATGAAGAAAGATTTAAACAAAAGAGGAAAATCCTACTTGTTGCTGCCGCGCTGGAAATGCCAAGGGATGGAGCGCCAGCTCTTGGGGACGCTGTCAGACTCCGGCATGTAAACGACGCCGAGGTGTTAACTCATTAATGTGTTTACCAAGAACTAAAACAATAATAACAATATTAAGGATTGTGTGTTATCCAATAAAGCCATTAGATCGCAAGCTCTTGGAATCAGACGCTGTGACCTTTAGGCAGCTTTTGCTACATTTGGGTTAAAAGATAAAAACAAGAACATGAATAACTTTAAAAACACATTTAGTTTGAAACCGTTTCCGTCGTGTTTTGGAATCACAATGGGGATTTTTCAAAGCGCGCCAATGTTTTCCGAAGCTCTAAACACCAGAGATAATATCCAATTTGTTGCAACGTCTACGAACGTTGGCGTTTCACAAAATTTCAATCCGAACACCGTCAGAAGAAGCTTCACTGCGAAGCCTCTCCTGCCAATGTGTGGATCCACGTCTTGTGAAACGCTGGCGTTTGTCACCATTGTAGCGATAGGAATTTGAATAACCCTCCATGTTTTCTATGTGTAGAGCAGGTCAGGCTGACATTTCAGCATGGGTCAGAGGTCGGAGGTCAGGCTGTATTAAGATCTTATGGATAGGGCAATACTTTGAGGAACGCTGTAAGCATCATCTAGGTCTAGGAGCTGGGACCCACTGAGAGGGCCTCCTGCTGTAAAACGAAACATTGTATCTTCACAAACATAAAATGAAAAGGGCTCAATCCAAAACTGTTATTTCTACACTAGAGAAGACACTTTGGATGGAGTTCGAGAGTGACATCAAGGTAGGACAGTGCTCCCGGCCTCGTGAACGGCTCAGATCAGAGCGGGATGCCTCCGGCTTAGACTTATCTTCCTGGAAGGGAATGATGGGGAGATTAGTCACATGATTTCTTTATGTTTTTGTTTTTATCATGTTATGCATTCACCTGTTTATACACGTCTCGCTTGATGCAGTTTATTTTCACTGGCCAGGATGGTAGGAGCACCACCGGTTCCTACAGGGACTCCAGCTGGTTTGGAGAAAAAACTTCGCATTCCATTACCTGAACCCTCAGCATCGATCTGGGGATCTTCCCACCCATCATCCTCCTCCCTGCCTTACCGATCCCTCGTCTGGTATTCTTCCTTATTCTCCTTCCCACTGATCTCTTCCTGATCCCCATCCCAGCTCTAAATCCAGACTGTCACCTAGGGATGTCCTGATCCCACCTCAAGGATCGGGAGCAGGTTCAGAGATTTTTTTTTGGGCTTGGTGAAGCAGAGCAGAATCCTGCATCACAACTCAAATCTGCCGTTCACGACTTTTGAAAGTCTTGTATTGGAGGTACAACACGGGCAGCTCGGGTCAGCCCTACCATAACCCAGTTGTTTCCTTTTTTGAAGGTTACTCCAAGCCACAGACATCCCTCTCCCAGCTGAACCTCTCAAGTGGCTGAGAACATTGCTCTGATGCGGGGGGGTTTAGCCTTGGCCCTCCAGGTGTTTTCGAACTGCACTTCCCATGATACTCAGCCACTGATAAACCGTGCGGGTAATGTGGTTACAAAACATCTGGATGGCCACGGTTGAGCTACTCTAATGGTGTTCCACCACCTTGATGTCACCTTAAACTCCATCCAAAGTGATGTCTTTTGTTGAAATGTCATTGTGTTGGATTAAGTCCTTCTCTGCTGTATTTATTAATGTATGGTCACTGCAATGTAAGATGTCTCTTTTCACACCAGAAGGCACTCGGGCTGCGCCCCAAATTGTCTTCTCATTCTAGTTACTACATGTTGATTGATGCATCTGCCTTCTGATGAATCCTTAATACAGGGTGCTCCTACCTTCTGGGCGACCAAGCCATGGTGACATACATCTCCTCTGAGCTGTTACTGGTAATATAGTCACATGTAAACATGCGCATGGAAAGCCTGCATGTCCTGGTCAAGGGGTGTTGCTTGAGTTGAGTTTGCGAATGCATGTAGCTCTGGGTTCACAGAGGTTACACATTTGTAAGTCGGACCAGACTCCATCAGATAGACGCACAGACATCGGCTGCCAAACCTAATATTTTCACATTTTAGTTTTTTTCTTCTCAGCTCGCCCTAATGTAAATTTGATTCTGTCCCAGCGGCATAAAGAGGTCATTTCTCTGCTAGTGGGAACCAGGTTCAAAGCACTCTGGAGATATCGCGTCCAGGGAGACATCCTGGGGTTTGTTTTCAGTGAAAACATGCTGAACCTACGGCGGTGTCAAAGGAACAGTAGGTAGATATAGAGGGTATCCATTCCTTCTTCGAGTAAATCTCAAGCAACTCTTCACATACAACACTGTATTCTTATGCCTCTCCTCATTAATGCATTGACGGTTAATGGGTCTTCTTCTAGCAGGCCGTGCTTACAGTGCGTCTCCTTTCCAATAGATTGCTGGTAAATGGGTCTTCTTCTAGCAGAACCTTCATTATGGTGCGTCTCCTTTTCACCAGATTGGTGCTAATTGGGTCTCCTTCCAGCATAACCTGCTTTTGGTTCTTCTACTTAGAAACATAGAAAGATGTCGGCAGATAAGAACCTTTCGGCCCATCTAGTCGCCCAATTACATGGATACTTTACCTGGATTTATCTTTTGTTTAGGATAGCCTTATGCCTATCCCATGCCTGCTTAAATTCAATTACTGTTTTGGCCTCTACCACTTCTACTGGAAGACTGTTCCATGTATCCACCACCCTCTCAGTAAAATAATGCTTCCTGATGTTACTTTTAAACCTTTGCCCCTCTAATCTAAGACTATGTCCTCTTGTTTTGCTACTTTGTTTCCGTTTAAATATACTCCCTTCCTCTACCTTGTGGATTCCCTTTACGTATTTAAATGTTTCTATCATATCTCCTCTGTCTCGTCTTTTTTCCAAGCTGTACATATATACTTGTAGCATATATGGTTAATGAGTCTCCTTCCAGTAGAACCTGCCTTTTCAGTGCATCTCCTTTCATTGGTTTGATGGTAAATGGGTCTCCTTCCAGTAGAACCTGCCTTTCGGTGCATCTCCTTTCATTGGTTTGATGGTAAATGGGTCTCCTTCCAGTAGAACCTGCTTTTCGGTGCATCTCCTTTCATTGGTTTGATGGTAAATGGATTTCCTTCCAGTAGAACCCGCCTTTCGGTGCATCTCCTTTCATTGGTTTGATGGTAAATGGATTTCCTTCCAGTAGAACCTGCCTTTCGGTGCATCTCCTTATCAATGAATTGATGGTAAATGGGTCTCCTTCCAGAAGTTGAGCTTAACCCGACCCTCCTGCCTGGCTCCTGGCCGCTATTTGGTGATCTCAGTATCTTCTCTTCACTTTATGATTTGATCCCTTGACTATTCTGTTCCTTGGCCATTGATGACCTCAGCGTTGTAAGCCCCCAAACCACTGTAGTATTTAAGTGATCTGATGACCTTCAAGCAGTGGTTTCTTTGACCTTTGAGATTGAATGGTACCAAACCATGGTCTTCAAGATACTTTCACTCAATTTGGGTGAGATATTTCTGTTATGATTTCCGAGAGCTGAGACGACTTGTCCTGGGTCGAGAGCCACATCTCCATGCTACTCCACAGGAATGTGGTCTGCTTAAGATCTTTCTTCATCTCAAAGCTCTTGAAAGCCCACGTGTCAAATGATTAGGCGCGATTCAGAGAGAAATCAAACTGGCAAAATGTGGACAAGACTATGGCATGGACTACTTTGTGGAGGACTTCATACCTGTGAAGGTGGATGATTCTGAGGTTTGTAGGCCAACAAAAGGTAAAACAGACTATGGTGGCTTATCTCTAATATTGAGACAGAGCGGTCCGTCAAAAGACAACCCCCCCCCCATCCCAACTACATCTCCCACAATGTTATGCAGTTTGGGGGTTTCAGGTGATGCAGCCAACCTGGAATAAACCTGGACAACCTGTACATTTCAGTGTTTGTGGATCCTGTAACAAGATGTTATTGCTTGTTCAAGGTTAGTCACAGCTGCCCCCCCCAAAAAAAGTCTGCCAAGGTGCATGGTGCCACCAGCGAAACGCACCGGCAGGACGGTCTGTTAGTTAATATGGAAGCAGTCCACGGCCTCGTTACAATTGTATTCCTGTTTTTTTCTTCCCCCTTTCGCAGCCATTTACGGTGGTAACTGTTTTCGCCGCTCAGCAGGTCTCCGCGCAGCTGGGTAATTGGCCACTTTTAGGCGTACCTGTAGCAAAGGGAGAGAAAAATGTCTTTTCTCAAAGTGCTGCCAATTACAAGCCAACCTTTCACAGTCTGCAGAGTCCCTGACAGACGCCGAGAGAGGGTCAGGGCAGGATGCAGGAAAATAAAAATAAAGCGCTGTAAACACTGGGGCAGAGCGTCCCACCTCTTCTCATGCAGGACAAAAACCTAGATGGTAAAAAGAGCATATCCTGCCTTAACACTGCGACGGCCGCAGAGCTCCCTGCCAGCGCATGGAGATCATTTAACCATTGGGGCTTATTGCACGTGTTGCACGTTGTGGTTTTGTGGTTGTGACATTGGGAGGGAAGATTCGTCCACGAACCCAGTGATCCTTAAACGAATGTGATCACATTTCTAAAACGCCAAGCGATTTCCATGGAAACCAACTTGCTGGTCCCCCCGATTCCGGTGATTTCCATCATGGCAACGGGCTCCATGTTTAAAAACTTTAATAAGACAATATGTCTTTTATAAGACACGTTTCCATGTATCCGCTGGACATCATCTAGATAAAATAAAGGAAAATGGGCAAAAATCATTATTTGCTGCCAGATTTTTGTGGGAACAATTGGATTTCTCAGCAACATATTTTTCACTTTTGTTTTGCAGCCTCAGTATTAAAAGCCAAAATATGTATCCATCATTACTGGGCTCTGTTACCACACTGCCCCCTGCTGGCCAGTACGGGAAACGCAGCACATCTGGAGTTGTCCTGTTGTTTGGAGCATTTTGACTTGATTCTGTAAAACCAGAGTTTAGTAACTACATCTCCCATGATGCTCAGCCACTCATAAGATTGGTAGAGCCTCATGGCAAATGTAGTTCTAGAAAATCCGGAGGGTCAAGGTGGCTGACTCGGTGCACAAGTGTAAGAAGACGGTGACACAGGAGAATGGTCCCATTTGTGTGTCACGTGTAGTATCGGTTATGAAGTCCTTATATCTCCCCAATTTACTTCGAGGTGCAAAGGAGCAATGTTTACTTTGCAAAGATCACAACAGAACTTATGTTTGCAATGTGACCTGTGAGTCAGGACATGTTTAAACTTGTATACAGTACCGTCTAAATATATTTGGACACAGGCGCAGTTTTCATACTTCTGGCACTGTTTGCCGCAGAATAAAATGAAAAGGAGGCAATCCAAATGAATGTTGAAGAGCAGACTTTCAGCTTTAATTAAGGGCTTGAACATAAATATCAAGTACAAATTTTACACACTGCAACCATTTTTATACACAGCCCCCCCCCCATTTTCAGGGGCTCAAATGTATTTTGTTGAGAATCCTTTACTGGCTTTAATGACTGCCTGAAGTCTGGAACCCATGGACATTACCAAAGACTTGGTTTCCTTCTTTCTGATGCTTTTCCAGGCTCTGTCTGCAGCGTCTTCAGTTGTTCTTTGTTTGTGGCTCTTTCTGCCTTTAGTTTTGCTTCAGCAAGTGAAATGCGGCTCAATTGGGTTGAGATCAGGTGATTGATTCGGCCATTGCAGAATATTCCACTTCTTTTCCTTCAGAAACTCCTGGGTTGCTTTTGCCTGTTGTTTTGGATCATTGTCCATCTGTCCTGTGAAGCGCCATCCAATCAACTTTGCTGCATTTGGCTAAATCTGTGCTGACAGTATATCTCTAAACACTGATGAATTCATCCGGCTGCTTCTGTCACCTCATCAATAAACACCAATGACCCAGTGCCACTGGAAGCCATGCATGCCCATGCCATCACACTGCCTCCACAATGTTTTACAGATAATGTTGTGTGCTTTGGATCATAAACTGTTCCAAGCCTTCTCCACACTTTTCTCTTCCAGACATTCTGGTACTGATTAATCTTAGTTTCATCCGTCCAAAGAATGCTTTTCCAGAACTGCTCTGGCTTTTTTATATGTTTTGTTTGGCAAAGTCTATTCTGGCTTTTCTATTCTTCAGGCTTATGAATGGTTTGCAGCTTGTGGTGAACCTTCTGTATTTGCTCTCGTGAAGTCTTCTCTTGGTTGTAGACTTTGACAATGATACGCCCACCTCCTGGATTGTGTCCTGCGCTTGTCTGGATGGTGTGAATGGGTTTTTCATTACCATAGAGAGGATCCTGCGATCATCCATCACTGCTGTCTTGCGTGGCCGTCCAGGCCTTTTTATGTTGCTGAGCTTACCGGGTTGTTCTTTCCTCAGAATGTATAAACTGTTGGTTTGGCCGCTGCTAATGTTGCCGCTATCTCTCTGATGTATTTGTTGTGTCGTTGAAGCGTTACAATGGTCGGTTTCTCTTGCATGGACGGCTCCTCTGAGCGCATGATGCAGCTTCACAGCAATATATTCCACATGCAAATCCCACACAGAGAATCAACTCCAGACCCTTTACCGGCTTAATCGATGAAGAAATGAAGAAGTCGCCGCCACACCTGGCCATGAAACAGCTTTTCATTCAATTGTCCAATTATTTATTTATTTATTTATTTATAAATGATTTTCCCAGGAAGGATACATTGAGATTTCCCTTGTTTTCAGTATGTCCTGGGTTCAAGAACATTGAAATTTTACAGAAACACAAAATAGTAAAATGCAAGATATTAACACAAAACAAAATATACGTATTAACACAAAAATAAATATGTAGGAAATAGTCATTATGTCACATGTTTACAGGTGCATTCTGTATATAGTCACTGTGTTACATGTTTACAGGTGCATTCTGTATATAGTCACTGTTACATGTTTACAGGTGCATTCTGTATATAGTCACTGTTACATGTTTACAGGTGCATTCTGTATATAGTCACTGTGTTACATGTTTACAGGTGCATTCTGTATATAGTCACTGTGTTACATGTTTACAGGCACATTCTGTATATAGTCACTGTGTTACATGTTTACAGGCACATTCTGTATATAGTCACTGTGTTACATGTTTACAGGTGCATTCTGTATATAGTCACCGTGTTACATGTTTACAGGTGCATTCTGTATATAGTCACTGCGTTACATGTTTACAGGTGCATTCTGTATATAGTCACTATGTTACATGTTTACAGGTGCATTCTGTATTGAGGTATGTTGATAGGGAGCTCTTAAGGGACTTTAGACTGGGGGAAGATTTGACGGCGTCTGGGAGGTTTTTCCATATTTGCGGTGCTCTGTAGGAAAATGAGTATCGAGATACTTTCTTTTTGTATTGTGGTATTGCAAGTAAGGTGCTGGTCCTGGATCGGAGGTTATAGGATGAGGGAACTGCTAGGGGAAGCAGCCTATTCAGGTAGGGTGGTAGCTTTCCAGAAAAGCTCTTAAACACCAGGTTGGAAAGGTGAAGGGTGCGTTTATTCTCCAGCGACGGCCAGTTTAGTTCTTTTAACATGTCACAATGGTGGGTCATGTAGTTACATTGTAGCACAAAGCGGCAGAATGAGTTATAGAATGTAGTAAGTTTATAAAGGTGTGTTTGCCGGGCTGCTGCATTTGTTGTGCAATCTGCTTTGTTTCCGCTGGGCTCAGGCAGGATTTGTTTCTGTACAGGGCACCTAGTTTGGGGTAAAGTTTAGATGAGAGTTTTTCAATGTGGGGGCCAAAGGATAGATTTGGGTGTAACCACATACCTAGATATTTGAGAGAAGTGACTGTGGTCAGCGTGCCATTTGATTTTGTCCCCACACATTGATGGGGAGTTTGTAATTTGTGTAGTTTAGGTTTAGTGCCAAAGAGCATTGTAACAGTTTTGTCAGCATTTAGAAAAAGTTTGTTATCTTTGATCCACTTTTCTACCTCTGTGAATTGTTCTTGCAGCACGGCCTCCAGCTGTTGGAGATTTAGTTTGCTGCTATAGATTACAGTGTCGTCTGCGTACATGTGTACAGTTGAAGTTTTGCAGACATTGGGCAGATCATTTATGAATATTGGGAATAGCAGGGGCCGAGTATTGAGCCTTGGGGTACACCGCACGTGACTGGGAGGGGGAGGGAGGAGCTGTCAAAAATGGACACATATTGCGATCGATCAGATACATATGATTGGAACCAGGTTAGCGTGTGATCACCAATACTAGGGTTGCACCGATACCGATACTAGTATCGGTATCGGGGCCGATACTGGGTACTGCAGGAGTACTTGGTACTCGTGCAGTACCCCCGATATTTTTTTCTGATCCCGGAAGCTGGCATTGAGCCGGCTTGCCGGCATCCGAGGGGCTGCGGCGGCTGTCCGAATTCTCTATCGGCATTCGGACAGGCCCTGCAGCTGCATTGTTTAATACTTACCTTCTTGGGCGACGCCGGGAAAGTCTTCGCGCGCGCGCTCCTTGGAAGGTCCCCAGCCGCGACCACATGGGACCATGTGATCGCGGCTGGGGTCCTTCCAACGAGCGCACGCGCGGGAACTTTCCCAGCGTCGCTAAGGAAGGTAAGTATTAAACAAAGTGAGGAGAGCAGCTGCAGGGCCTGTCCGAATGCTGATAGAGCATTCGGACAGGCCCTGCAGCTGCTCTCCGCTCATACTTACCTTCCTGAGCGACGCCGGAAAGTTTCCGCGCGTGCGCTCGTTGGAAGGACCCCAGCCGCGATCACATGGTCCCACGTGGTCGCGGCTGGGGACCTTCCAAGGAGCGCGCGCAAAGACTTTCCCGGCGTCGCTAAGGAAGGTAAGTATGAGCGGAGGGGGGCAAATCCATGTGCTGGGGGGCATTATCCACGAGCTGGGGGACATTATCCACGAGCTGGGGGGCATTATCCACGAGCTGGGGGGCATTATCCACGAGCTGGGGGCATTATCCACGAGCTGGGGCCATATCCACGAGCTGGGGCCATATCCACGAGCTGGGGCAGATCCAGGAGCTGGGGGTCATTATCCATGAGCTGGGGGGCAAATCCATGAGCTGGGGCAATATCCATGAGCTGGGGGGCAAATCCATGAGCTGGGGCATATCCATGAGCTGGGGGGCATTATCCATGAGCTGGGGGGGCAAATCCATGAGCTGGGGCAAATCCATGAGCTGGGGCAATATCCATGAGCTGGGGCAATATCCATGAGCTGCGGGCAAATCCATGAGCTGGGGGCAATATCCATGAGCTGGGGGCATTATCCATGAGCTGGGGCAATATCCATGAGCTGGGGCAAATCCATGAGCTGGGGGCAATATCCATGAGCTGGGGGCAATATCCATGAGCTGGGGGCATTATCCATGAGCTGGGGCAATATCCATGAGCTGGGGCAGTATCCATGAGCTGGGGCAATATCCATGAGCTGGGGCAGTATCCATGAGCTGGGGCAATATCCATGAGCTGGGGGGCATATCCATGAGCTGGGGGGCATATCCATGAGCTGGGGCAGTATCCATGAACTGGGGGCAATATCCATGAGCTGGGGGGCAAATGCATGAGCTGGGGCAATATCCATGAGCTGGGGGGCATATCCATGAGCTGGGGGGCATATCTATGAGACCTGGGGGCTTTATATGAGGTCTGTTCTTATTGGAAAGCGTCACGTGACATAAAATAAAAGTATCGGTGAGTACTTGAACAAAAGTATCGGTACTCGTACTCGGTCTTAAAAAAGTGGTATCGGTGCATCCCTAATATTTATATATATCGGGGGGATATACATGTGAGCTGGGTGCATTTTTATATGGTCTGTTCTTATTGGAAAGCGTCACATGACATTAACCCTTTCGCTGCTGAGGCATTTCCCGCCTCTGTGCTGAGCTCATTTTTACCGGTTTTGCTCATCATGTTTAAACGTGTTTTGAAGGCTTATTTTAGTATATGACCCAGACATATTATATATCGTTCTTTCCGTCAGACTCAGTAGATTCATAATATGTCATTATTATATGTATACGTTATGTCATGTCTGTATATTATAACAAAAAATGCAATAAAATATGTATTTTCAATAATTTACAATGTGTAAAGTGTTTTTTTTCACATTTTAACGCGCGAGCAATTGCGGTTATATTTAGTTTGGGGTGCGCTTGTTAAAAAAATTAGAGATGGGGTCTCGTTACATTTTTTTTTGGGGAAAATTACACGATTTTTAACAAACGCACCGCATACAAAAATCGTTAGTGCAGCATCATTGTTCACATTATAATTGAAATGGGAACAATATTGCTGCATTAACAAACCAAAAAAAAAGAAAAAAAAAGGTTTATTTTTTTTTATAATTTTTTTTTTAAATATATTTTTATTTTTTAATTTTTATTTTTTTTAAAAAACTTTTTTCACTTTCGTGTTTGGTATCGTTGGAACGGCCATGCTCTGGCCGATCCAACCATACCAAACTTTAACCCCTAGCTGCCACGGATCGGGAGATAGGGAGTTCATTGGAACTCCCTACCTCCACCGTTGGTGGCAGTTAGGGGTTAACTCTAGGACTGGCGTCATCGTGCTATGCACGATGACGCCAGTCCTCAGGGGGAGTTCCTGGAGGCTTGGCCGACATCCAAGATGTCGGCCAGCTCCGGGAAAGGATCACGAACCGGCTCTTTTCAGCGCCGATTCGCGATCCAGCTCCCCAGGGGTTAATGCCAGGCACCATTTGGAAGGGCAGGCTGTGCCCTTCCAAATGGTGCCTGGGTTAACCCCCGCAACGCCGCCGATCGGGAGGGAGAGAGGTCCGAAGGACCTCCCCCCCCTCCCTTTCAGTCGCCTCCTCCGCACATGCGGGGGGACGCCTGAATTAGGTGTCATCGCGCTGCCGCGATGACACCTAATTTCATCGGCGGCTGTTCCGGATGCTGGGCTGACATCGAGGATGTCAGCCCGCACCGGGGGGGCCAGCGATCGGCCGGAACCCGGCCGAACGCTGACGCCAAAGGGAGGACGCGCTCAGCGCATCCTCCGCACAGCAGGAGCCATGCGGAGGACGCGCTGAGCGCGTCCTCCGCATGGAAGTGGTTAAAGAAAAGTATCGGTACTCGGTATCGGTGAGTACTTTAAAAAAGTATCGGTACTCGTACTCGGTCTTAAAAAAGTGGTATCGGTGCATCCCTAACCAATACCGGAGTTTTTAAGTTTTTCTAACAAGATGCCATGGTCTACAGTGTCAAAGGCCTTGGCAAAATCAAGGAAGATGCTCCAGTTAGGTTTCCTTGTTCCATCCCAGCTTGGATATCATTGCAGACTTTTAAAAGGGCAGTTGTGGTTGAATGATTACTTTTGGTCCCTTGAAAAAAGGGTGTGTGGCTCCTCTTAAGAGCTGTAATTCCTAAACCGTTCGTCCAGTTTGGATGTAAATCTCCTCAAATTAACCCTGAGAGTGCGACCTTTCACCCCCTATCAATTATACGACTATAGCTTGAATAGGTTTTTGAAAAAAACAGAACGTTTTTCAATTGTGCCTGTGTCCAACTATATATGGGCCTAACTCTATATTTGTAACTTTTTGGGAAATGTTAGCCATTATATTGATTACAATGGTTTAAAAACCGTCTTCATTCCTAATACTAATATGATCAAGTAAATAATCTGTCAGTATCCTATCTGTAAGCGCTGCTCAAGACCTTTCCAAAGGCACCTGAGTCACCGCTACAAGGTGCCCCGGCTACCTTAATATTGAATGGGAAGTCAACAAGTGAAAACATAGTCAAAAAATCACGCGTTTTTCACCCTTATAACTTTATAAATACAGAAGATAAGGACCTGTGTTTTTGCATAGTGTTGTACCACAGGATGCCCTTTCAGTACATAACGTTAGCCGCTTAGAACACTGGATCTCGAGTGAATGACTCCATAGGCGTGAAATCAGGAACAAATCTACTTTACACATTAAAGGAGTAAATGTTGCTACTGAAAGAAGCTTTATTTCCCATGGTTGGAACCAGGTAGCTGGGATTGATACAGTCCAAAGAGTCAACGAAGAACAAAATACAAACATACATGAAAAGCTTGGATCTCGGTCTATCCCCCCCACCTTCTTTTGGCTCTCCAGCGCCACCGCAGGCCCTGGCTCCTCTCTCTGCTCTGTCCTGCTGATTATTCACCTTCTTCTGCCACATATAGTTCCGTGTCCAGCATCCCATTGCCAACCCGTGGAGTACCCTAGCCTAATTTGGCACCCGTTTGCCTGTTGTACATCCCATACCCCTCTTTTACGCCAACATGGAAACCAGGAGCTTTCTGTCCTGGCATCGCAAATGCACGCCATGGGGCCGAAGGGGTTAAAGCACGCAGGTGTCGCTCTGTATGAGGCAGCGAATGCCAACGACTTGATAACAGGTTCCTAGCAGATGGCTCACGGATGGATGATGGCAGCTTTAACCTGCTTTCCTCGAGACGGCTGCCCAGCATCCCCACACAGAGGGCCGGATTCTGAAAGGTATTAGGAGTGTAATCTGTGTCGTAATTGTGCTTCTCACATCGCAGAGGACGAAGATATGAACAAAATTGCAGAACATATGGCATTAAGAAAAAAAACAACAAAGCAAACGCACAGCAACAATTATACAGGATATTAAAGGTGAAGAAACTTTTTCAGTAGTGATGTAGCCCGGCACCTCCAGTCATCTGGTGAACGGGATCTAGTGGTGCCACATCACAGAAAAGGCATTAAGGGAGTACGTCACTAACTGACGATGTTCACCGTATTTGTGAACAATAGTAATCAAAATAAAACACCATTGTTGCTGCTACAGTGCTCTTCAGTTACCTAGAGGAAGATTCAACACCGGCAGAACAACGATGATCAATGGCAGCACCATTATTCCTCCGTTAAGTAAGTAACCTGCGGCTATTCTCCATTCAGTCTGCTCTATTGTTGTTGGTAACACCGGGAAATATACATCCGGGACCTAATAGAATCAAATGTAACAACAATGTTCGACAACTGCGACTGAAACATCAAATTACTTTGTCAGAAACTACGGTGGAAAGTATAGATAAGTATGCTGGAAGATTCCTAAATAATGAATTTACCGTAGTTTCACCGGACACGATCCACCAAAGTCTGAATGTGGCTAATGAATAACCCCGGGTTTGGGTTGAAATCCCTACAACCAGGTTCCCTAATGCCAAAATCCCAACGGCCAACGTCCCTACACAGACAACTCCCTGACGGACAACTTCCCTACACGGCCAACTTCCCATCACAGACAACTCCCTGACAGCCAACTTTCAGACATCCAAAATCCCAGCGGCTAACCCGAAACCTACTCCCTAACCCCCTAAACCTAGCCCTAACACTAACCCCCACTAAACCTAACCCTAACCCCCTAAACCTAGCCCATACTCTCTAAACCTAACCCCCTAAATCTAGCCCTAACCCCCCTAAATCTAACCCTAACCCCCTAAATCTAGTCCTAACCCCCCTAAATCTAACCCCCTAAATCTAGCCCTAACCCCCTAAATCTAACCCTAAACCTAACCCCCTAAATCTATTTCTAACCCTAACCCCCTAAATCTAACTCTAACCCCCTAAATCTAGCCCTAACCCCCTAAATCTAACCCTAACCCCCTAAATCTAACCCTATAAACCTAATCCTAACCCCCCTAAACCTAGCCTAGCCCCCTAAATCTAGCCCTAAACCTAACCATAACCCCCTAAATCTAGCCCTAACCCTAACTCCCCTAAATCTAGCCCTAATCTTAACCCCCTAAACCTAGTCCTAACCCTAACCCCCCTAAACCTAGACCTAACCCCAACCCCCCTAAACCTAGCCCTAAAACCCCTAAACCTAGGGTTTGGGTGTTAGTATTAGGGTTTGCCGCTGGGATTATGGATTTCTGGAAGTTGGCCGTGTAGGGCAGTTGGGATGTCCGGCACTTGTCCTGTCTGGAAGTTTGCTGTTGGGATGTTGGCATTAGGGAACCTGGCTGTAGGGATTTTGTCCGGAACCCATAACCCCTTATATCTCCCATAAAAGAGAAAACCTGGTTGTCAAGCACTGGGCTGTGACCTGCCTACAGAGAAGAAGGCATCTCAAAGCAGGTTTGAAAAGGTGGTGCTGCTGTAGGAGAGGCAAGACAAAGGGTGAAGACACAAGTCCCTCTAATAGGTGTCCAAGCATGAATCGTCTCCGTTTTGTACTTGATGAGCAATAGTGACATGCCAACTTCTGCATCAGGCCTACATGCCAACCGTCAATGAAGACACATGGCGAGAGGCGTTGGAGAATGGAGCGTACCCAGTCAGAGTAACTGAAAATTGAAAAAATTAAGTATATCTGCACATTGGATTATGTAATTTCACGATAGTTTGGCCATCTTCCACCCGGGTCATTGAATGTAGAGGCTCCGGGAGGCCTCGCGTTTCATTTGCAGGAATCTGGCTGCGTGGTGGAGCTCATCTCCCGTGACATCACCTTACCCCAATCCTTGTTGCTTTCAGACCTCTGAGCGGGATTTATTTATACCATTTTTTTCTGACTCATTATCGTGGACTCAAATGCAAGGACACCTCATCATCAGCACAACAGCTAAGCGTTTGTCAAATGCGTCGTCAGATACGATACAGATGAAACGGACGCTGGCACCATGTTGATCTGAACAATGTGGAGGGCGGAGGCAGGTATTTGGTGGAGGTGTACTAAAAAATGTAGAAAAAGACACCAATGGATGGTGACTCAAGGTTTGCATCTCTGTTCTGTGGTCTAAAAGGAAGAGTTGACTAATTCTGGCAACGTGTCATGGGATTACTGTCCTATATTAGCAATTTTCAATCCACACGCAATTCTGCTGTTACTTGCTGTGACATATCTCTGTACATCAGCCAACCTAGGCTTGGAGCGCACTTGTGGGCTATCTGGGCCGCCTGCCCAGCCTCCTTGAAATTCGCCGGTGAGGATTTCATTCTTGCCTACCGTCACCAGGCAGTTCTCCTGGCTACAAACATACTCTGGCTCAATCCAGCCTGGGACCTTGTACTTATTGTACTCCATGGCTCACATCTTCCTGTTCCAGCACATCTCCCTCTTGTCGCAACAAGCACACCTCATTCCACACAGTCTGGAACAGGTCCATGCTGGGGTTCGGTCCATCATGTTTAAGGTGTCTTTTTACCTCCTTGAGCATCTCCATCTCGCTCCAGGTTGCACTTCACTTGTGCCTTTGTTCGTTTCTTCAATATCCGTTCCTTCCACGGCAAAGGGTCCCCAATATCAGAAAGCAAATCTCGCCTGCTGCAGCCAATATAACAGATCTCTGTACCTCGACAGGGTCACATCTGTCACTGTCGTTTCCTTGCAGGACCCTCCGTGTTCTACCCAGCCAGACTCCCTTGCCTTCTTCCAGTCCTCAGACGAAGCTCAAGGACCGGGACACATAGAGAGTTGTTACGGATCCTGGGTACCCCAAGCTCTGTACCCGCTGTCTGAGCGCCCCTTTCCGCTGAAACACAGGAGATATTTCCACACACAGTAGACGACACGTACTATGTAGCGGTTTCTCATTCGAAATCCAAATGGAGAATGCTTTATTTTCACTTTAGACACACAAAGGTAAAACACAGTTGAGACTCAACCCCCTCCCTTAAATAATATATTACAGATAACATCAAGAATCTCCAGTCAGAACAATAGAAAGAGCCATCCAACACAATGGAGTGTTTACACATGCGTCTTATCTAAACAGTGCTAGGACTAGAGGGAAACCAAGGAGTCTTCTTACAGAGAGGGGGGTAGCCACAGAGGAGTAAGACAGAGGACAGCTAATACAGAGATGTACACTATACAGAGAGAAGTTAAACAGAAACAATACTCTACAATAACCACATAAGGGAATATTAATGTAACACAGACATGAGGTAATAGGGCACACAGAACAACCACTCTACCCTATATACAGAGACAATGAATTGTAAAGCAAAATAAATGTAAAATTAACTTTGAAGTGACGGTTTCATCACAGTTCCTTTCAACCTTACCGACCGGCTACAGACTGGAAAGTATGTGTTGGGGGTAGCGACAGAGTTAACTCGAAGCAAATAAAATCCAGGATGAATGTCCAAGGGCTTATCCTTACCATGGTTGTACAAAATCCGCGTCTGGCGGCCAGGGAAGGTTTATTCCGCCATGTGCTGTTTTATCACGTGGTGAAGGTTTTTCCCGTCAGTATTGAAGCTAATGTTTCCCAGACATGGAGACGTTCATTGAGTTCCTTGTGCTCTCCATCCTGCTGTCATCCACAAACTCAACATAAAAGAGAGGTGGAAGGAGCCCTCGCTCTGAGCCCGGAGGCCCGAAGTGGAGTATGGCGGAGACTAGAAGCTAATACAAAGAGCTTCCTTTGTATTAGGGCTTCATCTAATGCTGGCACATTTATAAGATACAAACATTTTGTTATCCTGGTGTATGTTTGTCATCGGGTGGCTGTCATACTTCACTGGACTTTTTCATTCAGTATGTTTTTTGCAAACAGCTTTTAAAATTTAACACTTTCAATCGTCTTTTTTTTTTTACCTGGCTGGTTTGCGGCGGCTGGTTTGCTGCGGCTGGTTTGCTGCTTCTGGTTTGTGGCGGCTGGTTTGCTGCGACTGGTTTGCTGCGACTGGTTTGCTGCGGCTGGTTTGCTGCGGCTGGTTTGCGGCAGCTGGTTTGCTGCGGCTGGTTTGCTGCGGCTGGTTTGCTGCTGCTGGTTTGCTGCTGCTGGTTTGCTGCGGCTGGTTTGCGGCGGCTGGTTTGCGGCAGCTGGTTTGCTGTGGCTGGTTTGCGGCGGCTGGTTTGCTGCAGCTGGTTTGCGGCGGCTGGTTTGCTGCAGCTGGTTTGCTGCGTCTGGTTTGCGGCGGCTGGTTTGCTGCAGCTGGTTTGCTGCGGCTGGTTTGCGGCGGCTGGTTTGCCGCGGCTTACAGGATGGGATCCAATAATTACTGTGATTTCTTTTTAAAAAAACGGTGCAGATTGAGTGAAATTATCGGATCTGATCATTTCGGCGGTTTTGCGGTGGGTTTTCCCCACACTTCGGGGACCCTGAAGTGAATGCTGAATTCACCGCAGGGTTGGGGAATTTGATTCTCCGATGTGCGTGGGAACGAGAGAGCACCGAAATGCTCTCTGAATATCCCCATATGTGTTCAAGATGTGCAGAGTGTCCCTATATGTTCCCAACCAGAAGGTGGTTTTGTGACCTGCTGGAATGCACCACTAGAGGAGCATCTTTTGACTTTTCTCACTGGTCCATACTGTCATAACACTGGCCTTCACATGGGTCAGCTTTAGATATGCTATGGTCTTCCGCTCAGCTTGCGGTCCCCCAGTGGCTAGTCTACGGCCTGGTTTCATGAGTGCCCTCCATCCAGTGTCCACCCTGGAGAATCAAGACGGTCTTCAGTATTTGATGGTGCCCACCGCAGATCTTGCAGCCTCACCACTTTCCTACTTGTAAACACTCAGTGTTTGTTTTACATTTTATGTGTCCGTTGCGCCACAAGTGGAAATCAGCAATGGCCACATCGCTGTCCAATACGATCTGCAACGTTCGTCCTGACCGGTGATTTAGGATGGGTAACATAGATGTGCCTGTTGATGATTCCGTGTCCTCGCAGCCTGCCCGTTACCTCGTTTTTCTATCAGAAAAATTCAATTACTTCCTAAGTGGGCGCAGGCAGCCCTCCGAATTCTGAGGTATGAACGTCTGCGCTGGAAATGAGAAAATTAATGGAAATTACACTGAAAATTTAATTAGGTCTGCCTCTGAGTTCCTGTTTCTTTAGTCGTTCGGTCCTCGCTCTTCCAGTGCTTTTCACTATTATTTATTAATGACCGAGAAATACAGACTTTTTTTTATTTCAAAATTAGATTTCTCCATAATTATTCAATGTTATTAGAAGAGATAGACTGGAGCTGTGACCTGCCGCAGGGAAGGCCCCTCTGGATCAGATTTTCCCATGGTTTGATCTCTAACTAGGCTACTTTGGACTCGTTTCACTTAACCCCTTTAATACTAAGTGATTTTTCCATAAATCACTACCAGGACCCAGTGGTTTTATGGAAAATCACTTTCCATTACTCACTCAGTAAATACGAGGTGTCCCTCTGTATAAGTCACTGTAGGTAAGTCATTTTGACTCCCCTTCTGGCCAGAACGTGCTACTACATTTACGTTATAGCTTGTGCTCTTTTGTGTGGAAGAAGAACAAAACCCAAAACTTTTCAAATCATTTCAGCACTTCGGGCGAGATGTCTGATGTGTTCAGATGTCAGCGGCACATTCTGGAGCCATTTGTAAACGCGTTTTGTTTGCAATAAACACAATTCTTCTGCATCGCTCCGCAATTTGACCACATTGAGTTTACTCGATCTCAGGAAACTTGCAAGTGCTTTTGGAGAATGAGTATACTTGATCTCGATAGTGAAAGGGTTAAACAAAAGTAGCACCACCCCCTTTATTCTTAATTTTCCAAAAAATTCCAATTACTTTATCTTTTTTTACTGCTGCAGATCTGAGTATTTGTGTGTAATAAGTTAAGCCACTCTGCAGGACAAGGAGTGAGCAGGGCCCTGCAGCATGCACCCCGCTCGCAGCCCTGCAGCATGCGCCCCGCTCGCTGCCCTGCAGCATGCGCCCCGCTCGCTGCCCTGCAGCATGCGCCCCGCTCCCTGCCCTGCAGCATGCGTCCCGCTCACTGCCCTGCAGCATGCGCCCCGCTCACTGCCCTGCAGCATGCGCCCCGCTCACTGCCCTGCAGCATGCGCCCCGCTCACTGCCCTGCAGCATGCGCCCCGCTCACCTTCCAACTCTTTATAGGGAGCAGGGTCTCATTGTGTTAAAGTTTCATCTCACATGCTCTGCTGATTTTGGGTCGCTCAGGGGCCGCTCTCTGGGTTCCCGGGGACTACAGGATAATTCTGCTATAAACAGGCTCATTAAAGTGTATGGTTCAAAGCTTCCTCCTGCCCCGATGCTGGGACGCTGGCGGAATATAGAGAATATTCCAGCCATCACTTCTTATATCGATATTTATACATTTAAATAATTAAACATTTAACCGTGACAATGCTGATCACATGACCTGTAATAAGGCGGCGACTCCTTCACGGGATAAATGTTAGTTTTCAGATCACGATTAAGGCTGGGGTCAGACGAGCGTAGTGTTCACGTCTGTGATTGCGCCTAAAAGTACGTCCGTGATAGCATGACAGAAAGCCCATCGGAGCCTGACACATGAAGTACGTCCGCACTGAACTGCGGACGCACAACGGCCGCGGCCCACGGACGCAAGGCAGGCAAGAACGTACAACCCCTAGAACGGCCGCACAAAGTGCACTGTGTCCGCAACGTCTGCATAGCTGTGTGTGTGAGTGATGGAACGTGGTCAGACGGACTGCATTTATACGTCCAGCATTTTTGACGGACAAAATGGTTTCGCCTTTTAATTTATTTTCCCTTCTACATCCGTCAAAATATACGTCAGTGAATAAACGGACTGTGTGGCCACTACTGCGTCTTCCGTACTAATGTACGTCGTACTGCACGGACGTACAGCCCGTAGAAATCACGTTCGTCTGACCCTAGCCTTAGATTACGTCCATACACGAGAGGTAGCTACAGGAAAAAAAGAGATTATCGTTTGAGCACCCGGCAAGTGTGTGAACAATTCTCTATGTATACACCCAGGAAAAAAAACATATATGGTTATTCACAAAGAGCTGAACTGGCCTTGAAATTTGCACCGAACAGTGAATTTCCCTGTGCGGTGTGATTTCGTAACCATTTGTCTATTCAAAACCTGGCAATTCGCCAAATATTGGTTAATTGCCAGTAAAATACAGTGCTGTTCGGCAGCAGTGAAATCCCCATAGAGAACCAATGGTTAATCTATTCACAGACACCGAACAGCAGAGAAATGTCAGTGAAATGCCATGATGTGTTTCATTCGGCAGGTTTAATCAGGCGAATCCCATAGGTTTCAATATTAAAAATATTCTCGTTTTAATTCAATATCTAATAAACCGTTTATTATTATATTCTGCAGCAAAAAGTATCTTTATTTGTTTTAGTGTCTTTTAATCATTTTCTTGTAAAATACAGTTCTATTTTTTTAATAGCGTTTTTTCCTTTTTCTGTAACAAACCTTTTTATTATCATTCTTAGGGTCTTATACACTATATTGCCAAAAGTATTCGCTCACCCATCCAAAGAATAAGAATCAGGTGTTCCAATCACTTCCATGGCCACAGGTGTATAAAATCAAGCACCTAGGCATGCAGACTGTTTTTACAAACATTTGTGAAAGAATGGGTCGCTCTCAGGAGCTCTGTGAATTCCAGCATGGAGCTGTGGTAGGATGCCACCTGTGCAACAAATCCAGTCGTGAAGTTTCCTCGCTCCTAAATATTCCACCGTCACCTGTCAGCTGTATTATAAGAACGTGGAAGTGTTTGGGAACGACAGCAACTCAGCCACGAAGTGGTAGGCCACGTAAACTGACGGAGCGGGGTCAGCGGATGCCGAGGCACATAGTGCCAAGAGGTCTCCAACTTTCTGCAGAGTCAATCGCTACAGACCTCCAAACTTCATGTGGCCTTCAGATTAGCTCAAGAACAGTGCGCAGAGAGCTTCATGGAATGGGTTTCCATGGCCGAGCAGCTGCATCCAAGCCATACATCACAAGTGCAATGCAAAGCGTCGGATGCAGTGGTGTAAAGCACGCCACCACTGGACTCTAGAGCAGTGGAGACGCGTTCTCTGGAGTGACGAATCCCGCTTCTCCATCTGGCACTCTGATGGACGAGTCTGGGTTTGGCGGTTGCCAGGAGAACGGTACTTGTCTGACTGCATTGTGCCAAGTGTAAAGTTTGGTGGAGGGGGGATTATGGTGTGGGGTTGTTTTTCGGGAGCTGGGCTTGGCCCCTTAGTTCCAATGAAAGGAACTCTGAATGCTTCAGCATACCAAGACAGTTTGGACAATTCCATGCTCCCAACTTTGTAGGAACAGTTTGGAGCTGGCCCCTTCCTCTTCCAACATGACGTGCACCAGTGCACAAAGCAAGGTCCATAAAGACATGGATGACAGAGTCTGGTGTGGATGAACTGGACTGGCCTGCACAGAGTCCTGACCTCAACCCGATAGAACACCTTTGGGATGAATTAGAGCGGAGACTGAGAGCCAGGCCTTCTCGTCCAACATCAGTGTGTGACCTCACAAATGCGCTTCTGGAAGAATGGTCAAAAATTTCCATAAACACACTCCTAAACCTTGTGGACAGCCTTCCCAGAAGAGCTGAAGCTGTTATAGCTGCAAAGGGTGGAGCGACGTCCTATTGAACCCTATGGATTAGGAATGGGATGTCACTTAAATTCATATTTGAGTCAAGGCAGGTGAGCCAATACTTTTGGCAATATAGTGTATGTCAATTCCAGGCATTTTCGTTCAGTAGTTTTTTTTTGCAAACAGCGTTTATAATTTTGAAAGTTTCACTCTTTTTTATTTACCCCATTTGTCGGCTATTTCCAATGGCTTGACGGTGCTTTGATCGACTGATCGTCAGCTTTTTTCGGACGCGTTTGGCCAGTGTTCAAGGGATCGTCGGCTTATCAGATCCGATAAGGTTTTGTGGTGTATTTTCCTACACTTCGGAAGCCCTGCGGTGAATGCTGAATTCTCTGCAGAGTCGGGGATTTTGATTCCCTAAAGTGCGGGGAACGAGAGAGCACTGACATGTCGGTGACATTTCGGTGCTCTCTGAATAACCCCTATAATAAATAAATCCAGAATCTGACATATTGGTACTAATGGCGTAACTCAGACCCCCCCAACTGTCACGGTGGGCCAGGCCTGGAATGAATGCAGGAGGGTGTGAGCCATTTGTGCAGTGATACACGATACAGATATAGAAAGCAACAAAATATTTATTCTAGACTTCCTTTAAATAAACAAGACAGACCTTAAACCAACAGCAGGGATCCAGAACTTAAGCACTATATATATATATATATATATATATATGAATCAGAACCAAAGAACTCTAAGCAAAATACAAAATAAACTAAACCAGATGATCACAATATATATATAAATTCAGGAGACAAGAACTATGAACAGACAATGAATAAACAGAACTAAGCATGGGGTATTACAATGAATAAACCTGAAAACAGAAGTTACACAGAAAACCAGGTAAACAGACAGGAGCGCCAGGAATCAGAACTGCATACCACCAGGACTGATGGGAAGTGAATCAGTGAGTGAGAATGAGGCAGCACCCTTCCTAGGGTGTTGCCTACTTTTAAACACCAGTGATCAGAACTAAAGAGAGTCCAGGTGAGGCTCACGGCTTTGCTGATGATGCAGGAAGGGGCAGGTACGGTTTATTTGTGGGTGGGGCCACATTTCACGGCACTCTCTGATGATGCAGGAAGCGGCAGGTGCAGTTTATTTGTGGGCGGGGCCACATTTCACGGCGCTCACTGATGATGTAGAGGGGGTAGTTGCAGCGAGAGATCCCAATTAGCGCAGGGTGCAGGAATCAGCATGGTTCATAACAGAAGTCCAGGAACTGGAAAGTTCATAATGATGCGCATTAAAAGAGTCCAAAGGGGGCACCAGGGGCCCAGAACGTCACCAACGGTCAGGACTTTACTGATTTTTCGCCCCTTTTCCTCTGTCTCACGTTTCATTTCTGAGGTCTGATTATGGTCACCAGATCAGCCATGTTTTCCTTGACTCATATTACCATTTCATGCAGAGGGAGTGCACAGGTAAAGTGCTGTCCTGCACAATGTATACTTCATGTACTGCAGGAAAGAAATCAGGGCAGGTCACCTGGGAATTCCTCTTTGATTCCTTACCTGTACCCCTGCCAACCTGGAAACTCTACGTCTGATTCTGGGGAATAATCCTGATTTAATGCACAAATTAATCTGTGGGAGGGGCCACATTTCCATTCATTACTGATGATGCAGGAATGGACAGGTACAGCTAATTTGTGGGAGGGGCTTCATTTGCATTCATCACTGTTGATGCATGAAGGGGCCATGTTTTACAGCATCAATGATGATGCAACTGCAGGTACAGTTAATTTGTGGGTGGGGCCACATTTCACAATGCTCACTGATGATGCAGGTAGAGGCAGATACAGTTAAGTCTACCGGCACACGAGCGTTTGTCAGAGAGGAAGGAACGTCCGTGAGAGTGGACGTTCCTTCCACTCTGTGCCCTCAGCGCTACAAAGTGTGATCCTCCTTTGTAGCCCCGTCAGCGTCCGTCTAACTTTTTGACAGGGAGGGCACAGACGCAAGAGAAGTGGGGACATATGCAACCACAGTGCGCTCGTATGCCACCTTCCTAATTTGTGGGAGGGGCCACATTTCACGGCTTTACTGATGATGCAGGAAGGGGCAGGTACAGTTAATTTGTGGGAGGGGCCACATTTCACGGCTTTACTGATGATGCAGGAAGGGGCAGGTACAGTTAATTTGTGGGAGGAGCCACATTTCACGGCTTTACTGATGATGCAGGAAGGGGCAGGTACAGTTAATTTGTGGGAGGAGCCACATTTCACGGCTTTACTGATGATGCAGGAAGGGGCAGGTACAGTTAATTTGTGGGAGGAGCCACATTTCACGGCTTTACTGATGATGCAGGAAGGGGCAGGTACAGTTAATTTGTGGGAGGAGCCACATTTCACGGCTTTACTGATGATGCAGGAAGGGGCAGGTACAGTTAATTTGTGGGAGGGGCCACATTTCACGGCTTTACTGATGATGCAGGAAGGGGCAGGTACAGTTAATTTGTGGGAGGAGCCACATTTCACGGCTTTACTGATGATGCAGGAAGGGGCAGGTACAGTTAATTTGTGGGAGGAGCCACATTTCACGGCTTTACTGATGATGCAGGAAGGGGCAGGTACAGTTAATTTGTGGGAGGGGCCACATTTCACGGCTTTACTGATGATGCAGGAAGGGGCAGGTACAGTTAATTTGTGGGATGAGCCACATTTCACGGCTTTACTGATGATGCAGGAAGGGGCAGGTACAGTTAATTTGTGGGAGGAGCCACATTTCACGGCTTTACTGATGATGCAGGAAGGGGCAGGTACAGTTAATTTGTGGGAGGAGCCACATTTCACGGCTTTACTGATGATGCAAGAAGCGGCAGATACAGTTAATTTGTGGGAGGAGCCACATTTCACGGCTTTACTGATGATGCAGGAAGGGGCAGGTACAGTTAATGTGGGAGGAGCCACATTTCACGGCTTTACTGATGATGCAGGAAGGGGCAGGTACAGTTAATTTGTGGGAGGAGCCACATTTCACGGCTTTACTGATGATGCAGGAAGGGGCAGGTACAGTTAATTTGTGGGAGGGGCCACATTTCACGGCTTTGCTGATGATGCAGGAAGGGGCAGGTACGGTTTATTTGTGGGTGGGGCCACATTTCACGGCTTTGCTGATGATGCAGGAAGGGGCAGGTACAGTTAATTTGTGGGAGGAGCCACATTTCACGGCTTTACTGATGATGCAGGAAGGGGCAGGTACAGTTAATTTGTGGGAGGAGCCACATTTCACGGCTTTACTGATGATGCAGGAAGGGGCAGGTACAGTTAATTTGTGGGAGGAGCCACATTTCACGGCTTTACTGATGATGCAGGAAGGGGCAGGTACAGTTAATTTGTGGGAGGAGCCACATTTCACAGCTTTACTGATGATGCAAGAAGCGGCAGATACAGTTAATTTGTGGGAGGAGCCACATTTCACGGCTTTACTGATGATGCAGGAAGGGGCAGGTACAGTTAATTTGTGGGAGGAGCCACATTTCACGGCTTTACTGATGATGCAGGAAGGGGCAGGTACAGTTAATTTGTGGGAGGGGCCACATTTCACGGCTTTGCTGATGATGCAGGAAGGGGCAGGTACGGTTTATTTGTGGGTGGGGCCACATTTCACGGCTTTGCTGATGATGCAGGAAGGGGCAGGTACGGTTTATTTGTGGGCGGGGCCACATTTCACAGCGCTCACTGATGATGCAGGAAGGGGCAGGTACGGTTTATTTGTGGGTGGGGCCACATTTCACAGCACTCTCTGATGATGCAGGAAGCGGCAGGTACAGTTTATTTGTGGGCGTGGCCACATTTCACGGCGCTCACTGATGATGCAGGAAGGGGCAGGTACAGTTACTTTGTGGGAGGGGCCACATTTCACGGCTTTGCTGATGATGCAGGAAGGGGCAGGTACGGTTTATTTGTGGGCGTGGCCACATTTCACGGCACTCTGATGATGCAGGAAGGGGCAGGTGCAGTTTATTTGTGGGCGGGGCCACATTTCACGGCGCTCACTGATGATGTAGAGGGGGTAGTTGCAATGAGTAGGCCTCCCCTCCTTTTCTGCTTCCTTACCCGCCATCATTTTTATACAGTGCTGTTAATAGAAGGATCATCGTAGAACGTAAAGCGGGGGCTGTCACACTCACGGCCCCATAGATGTTGATGCTTACAATTCCCAGAATTCTTTCAATGCAAATGATTTCCAGGGAGTCATGGGAGTTGTAGTTCAGAAAGATCTTGGGGGGGGGGTCAGAGTTTGAAAGCCCAGACCTAAAGGATAAACGTGATATAAATTCCACCTGGCATTCTTTTTTTAACCCCTCATTTGCTGGCCGTTCCCCTGCGTGATGTATATCTGTAAAATTATCACCTCGTAATAAAAGCGGGAATTAATCCTCACAGCCGCAAACACAAATTATTCAATCTTTATATGTTTTTTATTTTTATAAAGTCTGGAAAAGGTAAGAGTTGCTGGAGCGTCATTTAGCAGATATTGCAGAATTTAAGCGTTGTATGAGATACAGCGCGCACCCTACGGCAAGCCCTGGATAAGCGCGCCGATTGACAGCGCCAGAACCTCCCGCTTCCAGCATCTTTACACAACGGTTAGAAAGCGCGGTTTATCTCACTGTGGTTTTTTTTTCACTCTTGCGGCCCTTTAATTACCAACCTCCGGGCTTTGCGCCTCCAGACACATCATTTTCTTGTTTTTTTTTTTCCTCGCTTGTCTAATTAATCAGATAATCAGGTTATTAATTTGCTATGTGCATCAGATCCGCGGCGCCGCGCTCAGTGGATTCAAAAACAGAAAAGATTTGACTTTCTAATGCGCGTCCGATGCCTCCGGCGTGATACGGGTTAATGGAGTGCATTGCTTTTTCTTTTTTCATTTTCCGCGAGTTCATGATCTTCTCCCGTGGCTCCTTTCTGATTCATTGGCGTTTCTCTGCTCCAACTCCAGCCTCGCGCTCTCATCCTTTATGATTTAAGCAGCCTGGCACGTCCCGGGGCTACGGTTAAAATCTCCCTCTTTTGGCTCAGCGGAGCAGAAAGGCTTTTCTATGGGTTTTTTTTTCCGCTGGACTTTTATTTTTTAGTTAGGAATCACATCCAGCCCAGATTTCAGTGGAATGAAGAAAAAAAGCAACCCTACAGGCTCCTGGTAAGCAGATGCTGTGGACGTTCGAATTGTGTATGGTTAAGGAACCGGATCAGGAGACGTAAACTATCATAGCAGAAGCCACCAAACCGTCCTGAGATGCGCGCGATGCCGGCTCACGCTGCGCCACATCAATCTCTTTGTAGTTCTCCTGTTAGAAATGAGGATTTGCGTAGATGAAGCAGAAATATCTTCGGTGTTTTCATCACGGTCTTTGTAAATGCTTAAAATACTCTGATTATACAACCACAAGCATGAAATCCAAGTGCGCGCACCAGCAACGGCACACAAAATGAATACCATTAAAAGTCACCGACGCCTTAACCCTTTCATCATCTGCTGCTTGTGCTAAGGATGCTCCCCAGTGCCACGTGGGATGCACCAGGCTGTGTGAGTATGCCTGCTGGCCTTGGAGGCTCCTTGGGCCCATTTCTGCGTTGCCACTGGTAATTATGGTAGGGCTAAATATGGCAGAAAATTCTCAGCCAAGGGACAGCTCATTGCTGGAAGGCAAAAATAAAGGAGCACCCAATGGAGCTTCATATATGAAAAGACCGGCCTGTAGACGTGGGAGGGGCCTATTCTGGCTTTTAAATGGACACTCTACACAGCCTGGCCACTTTAGGCATATTGAGTGGCCCCTTCCTTCTCCCGCCTCCCTCCTGTCCAGTTTTCTACAGGAGTTTCCTCAGCCAACATAAGTGTCTCCAGTCAGACAGGCTTTGCATATCCCTCCAGCTGGTCACCAGTCCGGTCAATGGTGATGCTCTGCGAGCCGTCATCCTCCTCTCGATGAACACTTACAGTGGCGTTTTAGGAAACAAGAGCCGATGGATTGGTTCTGTGTGTGTGTGTGCAGGGACTTCTGCATTTAGGAAGCCCTGACCTGAGGAGGAGGAGCCTGGCAACGAGGGAGAAAAGGGGAGTATTTACCCCTAAAATAAAAAAATATAAAAAAAACAATTGAGCAGATGCACTTTTTCTATTCTAACTCCAGGTGAGTCTCTGTCTCTTGAGGTCAGGCGCGCTCCATCCAACTTTTTCCCCACTCGAGACTCGACGAAAGGTGCGGAGGCGAGAGGTAAGGTTTCCATACAGGAAGAGCAATAAAGTTGTGGATTCCTCCGCCCAGATCGCTGGTTCTATCTCTGTGGGTAGATCACATGAGCAATATTGGGTCTTTTCATGAACTCAGTACTAGTTAGAAAGTTTAACATGTGATCTTGTTCGTCTAATGAGAAATGGGATTGTTATTATGGAGTCAAGTCGTAATTTTATTTTATCGCACAATTTCTTCACCGTGTCTGGATCAGCAGCAGGAACAGAGAAAGGAAAGGTGGGACCTTATGGATCATCCTTTATTTCAATGTTTCTGACATCAACATAGAGTGTCAATATGTATCTCAAAACATTTATTAACCTCCCTGGCGGTCTAATGTTTTCAAAATTTCGTGTCTAAAAGCGTCTCAAATTTTTCTTTAAAGGAAACGTGTTTTTGTACATAGTTAGCCTGTAATAATTAGGAATCACGCACTGAAATCCGTGCAATCAAGAGTCCTTACTGGTAAAATCCTTTATAAATAAATAAATAGATAAAAAAAATAGTAAATACACTGAGTCCGATAAAGTTTGAAACATGACATAATAATTTATTATCCCAAAAATAATTATCCAAAATAATGCAAGTAAATGATATTCAATAAAATACAACAACAAAAAACACTGAAATCTGTCTGAAAACAAGGGTGAGATTTCTTATCCTGTAGTGCCACCTAGTGGCCGTTCATTAACATTGCACTTTGGATTATACAGTGTTATATAATTTTTTTCTAAGTTTGCTGCTGGTCCCGCCCCCCTGCATCATGTGACTCGCAGGGAGCCTTACCAGGAAGCAGCTCGCTGTGATCACACTGCGGGGACAGCGAGGGAGCCAGGAGGAGGTGAGTATGCATCCAGCCCGAGTGTACCTAGTTACCGTTTGCGGTAGTGAAATTTAACCCCGAGTCACCCTCGGGAATACCACCAGGGAGGTTAACCTCTTAACTACCAAGGGGTTTTCCAGAAAAACTCTGTCAGGAACCACTGTTTTTTTTTGAAAATTGTTATGTAATTAGTTATACAGTAATAAATATTAGGAATATTCCCAGTGTATTCATTACTGTAATAACCTATGTGGCAGGGAGATGTTGCCATCTGCTGGTCCAAAGGAGTTACTGCAGGTCAGGTCTCCGTGCAGGATGAGCTGGGGAGATGTCATTAAGACACATTAATAGCTGTTTTTTTAAAGTGTTAGCGTCTCGTGCATGATGTCCACGCTGCTAAACGTTAGGGGCATATTCTGGAGCCCAAATGCAAATTGTCTGTTTGCCATAAGCAAAATTATTCCTTTGCTTTGCTCCGTGGAACAACATATGGACTATACTCCATACAGGGACACCAAGAGGCGCCTTGCAGATCCAGTAGTCAATGTTGGTAGTGAAGGGGTTAATATATATATGTCTTGTCTTTTAAATGTAACATTAGTCCAATAAAAAGCTATCACTAAATCTGGATATATATATATACAGTTGTGTTCAAAATTATTCAACCTCCACTGAAATTGAGTGTTTTGGCCAGTTTGACATTGATTTTGATCATTCAGTCATCTTGCTTACAATTAAATCAAAGAGGCACGTGTAGGTCAGACAAATATAACATAACATTTATAATGAAATAAGCACAAATGTCTTTTCTGTGCTCACATCATTATCAGTTTTATTCAACCCCCAAGTGACATTCAATCTTAGTACTTAGTACAACATCCTTTTACAGTTATAACAGCTTTTAAACGTGAAGCATAGCTTGACATAAGTGTCTTGCAGCGATCTACGGGTATCTTCGCCCATTCGTCATGGGCAAAAGCCTCCAGTTCAGTCACATTCTTAGGCTTGCGCACTGCAACTGCTTTCTTTAAGTCCCACCAGAGGTTCTCAATCGGATTTAAGTCAGGTGACTGCGATGGCCACTCCAAAATGTTCCAGCCTTTAATCTGCAACCATGCTCTAGTGGACTTGGAGGTATGCTTGGGATCATTGTCCTGTTGAAAGGTCCAACGTCTCCCAAGCCTCAGGTTTGTGACGGACTGCATCACATTGTCATCCAATATCTCCTGGTACTGAAGAGAATTCATGGTACCTTGCACACGCTGAAGCTTCCCTGTACCTGCAGAAGCAAAACAGTCCCAAAGCATGATTGACCCCCCGCCATGCTTCACAGTAGGCAAGGTGTTCTTTTCTTCATAGGCCTTGTTCTTCCTCCTCCAAACATAGCGTTGATCCATGGGCCCAAACAGTTCTAATTTTGTTTCATCAGTCCACAGAACACTATCCCAAAACTTCTGTGGTTTGTCCACATGACTTTTGGCATACTGCAGTCGACTCTTCTTATTCTTTGGAGACAGCAAGGGGGTGCGCCTGGGAGTTCTGGCATGGAGGCCTTCATTACGCAGTGTGCGCCGTATTGTCTGAGCTGAAACTTCAGTACCCACATCTGACAAGTCTTTTCTCAGTTCCTCAGCAGTCACACGGGGACTTTTCTCCACTCTACGCTTCAGGTAGCGCACAGCAGTCGAAGTCAGCATCTTCTTTCTGCCACGACCAGGTAGCGTTTCAACAGTGCCCTTTGCCTTGAATTTGCGAATGATGCTTCCTATGGTCTCTCTTGGTACGTTTAACATCTTTGCAATCTTCTTCTAGCCATTGCCCTTCCTGTGAAGAGTAATCACCTCTTCTCTTGTCTTCCTGGACCATTCTCTTGACTTCACCATGTTTGTAACCACACCAGTAAATGTCTAGAAGGAGCTGAGTATCACAGTCATTTTAAAGCTGCCTAATTGGTGCTTATTATGCTTTATTGCTGCTCCGTGACATCCACAGGTGTTTTCAATACCTGATTGAAAACACTTGAATGAACCTCTGTTCTTCAGAGTGGTAGTCTTTAAGGGGTTGAATAATTGTGTCAATGAAGAATTCACAAAAGAAACATTTACTACTGTATTACAAAACCAATTGATGTCATTTTAGTTGCATATGGTTCTTTAAAAAGTCCTTGTAGGATTTCATTCTGAATACAATTACAAATGTCACTAAATTCCCTAAAACCCTTTACAGCATTGGGGGTTGAATCATTTTGAACACAACTGTATATATATATATATGTTGTGGTGAAGGACTAAAAGTGAGATAAAAAGCCTCCACACTATAATAAGTGTGTTTAATATTGCAGAAGCCACCTGCACATCATAGCAATTCAAAGAATTGCATCCCAGAGCTCCTGTGCCACATTCCCCATATGCGGGTGGCTTCTGCAATATTAAACACACTTATTATAGTGTGGAGGCTTTTTATCTCACTTTTAGTCCTTCACCACAACCCTTATACTGCAACTGGTCATGCCTGCCTCCTAGCTGATGAAGGTTCAACATACCTGAAACAGCGCTGTCCTAGAAGTGGCTTTGACCAGTTGCATAAGCTTATCTCTGCTAGAAAGCCACAGTGTGGCATAGCATTGATTTTAGGGATCTGTGTAATAACAGATCCAGGATGTATAAAAGTGAGACAGAGATCATTTGCATATCCAACCCAGAATTCCTTGCTGCATATGGGGAATGTGGCACAGGAGCTCTGGGATGCAATTCTTTGAATTGCTATGATGTGCGGGTGGCTTCTGCAATATTAAACACACTATATATATATATATATAGAGAGAGAGAGAGAGAGAGCAGGGATCTCAAACTCTGGCCCCAGATGTTGATGACATACAATTCCCAGTACTCTTTGAATGCAGTAGATGAGAGGATCATGGGAATTGCAGTTCAGAAGTATTTGGGGAGCTCATTATATGAAAGAGAGATTCATGAAAGGTTATTGACCTCTTGCAATGCCATGGCCGGTGGTAGAGGGCCTTCTTTGGACGCATATAATTGCCATTGCAGACGATGGAGAGTTAAATATTGCCTGTTCCTGCTCTCTGTAAATCTTGTGAAATGTCTCCATCAAACCTTTGAGCAGATTCAATAATTAATTATTCCTGGGCTATTTAAACTCAGAAAGGGTCAGCGGGGAACCCGCAAAGTTCAGACGGACCTGCCGTAGCATCCCTCAAGAAGCTGCTCCTGGGATATTTCACAGCAGTTTCATCTCTCTCATTCGTGTCTGCTGGACCAGAAAGGATTTTTATCCATTTTTTTCCCCTGCACACATCACCTTGGAAAGAGTTATATTGCCTTTAACTTAATGGGTTCTTCCTGCAATATAAAACACACAAAGGGATGTCAAATTACTGGAGGAAAGCAAATGGCTTATATAGAAAAGGAGATATTTCTTGGCTTAAATATCCTGCACCTCGGCTTGCGCTGTGTGTTTCAGCTCAGGTAGCCACATACCCAGCTCCGGGGTGAAAGCAGAAAATCAATATATCATATGAATTATCCGCCTCTATATAATGATTATTAGTTTTACTAGTTTCAATGTTACAATGTGCCAATATCTGAAATTTTCTAATGGACGTGGAATAATGTTACATAATTGTTGCTGCACCCTATGGAATTTGTGTCTATGCATGTTACTGGCGATCCTCACAATCACACACCTACAATCACGTTCTCCCCCCAGCGAGTGCACTATGTTAATATTACATTAAGGTACATAGCAAGGGTTTACTATAGAATTACGCAAAGTGTGTTAAAAAAGACACGTTTTTATAAATGACGCCAGTTCAGCCACTTCTCTATTGAAAACGTGTCAATAGAATCTGATCTCTTAAAATAAAGCAAACATGGAGCAGAATGTTATGGATAGGGTTAAATATAACCCTTAAAGAAGCTCAAATGGTAATTCAACCCGAATCTGTAACCGTAAACCTAAAACCGGAGCACCGAATTCTGCCGCAGCCAAACTGGAAACACCTTCAATGCGGTGTCGAACGAATTCTGCGCATTCAAAATCGGTCAGGATCGAATTGCAAACACTTTCAATTCAGCCTCGTTCAAATCGGCGCGACATTTATAATACCGTGTCGTAAACTGCCACGGTCTCTATTCCATAGTTGGTGCCAATGCAGCGTCTCGATATGTAATCGTTAGCACTAGGAGAAATAAGTTTAACATCTGCCTTCCATATTCAAAACCTGACGCTACACTGGGGTGATATCGTTTTGCTTTTCGCAGCTTGTGCTACTTAGCATCTCCTGTATTTAACATATGGAGCACAATATCTTTTTAGTGTCTCTAACAGTAGGTATCGTCCTATAGTCTCCAGGTGCTGATTCTCGCGGTGGCATGTAAGCGCTACTACAGGTATCAGGGAGGTTAGCGCTGCGTTCCGGGGTGAAGTGCTGAGATAGCGCCTTCCTCGGAATAGGATGTTAACCTGGGGATGGTAAATCTGCAATCTCACATTATAGAAACATAGAAAAAATGTCGGCAGATAAGAACCTTTCGGCCCATCTAGTCTGCCCAATTACATGGATACTTTACCTGGATTTATCTTTTGTTTAGGATAGCCTTATGCCTATCCCATGCCTGCTTAAATTCAATTACTGTTTTGGCCTCTACCACTTCAACTGGAAGACTGTTCCATGTATCCACCACCCTCTCAGTAAAATAATGCTTCCTGATGTTACTTTTAAACCTTTGCCCCTCTAATCTAAGACTATGTCCTCTTGTTTTGCTACTTTGTTTCCGTTTAAATATACTCCCTTCCTCTACCTTGTGGATTCCCTTTACGTATTTAAATGTTTCTATCATATCTCCTCTGTCTCGTCTTTTTTCCAAGCTGTACATGTACATTATCCTGCTTACCGTCTCCATGTTAGCGTCAGATTTGGAATAGTGTTCAATGTCTCTTCCATAAGATACCCTGAAGCCTGTGACAGATTTGGGGTTCCAGTTACTTTCACTTTCATCAGGTCCTGATTTACTAAAGGATTTCATTTCTCAGACTGGTTGCACCTGGATACATTTCTGGCAGACTTTATTCTGTTGTTTTGCTGCTATCAGTGAAGATACATGTTTGCTGCACCAGCTATTGTTTGTATTGTCTGCTTGTTATTAGGTTAATGTTACAATCCCATCCCTGCCAACAATGTAACAGATCTCTGTACCCTAACTGGGTCACATCTGTTAATGCCGCTCTCTTGCTGGACCCCCGTTCCCCCACCAGCAGTCTTTTGTGCCTTCTCCAGCCCTTTGCTGAAGCTTAAAGGAACACTCTACTCAAAAATCACCCCCCCCCCGTTTTTTTATCCTAACCTATCCCTATTCCCTTAATAAATCTTATATTTTTTATTTTTTTACTTGTAACTGTAATACTTACCCTAAAATCCTCTTGTTTCCAGCGCTGTTTTTTTTTTTATACTCACCTCCCTCCTCTTCCGCTCCCGTCCTTCTTCTTGCTGCGTCTTGGCTTCTGGTTTACGTGAGAAGCGCGCATGCGCGCCTCTCACATAAGCCAGCCAATCGGCAGGCTTCCTCCCGGCTCCCTCTGAGGATTAGTGTTGCGCGCAAGAGGATGCGCCCAACACTAACCCGAAGAGGGAGCCGCCAGCTTCTGCGGGGAGTAGGAGACGTCATCGCGCTGAAAGCGCGATGACGTCTCCTACTCGGCAAAAGTCGGCAGAAGCGGGAAATATGATTCCCGCTCTGCTGACTGACAGCTGGGAGGGCGGAGTAAACTCCTCCGCCTCTCTCAGCTGTTTTCAGCATTTTCTGCTGAACCGCTGAGCAGAGGGAGGGGGGACAGAGGGCAGGATACTCCGGGCATCATGACTACCTAAAATAGCTTAGGTGGTCATGTTGCTTAGAGTATCCCTTTAAGCTTTGGCTAAGACCTGGAAAAGGCACAAAAGACTGCTGGTGGAGGAACGGAGGTCTGGCAAGGGGGTGACATTAACAGATGTGACCCAGTCGGGGGACTGAGATCTATTATAAAGCCTATGTGGTATAATGTCATATGACTCAAAAGGTTAAACAACGCACCTGTACCTGGAGGTGAAAAGACTTGTTTGTAGACTTAACGATAAAGAAATGAATATCCCCCGGTGCCCTTTGCATGAGACTCTTATAGAGACTCTTGTTTCTTCTCCTCTAGGACAACAAGGCTAATGCATGTCACAAAGAGCTTCTACCAAGTTGGCAGCATGATTGAGAAAATGATTACACTGGCCATGGACAGGCCACCATGATCCATGGGAATGAATATTTCATATAACCTGGAGGACGTTTCATGGATTCACAATGAACTAATGTTTGACCTCTCTCTCTTCAGAGTGTATGTCATGGTCTTGTTGTCATCACCACTTTATGGTACGTATCCCACTTCTATTATTTGTTTAGGTAAAGCCCAGGCCTCCAAAATGGTGGCAGGATGTGTTCTATAGTCCACATGAAGGGACCTTCACTTGATCACATCTTGCTTTTACACAGCACTATGTGCAGCAGGACGTTATCATAAACTGGTCTGGTGGAATCCTAGGATGACTGTGCTATCACTGCAAGTCCAGCTTAGAGTCAAATCTTTAAGATGTTCATTTTATGTTCCTTGTATAGAAGAAACATTAGCAGGTCATTGTAGGGTTGGTCTATTGACCATGCTGCAAGTAAGGTTTCCTGGTGTTATTGCAACGGCGTTTCACCACTTAGATCTTGGGTCAGTAACCTTGACCCGCCAGATTGTTTGGAACTACTTTTCCCATGAGACTCAGCCTCTCTAATCCGTGGTGGAACAACATGGGAGACTTCCAAAACATCTAGGCCAAGGTCGCTCAGTCCAGACCTAAATTAAAAAGCACAATTAGTAAGAGGTTTCAGAGTAATACAAGCGAAGGAGAAATATGAATTTTAGCAAAACTAGGACAATGGATGGATCTGGAGAATGTCGCTTATTTGCAATTCATTTGTCGGGTCTCCGAAATTCCTGGTCAAGTGATTGGACCCACATGGTTTTTCCACCTCCTGCTGATTCATTCCAGCATTATGAATCGCTAGGCGGTTATGTGAGAGCACCGAAGTCCTCCTTTTATGTGAAAAGTCCTCATGTCACTCTTGGTAGTAATTGTGGGGGGAAAGTATGAATCTGCAACGTGTAAATGAACTTCAACCCAAAGCAGAAATCAATCTGGGCTCCTTGTACAATCCTCCTAATTGCGATGGATCTGATTGATAGATCCATCTGGATTCTCCAGCCTCGCCTGAGTTACAGCCTAGCATGCATAATTTATTGTTGTGTATATGTCGGCTAGGTGCTCATACAAGTGTATAAACCTCAGGAATGGAAACAAAGGACAATATCACTAATTCCCACTGACAAACGGACGCCACGAGATGATGAGGACTTTATTATTTTACAAGCGGAAGAGCAGACCTACAAGGAATTGTATTGATTTTTTTTCCAAATGGTTGGGAAAAGCTGCGTTCTGTACGTTTACCCATGGTGTATGTGTGAGAGAAACGCATTAGTTGCGGCTTCGGAGAGGAATCACGGAGAGTGTGTTACGACAGGAGAGAAAAGTGAGAAGCCGAGGTCGAGCTCTGACAGCAAAGGCTGTATCACTCCCGGGAAAATGTGTCAGTACTCGTTTGTGCTGGAGATTGAATGAAGGCTCGCTCAATTTCTTGTCTTCTAAATGGGCATTAAGTAACCGCAATCCACGAGTGGGCTTCCATTTGGGTGACTGGCGAACAATGTATCGCTACACTTTGCATCGTTTTTTTACAAGGACCCTGGAATTCACACCACTCGTTTGCACAACGTGTTCATGTGACCTCTCCATCTATCAGACATGGCCAAACACATCCACGGTTCCTCCTATTTTATACCATGAGTCCACCAATCACCCCTTCCAATTTATGGACTATTTGAGCCACAGTTATACAATATTAAACAAAACACACAAATAAAGCTCAGTTCAACACAAAAGGCTTACATTTAAAAAGAGTTAAAAAATCTACTAAGCAAAACTGAAGGAATAGTTCAGGTCATACGACCATACTGTGTGAAGCTCCCCCGTTACATCAAAGAACTCAATACTGGTGCTCCTCCTCTGCGCTGAACTAACCTGCATTACAATGTCACAATCTGCATTGTGTCTGCGCAATCTGGGAATGTGTCCTCTCTACTTTGTGTACTCAGGCCTCTCCTAACTGGACACGTCGTCATGGAGGAGCCAGGGACTTGACACAAACTCTCCTGGTCTGGGCTCTTGCGTGTATACACAGAAGGGTATCCTGTACTCACGACATCACAGTCTGGTTGCGTTCGGATCCGACACAATAAACATAATGCTAATTCAAAATAGATGCTCCAGTTTGGGCGAAGAAGCAGAATCTGTTGCCTATAAATAAAGCAGAATATTAGGGCTAGTCATGACGCTAACCTTAAAAGTGACCCTAACCCTAAAACACGCACCACTGTGCAGACAGGAGCTCACACAATTAAAAGGATTTTGAAAGCCGAGTTTTTTTTTATTGTGGCTGTATTTAAAATGTTCCTGTTTGAGTGACAATAAAAAACATTTTTACTCCTCTTGAAAAACGCTTCCGGAAATGACACAAGGCTGTCAAATTCTGAAGCGTCTGAACTGGAGCGTTGATTTTCAGTCACCATCATTTTTATCTTTTGTATTTTAAATACACCAACAAGGCGGCTGCGTTTCTATAGTAAACCTCGAGATGAGTTGCACAGGTTCTACACAAAGATTGTGAGAAAATCATTACATTACACTTTCATGGGGGAAAACATTCTTTTTTTTTATGACTGTACTGTGTATTTCAAATGTAAAAGCTGGATATATCCAGGAGCAATAACAGCTCAACTACAACATTACTGATATATGAGAGGACTGAGAGGGGCCGGGCATGTAACATAATGACCACCTTCTCCCGTGTACAACAGCTAGTGCTGGGGTCAACGTTACGTACAAAAGCTTTGGTGAATGAGTTCTGAAGGTTGAAAAAACTCCCACACCAGCTTATGGACACCATAAAGAGTTCCCCCTGGAGTGATCGAAAGTTGACTTTGGTCTATGGACACCAAACCAGTGTAACATGTTCACTAGAGTGATAAACTCTTTGGATGACTTGGTTTGGCAGGTTCCTCCATCCTGTACAGACTGCGTGGGGTTGACGCGGTAAAAATGTGAGTAGGCTAGCCTTTAAATAGGGACTTGGTGGAGCAGCAGGGAGACTGCACATTTTTGGCCAAAACAGTAGATAATTTAATCCTACTCCAATGTTCTCTCAGCTCGACTTTTTCCAGCCTATGATTCACAATTCACTTCAGATTTTAAACCATGTCAACCTTCTAGTGATGGGAACAGTTACTCAGCTCTGCGACACTTCACATGACCTCACATGCCCATTTGCTGTATGAAGGACACGTCAGGCAATCTCATGGAAATGAATTGTCATTGTAACGCCCTGACTTCAAACTCCTGGAACATTTGAACTTGAATTTTGACTTTGAAAGAGACCAATGCCCATTATGTTCATACCCGGCTCACAACACTTCTGTAAATAAACCATTGCAGTCCCCATAGTAATGTAAGCACAAAACAGGTTTACGAGGTCCTGAGTACAGACAACAGCAGTAGTGGCCTGCTCTATGACGAGTCTCCGCTTGGGTCTCATAAGGGTTTAACTCGATGGTGCCATTCCAGAGGAAACTGGACCATATGCACATCAGAAGCTATCACCCAGAAAGGGCAGTCAGAACTGACGAGCAAAGTAAGTCCTCTCTGCATGAGGAATACATCCACCACCGTCAAGGCCTTTCAGCTTTGTAAGGCCTTTGCAGGAGGGTATTGCTGACACTCCTCTAGGCACTTCAAGCAAGAAGTCCAATTCTGGATTACCCTGTGCACTATTAGCAAAAACAAGGTTTATGAGGGCCTGAGAACAAGCAACAACACAAGGTTTATGAGGGCCCTGAGAACAAGCAACAACACAAGGTTTATGAGGGCACTGAGAACAAGCAACAACACAAGGTTTATGAGGGCCCTGAGAACAAGCAACAACTCAAGGTTTATGAGGGCCTGAGAACAAGCAACAACACAAGGTTTATGAGGGCCCTGAGAACAAGCAACTTCTCAAGGTTTATGAGGGCCCTGAGAACAAGCAACAACTCAAGGTTTATGAGGGCCCTGAGAACAAGCAACAACACAATGTTTATGAGGGCCCTGAGAACAAGCAACAACACAAGGTTTATGAGGGCCCTAAGAACAAGCAACAACTCAAGGTTTATGAGGGCCCTGAGAACAAGCAACAACACAAAGTTTGTGAGGGCCTGAGAACAAGCAACAACACAAGGTTTATGAGGGCCCTGAGAACAAGCAACAACTCAAGGTTTATGAGGGCCTTGAGAACAAGTAACAACACAAGGTTTATGAGGGCCCTGAGAACAAGCAACAACACAAGGTTTATGAGGGCCCTGAGAACAAGCAACAACTCAAGGTTTATGAGGGCCCTAAGAACAAGCAACAACTCAAGGTTTATGAGGGCCCTGAGAACAAGCAACAACACAAGATTTATGAGGGCCCTGAGAACAAGCAACAACACAAGGTTTATGAGGGCCCTAAGAACAAGCAACAACTCAAGGTTTATGAGGGCCTGAGAACAAGCAACAACACAAGATTTATGAGGGCCCTAAGAACAAGCAACAACTCAAGGTTTATGAGGGCCCTGAGAACAAGCAACAACACAAGGTTTATGAGGGCCTGAGAACAAGCAACAACACAAGATTTATGAGGGCCTGAGAACAAGCAACAACACAAGATTTATGAAGGCCCTGAGAACAAGCAACAACACAAGATTTATGAGGGCCTGAGAACAAGCAACAACACAAGATTTATGAGGGCCTGAGAACAAGCAACAACACAAGATTTATGAGGGCCTGAGAACAAGCAACAACACAAGATTTATGAAGGCCCTGAGAACAAGCAACAACACAAGATTTATGAGGGCCTGAGAACAAGCAACAACTCAAGGTTTATGAGGGCCCTGAGAACAAGCAACAACACAAGATTTATGAGGGCCCTGAGAACAAGCAACAACACAAGGTTTATGAGGGCCCTAAGAACAAGCAACAACTCAAGGTTTATGAGGGCCTGAGAACAAGCAACAACACAAGATTTATGAGGGCCCTAAGAACAAGCAACAACTCAAGGTTTATGAGGGCCCTGAGAACAAGCAACAACACAAGGTTTATGAGGGCCTGAGAACAAGCAACAACACAAGATTTATGAGGGCCTGAGAACAAGCAACAACACAAGATTTATGAAGGCCCTGAGAACAAGCAACAACACAAGATTTATGAGGGCCTGAGAACAAGCAACAACACAAGATTTATGAGGGCCTGAGAACAAGCAACAACACAAGATTTATGAAGGCCCTGAGAACAAGCAACAACACAAGATTTATGAGGGCCTGAGAACAAGCAACAACACAAGATTTATGAAGGCCCTGAGAACAAGCAACAACACAAGATTTATGAGGGTCCGGGGTAAGCCCAGAGCAATGTAGTGACCTAATGAGGTGTAACCATACCAGTCTACAGAGGTGGTTCTAGAGTTAGTAAGGCCTTAAGCAGAGCTCGACTATGAGGACCCAATTATTGTGCAAATATGCATAAATCAGCCCAAAAAAGCCTTTAATGAAAGTCCAGGCAGCTGTCCTGGCATGTGTTAATGTAGGAGGATATTTGTGTGACATATCAGTAATCACACGAACATGTGGATACTGAAATGCCACACAAATACCATCATTTGAGGCCCCTGTTTGAGGTAGGCACTAGGCAGCCGCCTATTTAGCCTAGTTATAGAGCCGCCTCTGGCAGTGGCGCACAATAACACACATAACTAATAACATATCTATGACCAAATTCATCAAAAAAACTGCGTTTCAGAATTCATCAAAAAGTTAAATTCATAGAGAAATTTGAGCCTTCACCGCTAATCTGACCTCGTCCTGACTCACCATCACCTCTCACTACTCACCCGCGTTTTTCTGGAGATTTTCTGCTATGGTGAGATTTCCATCGCAAAATAAAAACAATAATTTCTGACACCACATGGGCCCGGCAACAGGTTGTAACGGAGCGCTAACAATCGCCTGTTTTTCTGCCTACACATTGTTGCTACACATTGAGAGAAACCCTCTCGCTGCTCCATTAAAGTCCTAACAACCTGAGATTAATCTGTCGCGGAAACAAATTTGTTCCTTTCGAAACGCCGCCTTTAGAAAACAGACAGAATATTAAATAATAGATGCGTTACACTGTATTAATTCACTGTGTTTGCTACACGGCTATAAATTTTCCTACGGGAAGCTGCCACTTTGACAAAGGAGGGTACACAAACGTTCTCGCACATGTATGGCGGGACGCGGGACAAGATAGAGCGCCCTTAAACGAGATCCGACGGAACGAACCGACTCTCATGCCGAGCGTCTCCCCCGGGGCACCGTGCTCCGGGTGTGCTAGTGCAATTAAAAGATCCGTTTTCTCCAGTTCAGACAAAATTATCCCCCCAGATCCATTCCCACCGATTCTGAAGGTTCATTTTTTTTTTCCACCCGACTTTCCAGAGAATGCCGGCGGCTCCGCAGGGATTCCTGCAGCATGCAATGCTTTATGAAGATCCATCTGCACCTATCAGAATAATAAAGGAAATCATAATGATATTTATTCAGGGGTTTAATGTCTTGTCGCAGCCAAGAGAACGCTTGCGAGAGGCATCTCCATATTTTTTTTTTTGTAGCTCGTTACAGGGAGGACATTCATAGGCGGGCGTCATCTCTGGGTGCTTAGACCAAGACGGAATGCACACAGAAAGGAGAATTATTATTCTGAGTGGGCTGAGAGGAAGAGAAGAAGAAGGAAAAAAAAAATCTGGAAATGATCATTCGTCTCCAGAAGGAAAAAACAAAACAAAGAGTACAGATGCAGCTTGGAGCTAGCAGTGTTTGGAAGGGAAATTTTATGTTTGTTTGGAACTTGCTTGAAACATAAAATGCGTTGGCCTAACAGTATATAAAAAAAACTACCCTCGGAAGCCGGTGATTACAAATTGTCTGCGCCTTCGTCTTTTTTTGTTCAAATAACCGGTTGCAATTTCCGTTTTATTTTCCGAGCTGCAGGCTGCGTGTGTAACACAAAGATATAAAATGTATATATATTTATATATATCCAGCAGCCGCTTCCCTACTTGTATAAAACTGTCAACATTTATTCATTTTTATTCTGTTTGGCGTTGGATAAACACATGGGGCGGTTAGGGGAAGGGGATTCATTGAGGGGATGTTACAGAAGCGAGTAGATGTCAGTATATCGAGCAGATTACAGATATGCATCAGCTCAGTCCTTAACCCCTTCACACCCAAAATCGCGTTTTCTCAATTTTGCATTGATAAGCACTCATTAACATACCATAAGACAATTTTCACACCTTTTTAAAGCAGGATAAGTGTGCCCCCCTGTGGAGAAACAAAATCCTTTGTTTTATGTCTCTCAAAGAACCCTGGACAAACATAAAACCAGCTGGAAATAGCAGCCCTGACCCTCACTGTAACAAAAAGTTGAAATAGATTACTAGATGAATTGCAGCTGCCTGGGCTTTGTCAGAATACAGGGAGAGCTGTGGGGTCAGTCGCTGCTGTACAGGGATCAGATTCAGGGGGTTATAATGAGTGTAAATCCCTGTACAGGGTGTTACTGTTATTTCCATATACAGGCATTATGTCACATACAGATATTATTTTTATATTATATTGGTATTTTTTGTGAAAGATGCTTTTCTAATAATCTCATTCTGATCACTACAAACCCCCACAAGCAGGAGAGCTGAACATTTTATTATCACAGTTACTGTATCTTAACACGTAGGTCTTTTCTGCCTGTATGATAATAATGCAGACCCCGTTTGAAGTTGTGTAAGATACGGGGCACCATCTAGAGCTCAGAATCTTACATTTCAACAATATTTCTGTAAAGGATAAACAAATACATGTAAATTAAAAATGAGCAAATTAACATTATTTTCCATTTTTAACTAATCTCATTATAACATTTTCTGTGTGAAACCTCTATTTTACCCTGTATGGAAGTGTTAACTTCACATCCCATGTCACAAATAAATATCATGATAACACTTTTTTCAACAAAAATCACTTGTTAGTGAAGGGGTTAAAGGAATGGCCAACTATTCCTCCTATAATCAAGCGAACTGGCGCTGGGCAAGTACAACTCAACGTGTGAACTCAGGTATAACTTGGCATTTAGTGAACAAGACGTCCCAGGGTTGTGTCAGTGTTGCAGCCCCAACAGAATCCAGCATTCCACAATATTATGTGCAATAATCACAGCCCGTGTCAGTTTGTTGGGGGTAATCTGAAGACACACATCCTGAAGCTCTTCTCACATATTGGGTTGGCACCCCGTACGGTCAGGATGCTCCCACCACTGGTCAATCTGGTGACTGTTTCAGCTGCTGCTTAACATAGAGAATAAGCAAATGAGGTCGAGCTACGAAGGCCACTTACTTGCACACCGACCACCCACTAGTGGTCACAGGGTGCTGCTATGTCCAAAAGAAGAGAGGCACACCAGCTGTAGTATGCACAGATCTTTATTTAGAATGGAGATAAAATCAAGTCTTTTTTTGCCTGTAAGATGTTAATCAAGCCATGATTGGCTCTCATCTTTTTGGAGTCTTCTCCATTACTTACAGAATACCGACTGGCCACTTCTTCCCGGAATAATTCCTGCACAGTTTAGAGATGGTCTCTGCTCAGTGTCCTGTTTTAGGAGGAAATTGGCTCTAACCAAGTGCCGACCACTGGATATGGTATTCCATGGCAAAATGGAGCAATAGCCTTAAATCTTCAAGATCTTGTTACTCTGTAAAATCTCCCACTTAACCACCAAAAGAGCACCCCCAGACCATCGCATCACCTCCATCATGGTGGGAGACATTTTCTCCACACTCCTCTAGCATCTTTCTATGTGATCTGCTTCTCATCAATGCTCTACTTTGAGATCCGACCACCTCAATCTTAGACTCGCCTGCCCATAACACTTTCTTCCATTCTTTCTCTGCCCAGTGTCCAGTTCTTTTTCCCACTGTAATCTTTTCCTTTTATTGACCGTCTGAGATATGTCCTTTTCTCTGTAATTTCTCAATGGACAAAGTAGAACATCATGCCATAGGGACGCTGGACGGACAGCCCTGTATGGACCTGTGTGTGGCCGTGCACATATTTCATTAAAAATCTGCAGTTTCCAGCTACAGTAGCCATTTACACTGGTTTAAATTTAGTTATATATAAGATAAGACTAAAACTAAATTAAAAATAATTCCTCCCTAATGTTTCCTCTAGTTTGTATTAGACGACAAAACTGTCAATATATTTCAATCATAGTTCAGACATCATACCTTAGTTATAGTCTACTTTCCGTCACTGAAAATATATACAGAGTTATTCAAAGAGCTCCGAATTGCTTGAGAAAGGTAACCGGACAGTGAAAATCAGCGTTCGGTTACCTTTCCTGGCCATTCGGCTATCCAGAGAGCAGGCAATTCGCCAAATCCTGCCGAATTGCCTGTTCGGTGCCTGTTCGAGGGCAGTGAATCCCCATGAAAAAGCACTGCTTCGGCTATTCAGAGAACACAAACCAGCAGTGAAAGGTTCCCCTAATGCCCTGCCATTCAGTGGTTTAATTCGGCAGGTTTATTCAGGAGAATCCCATAGGCTTCAATGTTAAAAATATTCCCGTTTTAATTCAATATCTAATAAACTGTTCATTATAAAATTCTGCAGCAAAAAGTCTCTTTATTTATAGATTTTTTAGGATATTTTAAGCATTTTTCTGATTTTTTTTTTTTTTTTTAAGTTTACTTATTTTTTCTGTAACAGCCCTCTTTATTATCATTCCCTGGACCTCCCATATGTAAATTTCAGACATTTTCGCTCAGTAGTTTCTTTGCAAACAGCTTTTCACTTTTCAAACATTCATACAAACTGTTTTCCTAATTTATTCACTTCACTCTGTCTGCGGTCTCGGCTTTCTCGACTTTTTCTGGCGGCTTCGCTGCGTGTGATCGGCTCCTGCTCGGGTTTTTCCGTGGTTTTCAGCAGGTTAATCCCGATGTTTTTGCGTGTTTTCGGCGTGCATTCGCTGGGTTTTGCGGTTAGTTTTCGTCAGGTTTGCGGCAGCCTTTCCCTGCAATTCAGGGACCCTGTGGTGTTTGCTGAATACACCGCAGGGTCACCGAAATGGGATCGGCAAAAGGAACCGAATTGAAGAGAACGAAAAGTCACCGAACGTGCAGTGACTTTTCGAATCTCTTTGAATTACCCTGATAGGGCCATATTACATAGCTGGTGCTAACTTAACCAGAGCTGTTGTAAACTTCCCAGAGCCATTATAACCTATGGAGGTTTTAAGTTTACAACAGCTTTGGTTAAGTTAGCACCAACATTGTAATACGGCCCATAGTGAAGTAAGTCTTTGACAAAAGTTGTTAGACGGCAAAATTAACACTAATTTAAAGCTTTAACGCTGTCGACACAATTCCTGGCCGATCTGATGTTCTTTTCTTTAAAAAACAGAGATTTCAAAGTGACCCCAAACATTTGAGCACCAGGGTATATATATGTTACGGGTAAAGCCCGAAGTGCAGTTAATCCTAGGATTACCCGGGTAATCCTGACATTACCCAAAACCACTGGGTAAAGTTGCAAAAAAATGAAAATTTTAGACTTTACCCGGGTAATCTTGGGACTAACCAACGGCCCTTGGGTAATGGTCTGGAAGAGCTGAAAAATGTGCACTTTACCCGGATAATGTGCAAGTCTGAAGCTTCACCTGGGTAATCTGAGGACTATCCACAGCTTCACCCGGGTAATCTGCAGAGCATCCAACCCCGCGTGGGTAACAGTGAATTTTGCCTTTATCTATGGATATTATCAATGAAAATGGCAAAAGACAAACATTAAAATGTATTGCGGATATAATGAATATACAGAGCGACAGGATATGTTTCTTATATGAATGTAAAAGAGTTACATGATCTTTATTATGTGTCATATGTGATTATATATCATTTATAAAACATAATAACCATCAGGTTACTCTTTATATAAGATCTTTATCTTCATAAATTCATTTTCAGACAATTAATGCACAGAGTTACATGACGGTTATCTAGTGAGGTTTGTGACTGTGGATACAAATTCATTAAAAATAACAAAAAACACAATTTTGTTATCAGTCAGATAACAGTTTGCAGTTTTACCCGGGTAATCCTCGGAATTCAGTCACTGTAACCTGCTGAAAACCCAAGAAAAACGGTGTACCCAGAGGCGTTTGGATATTTTGCAGATTAGCCAGATGAAGTCCGATGGTTTGTTGCAAATCACACTGTATCCAGCAACACTAGGGTAATGTGCGAATTACCCGGTTAAAACAGTGCAGAAAACCGGATTACCCAGAGGCCTCTGGATACTTTGCAGATTACCCGGGTAAAGTCCGAAATTTCATTTCACTTCGGACTTTTGCTAATGACGCCTGGGTAATCCTAGGATTAACCGCACTTCGGGCTTTACCCGTAACATATATATATATATATATATATCTCACAAATAATGCATAAAATCATTGAGTGTTAATACTCCAGTTTTCTGGCAGCAGCCGGTGAGCAACGCTGTGAATCATTAACCAAGAAGCATAAAAAGCCATTGTGTTAAGGCTCGCTCGCAGGTTCTTGTCTCAGTGCATTCCTACCCAGAGTACAAGTTTCCAATGTCATATTCCAAGGCCAAGGCTAAAAGGAGCACGCTGGCTCCATGCTTTAATGAAGACATGCCCTCTTACAGCCAGACATTGGCCCCACTGGATAATCTCACAAACCACTGATGTAGCCATGTAATCATTCAGGAATGACCTGCTTTATTGTAGACACAAAATACAGAGAGCAAGGCACAACAGCACCACTAAATCGGGCACTCGTTTGGATCCAGGTGGGCCAATCCCTGTAGAAATATCCAGATTGACAGAAGCATTCCAGGCATGTGTTGAAACATAGCAGCTCTTATCGGGTGAGTACAGGCGGCAACGTTTCGGCCTAATCTGGCCTTTGTCATAAGGGGCTTGATTTGGGATTGGCAATGGCCCGATAAGGCCGAAACATTGCCACCAGTGCTCACTCAATAAAAGCTTCTACTGTTTCGTTGCATATGGCGTGCCGGGATTCCTGCAGTTAATCTGCTTTATTGTAGACATTCACACTGTGATTTGAAGAGTGTTTTGTTCCATGGACTTTGCAAATCGCTGTTCTTGTTTCTGCCTGACCTGGTCAGTCCTTCCCATGTCTCGCCCACTGTCACAAAAAGGAAATGTTGGGATTACATGATGCAGAATGTAGACCATCCTAGGCCGGTACAGCATAGATTTAGTGAAGGATGGGCACGTTGAACAAATCCAAATGGTCATTGACTCTGCCCTTTGCACGGCTGCATTCCATATCGATACTCTTCTAGTGGATATTGGTCCGCAATTCGGCAACTTTTCAGTTTGTCGGATTTAACCAAGAGCAAACCGGCATTTCGAATCACAATAATTATTTATTTTGATTATTTTTACTCCCTCCTGTACTCACTAATGGAAAGTTCAGCTTTAGCGATTTAAATTTACCGCTAAGCCGATTTCCCTGAAAGCCTTCCAGTGCTGAAAGGGGCTAACAAATAAATGTTCAGCCAAAGAAACAGGGCGACAGAAACCCTCATATAAACATCTTATTTTCAAAATAGACATGACATATTTTAAAAATGAATATGATTTTGACAAAAATACGTATTTTTTGTTTGTTTGTCAGGCCCTTCTTTTTTCAGACCAGCATCATCTTTCAATGTTCTGCTGTGAATCCATTTATTCAATCGAAAAATAAAAATTAATTCGAAAATCGAATGGAAAAAGATCACAACGTCAACCAACCAGAATGGCCTCGCAGGGCCAAAATATGAACTATCATAGTAACATAGAAAAAGCAAAAAGACAAAGTAACAGTCCTCAGAAGTGAAAAACAAACAAAAAAAAAAGTCATCAAAATATGGTCTCATTGAAAGAGGGGCACATCAAAGAAAAAGGGAAATAAATCAGGGTGAAACAAACAGGCAGCTAGGACCATCACGGAAAAATAAAAGCAACACAAAGTCTCATCTGGCAACTACTAGTAAAAAAAATGTGCAAGGGGGGTAAACAAAAATTGAAAGGGGCAGTCACCAGAGGCAAAAGAGACAGGCCTCATGTCAATCAGCCACTGTCCATGGAGATACCCGGGAACACCTGAGGTGCAGCCGAAGAGAGCCTCAAGGTAGACAGCAACATCGTCGCCTCATCCGGAGTAGCGAACAGATAGGACACACTTCCATACGTTAAGTAGAGAGAGCCAACCGCTCCCCATCCGTCCCGGATCCCCCTTAGCGCGAAGCATAGAGCATAGAATTTTCTGCGAGCCATCAGGGTTAGGAAGGGTATGGCGGCGTACAATGTGAGAGAGGCGGACTCGAAGGAAACGAGTGCCCGTGCTGCAGCTAAAGCCATAATAAGGATCTTCATGGAGACCTCCCTGGCCACCACTATAACATCTCTTGAGGCCGCCGGAGGGCCATCACTGCTTTCCGAACACTGAACGCAGATCCAAGAAAACCCTCACCCCCCCCCCCCCTGGGGGCAAAGGCAGAAGGTAGGCTGCCGGGCGATTAGTATATGCCAGGACGGCCTCAGAGGGTACTGACCACAAATGCGAATATTGCGATTTCTGTGTCAGGCTTCTAGAGACTCCACTGCCCTAGAAAGAAGGTCACCCTGCTTCTAGAGAGACACTACCGTGGTCGCTAGCTGGACCTGTGCCAGCTCTGTGCCCTGCATACGCTCCTGGACCGCAGACACCTGGTCCTGCACTTTAGTGACCGCATCTCGCACCTCTGCTAGGTCAGCCCGCCAGAGCCTCCGCATGTCAGAAATCAGGCACTTGATATCCCCTAGGGTAGAGGGTAAAGAGTCATTGTCCTCCACGACAACCAGGGGGTCCTGGGCAACAGACAGGGCCACCTGCTCCCCTCGGTGCTCTGTAGCCAAATGCCGCTGTTTAGTTGAAGTTTTTGCCAGAGTCTGCCTTTCCCCTGCCCCAGCCTGGCGTGGCACACGACCTGGGGGAGCCACATCTTTGCTGCTTTCAGGGAGCCAAGATTGATATTATCAGTATCAGAACTATTTAACCCCAGATCAATCAGGCTTTCGTCCAAACCATTCAACTACAACTGCCCTTTTAAAAGTTTGTAATGATATCCAAGCTGGGATGGAACAAGGAAATCTAACTGGAGCCATCTTCCTTGATTTTGCCAATGCTTTTGACACCGTAGACCATGGCATCCTATTACAAAAACTTAAGAACTCTGGTATTGGTGATAGTACGTTAACCTGGTTCCAATCATATGTGTCTGATAGGTCTCAATTTGTGTCCATTTCTGACAGCACTTCCCTCCCCCTCCCAGTCACGTGTGGTGTACCACAAGGCTCGATACTTGGCCCCCTGCTATTCACAATATTCATAAACGATCTGCCCAATGTCTGCAAAGCCTCAACTGTACACATGTACGCAGACGACACGGTAATCTATACCAGCAAACCAGATCTCCCACAGCTGGAGGCCGTGCTGCAAGAAGAATTCACAGGGGTAGAAAAGTGGATCAAAAACAACAAACTTTTTCTAAATACTGACAAAACTGTTACAATGCTCTTTGGAACCGCACCTAAACTACACAAATTGCAAACACCCCATCTATGTGTTGGGACAAAATCAAATGGCACGCTGACCACAGTCACTTCTCTCAAATACCTAGGTATGTGGTTAGACCCAAATCTATCTTTTGGCCCCACATCGAAAAACTCTCATCTAAACTTTACCCCAAACTAGGTGCCCTGTACAGAAACAAATCCTGCCTGAGCCCCGCGGTAAGAAAGCAGATTGTACAACAAATGCTTATGCCAGCCATTGAATATGGAGATGTAGTGTATGCAGCCGCCCCACAAACACACCTCCAGAAACTTACTACATTGTATAACTCATTCTGTCGCTTTGTGCTACAATGTAACTACATGACACACCATTGTGACATGTAAAAGAACTAAACTGGCCATCGCTGGACTCTAGACGCACCCTTCACCTTTCCAACCTGGTGTTTAAGAGCTTTTCTGGAAGCTACCACCCTACCTGAATATGCTGCTTCCCCCGGCAGTTCCCTCATCCTATAACCTCAGATCCAGGACCTGCACCTTACTTGCAATACCGCAATACAAAAAGAAAATGGCTCGATCCTCATTTTCCTACAGAGCACCGCAAATATGGAATAACCTCCCAGACACCGTCAAATCTTCCCCCTGTCTAAAGTCCCTTAAGACTTCCCTATTAACATACCTCAATACGAAATGCACCTATAAACATGTAACACAGTGACTATATACAGAATGCACCTGTAAACATGTAACATAGTGACTATATACAGAATGCGCCTGTAAACATGTAACACAGTGACTATATACAAAATGCACCTGTAAACATGTAACATAGTGACTATATACAGAATGCACCTGTAAACATGTAACACAGTGACTATATACAGAATGCGCCTGTAAACATGTAACATAGTGACTTTATTTCCTCCATATTTATTTTTCTGTTAATCTGTATATTTGGTCTTGTGTTAATTTCTTGCATTTTACTATTTTGTATTTCTGTAACCACTCAATGTTCTCGAACCCAGGACATACTGAAAACGAGAGAAATCTCAATGTATCCTTCCTGGTAAAATCCTTTTATAAATAAAATAAATTGGCTGTCCTCATCTGATGTGCCATAACCAGTCAGAAGACCAGGCTAAACTGCCAAGCGGTGGCCTCAGGAAGAAGTCCCAAATTTCCTGCTGGCGGGGCCCTCCGCCAAGCCAGACCTCGTAGCTGACTTCTTACCCATGTTAAAACGCCAGGATGACAGGTGACTCCGATAGGCAGCAACTGCGATCTGCAACTGCAAAGGAGTGCCAAAGCACCAACAGTAGCCGTCTGTGAGCCCTGTCCGTGATTTCTGCCTCAGACGGGGACACCAAGGTCACTGCAACAAGCAGGTTGGATAAAGGGTCCACGGGTTCCTCAGTACACCATGAGAGTCTTGGTCCAAGTTCCTTTGGCAAAATCCTTCTGGCACCCAGGCCCCAAATTGATGCCGGCAAAAAATGCTCACAAAAGGCTGTAGCCAGCAGGAAACACCCGAACCCACAGCTTAAAGTCCTCTGATTCAAAAGCGCAAAAAGGGGGACGTTAAGAGCACGGAGGGGCCAAAAAAGTCCTTAAAATGACATCTGAATAACTTAGCTCCAGAGAAACACTGCTCGCCAGGCAGCTAAGCTGCACCCCCGACAATAAAGATTTAAGCAGCCAAGATAACGGAGGCCAAGGTGGCACCAATGGCCAGAATATGTAACATAGTAACCACATGGAATGCTCTCTGAAACACCAAACTGACTAGAAGCTGTGAGCCGAGAGATGTGCATATATACATATAGACCCTTTTCCGCTCTACATTAACGCAGTGATACCTCAAGCCACCAATATGATCAACAGATTCATTTTAGAGGTGGGTTTTAATGCACTCTCCCTCGTCCAGGCCGTGCAGATTTATGGACATGCCTTTGGTGTAGCTCTGCAATGTATGCTGCCATTCCCTAGATGGAAAATACAGGAATATCATATGGAAATGACGGCTGAATAAAGACTTGTTTAAAAGGTCACCAAAATAAAAAAGACTCTCCAATTCAGGCTTGTCTGAAAACACCAGCAGATCAAATTCTGGCATGTCTGAAAACGACTTCTAGGCATCATCTACGTGAGCATTTTTTAGGAGCAACCGCAAAATGCAAGTCCACGTCTCCTGAATTGGACAGTTTTCACAAATTATTGGTTTTGAGGGTTAGGGGTAGGTTTAGGTTACTATTTGTTCTTGGTTTAGGGTTAAGGATACATTTAGCGTTAGGGTGAGTCCAGCGGTAGAGAGAAAGCTTCAGTGGTTTCGCCTGGCAGAGGATACTGATTTCATCTTGATTAGTAGGGGTAACCCTTTTAATGACAAAACCCTAACTGTAACCCTAACCCCATAACTAGCAATCCCATGGCAAAAGATAACAAGAAATACAAGTAATAACTTAACCCTAACTTTAAACATCAATAGCTTCTGAAAACGCTCCATTTCGGGCGCAATCTAGATTTTTCAGTGGAATTGAGTTTGTTCTAAAAGATGTTGATTGAAGCTAAAAAATGTTTTTTTTCACCCAAAAAAACACTTCAGAAAATGACGGGAGAGACATGTCCGCTTGGAACGTCTTCTTATATTCAGAGTCATTTTTCATGAATCCGTTTCGCATTTCCGTAGTGAACCAAACACAGCGTATCATGAAAACTGGGTGCAGTCTCCTTTAAGTGGGAGGCTTGTACTTCAAGCAGGAGTCAGCTAATCCAAGGTGGACGCCTGATCTCTCCTGGTGATTGCTCCCGACAGCCGACGAGAGAGAACATTTGTATGTCTTCAGGTTTCTGAGCAAAATTAAAAACAAACATCGCTCGGAGAAGCAATTTCATTATTGTATAATTGCTCTGCATATTGACGTCCCTCCCACGTTGTGTTGAACTGGTAATTGTTTGTGGCTGTAATAAAAACCAAGTGCATTAACTGTAAAGGGATAATATTATGAGAGAATAAAATGCCCGTCTTTTTCCAAGACGTCCCGACAGACATTACGGAGAAACTGATTAGCGAGTGAAATAAAATGAATGGAACTTGTAGATTCTGCGCATCCAGAGTCACTGCGTAATTAGCTGGATTTTTTTATTTCATTTCTTTCTGCTCTGTTTATTACCCGGAATGATAATGACGTTCCCCCTAGATGTCCCAATCAGCCATCCTGGAGATGAATCGAGTTATTCTACGTGTAGACAGAGATATCACCTGTACGATTTGCTACGGCAGCATCTCCAAGCTTCCACGGTCTATATAGGTGGGATAAAGGGATATTCCACACGTGGGACACTATATACCCCTTATACTTTATGGCCCAACTACCCCAGCTTGTCCCTTGACTAGTTACGCTAGAGCTGTTTAGAGAGTGAGGTGCCGCTCATTATACCTCACCATGTTCTTTTTGGATGCTACAGTACAGGTTATCTGAATGCAATGGAGATAAACAAAGGCAACAGCAGGTAAATTAACGGGATACTCTGAGGTTAAAAAGCGAGCCATAGATCTTTGTTGGTGGAACTGTGGTCTTAAGGGCTCCTTTTATCTCATGTGGTGGATTTGCCCACTTATCCAGGTTTTCTGGTGCCGGATTCATGACCTGGTGCGGTTAGTGTTGGACCGCCCCGTGGACATATTTGCTCCACCGTTTGCAGGAGTCGTTATCCCGACTAGAGAACAAACTACTTCACAGGGTGGCTTTGGCAGCGAGGAGAGCTGTAGCGCAACAGTGGATGGCGCCCTCCCTCCCCTCATTGGCGAGAGTAAAGATTAATATACGGGACACCTTGACTATGGACCACTTATCGGCAATGGTCCATGGAACAATGCCTCCCTTTTAACAAATCTGGTCTCCCTGGCTTGATTATGAGCCTGGCTGAAGCTTTTCTAAATGGGTGCCTTGAGTTTTCAAGTATCGTTGATGCCTTGGCAGTTCTAGTTATATAAAGTAATTTTAAAAGAAATTCATTAATCCAGATTCCATCTCTTTATGATCTACTTCACTGCCACATTCGAGTTTTATTTGCATGATTTAGACTGATTTGAATATAATATTAACATTGGTGTTTTGTTTTCTACCCTGACCGTAACAAACTTTACTGCAGCACTCCAGCAGCCAGGGATTTGTCAGAATACAGGGAGAGCTGTGGGGTCAGTCACTGCTGTACAGGGATAAGATTCAGGGGGTTATAATGAGTGTAAATCCCTAAATCCCTGTACAGTACAGATACAAGGTGTTGCTGTAATTGCCATATACAGGCATTATGCGGCACATACAGATACAAGGTGTTGCTGTAATTGCCACACACAGGCATTATGCAGCACATACAGATACAAGGTGTTGCTGTAATTGCCATATACAGGCATTATGCAGCACATACAGATACAAGGTGTTGCTGTAATTGCCACATACAGGCATTATGCAACACATACATATACAAGGTGTTGCTGTAATTGCCATATACAGGCATTATGCAGCACATACAGATACAAGGTGTTGCTGTAATTGCCATACACAGGCATTATGCAACACATACAGATACAAGGTGTTGCTGTAATTGCCATACACAGGCATTATGCAGCACATACAGATACAAGGTGTTGCTGTAATTGCCACACACAGGCATTATGCGGCACATACAGATACAAGGTGTTGCTGTAATTGCCACACACAGGCATTATGCGGCACATACAGATACAAGGTGTTGCTGTAATTGCCACACACAGGCATTATGCGGCACATACAGATACAAGGTGTCGCTGTAATTGCCACACACAGGCATTATGCAGCACATACAGATACAAGGTGTTGCTGTAATTACCACACACAGGCATTATGCAGCACATACAGATACAAGGTGTTGCTGTAATTGCCACACACAGGCATTATGCAGCACATACAGATACAAGGTGTCGCTGTAATTGCCACACACAGGCATTATGCAGCACATACAGATACAAGGTGTTGCTGTAATTGCCATACGCAGGCATTATGCAGCACATACAGATATTGCATTGCTAATAATCTCATTCTGATCACTACAAATCCCCATAAGCAGGAGATCTCACCATTTTATTGTGTGTCTGCAGCACATTTACTGCATCTGTCTGTATGTTGATAATGCAGACCCTGTGTGACACTGTGCCAGATAAGGGGCACCATCTAGAATTTACAACCTTTCATCCCAGTGATATTTCTTTAAAGGAGAAACCAATACATGAAAAACTAAATATGAGCACATTTACATTATTCCAACTATTTTGGAATATAAATCAGCTTCATATTGTAAATTTATAAACCGAGCAGCCGCGTTGATATTTGTTGATTATTTTTAGTAGAAGAGATGGAATCAATGCCACAAGTTGGAAACGTTGGACTCCATCTGGGCAATCTTTGGGTGGCAGACGATGGATAATGCCATGGGATGTTGTTGAGCTGGATCTTGTTCGAGTTGTTTCCATTCCTGTCAACTCAATATACCAAGATGTGGAAACATCACAAATCAGCATTTTCTAATGGCATAGTGGAAACTATTTAGCAATTTGCTGGTGGGACAAAATGAGGGTTTCATCAATGTTTACAGGGGCTAAAAATGTAAGAAGTGGCATTGATAAAGACGTTTTATCAATTAAAATGCAAAGTAGGGAACTCCTTTCTGGATTTATTGTGATCCGTTCCATGTCTGAGCATGATGGTTCAATATCAGGCGGGAGAAGGACGTGCTTCTCGCTGGAGAACCTGCGTTCCCCCGGTTTCTTTAGCAGATGGAGTGACGTGTCCCTTTAATGGGTTTCAGTTTGGAGAAATAAAAACATTTTTTGCAAATCGTATCACAGAGTTATTTGTGAATTCACGGGGTGATCTGGATGTCCTCAGGGACTTCACGTCACCTTCTGTTTGTGACGGAAGGCTCGGAAGTGGTACTTGACCAGTTACCTTGGAATGTGTTGGCGTGTTTCACCGTCCCTTGATATCTGCAAGAAATGATTCAAAGTGTCACAATTACCCAGTGAATGTGCATCACAGCTGGGTCTCCTGTTATGCGATGAAATACAAACAGATGGAAGGTAGGAAAGCTGGTTAATTACCCTGAGGGGGAGAGACGCGGGTATCTGACTATCTTCCATCAGCTGACACAGCATGAGGACTCTTCACGGCCCCCTTAAACACCCCCCCCCCCAGTCCTCTGGTAGAGAAAACAGACATTATCGAACATTGTTTGCAAACAAGGCTGCTCGTGGAATGGCGCTGCTCTGCCTAATGTTATATTGTGTTTGTTTTACTTTTATTTACGCAGAATAATTACTTTGTGTGTTTGGTTACCCTCATTAATTCCCAAGACCCACCCTTGAGCTTCTAGGACAAAGCAGAGCATTCTGGGAACATGATGGTGTACTCCTTGTGGCGACTTACAGGGAAAGAATTAATATTGTGCTTCCCACTATGTTTAGCAAATTAAATAGGGTATATTGTAGGTTTGTTGTTCTTTTTTGTTTGGTTGGGGGGTTTGCTGGAAACCTAACCATGGCAAGGAATGGGTGGAGTAGAGGTAACATCACTGCTCTATAACTGTGGAGACCATGGAGACACGGGTTGGAATCCCGGCCAGAGCACCTCTCCAGTAAGTGTCCTTGGGCAAGACACCTAACGGTACAGACTCGCAACCCAGGACATACTGAAAAACAGAGAAATCTCAATGTATCCTTCCTGGGAAAATACTTTCTCAAAAAAAAACAAAAAGGAGAAATCTGGGGTCAAGAAGGAATTTTTTCCCAGTGGGTTACATAATGGCGAGCGCTTCCGACTGGGTTTTTTGCCTCCTTTTGGATCAACAGCAGTAGGTGATGTGTGAAAGGCTGAACCCAACAGGCGCACGGCTTTCTTCAGCATATGTAGCTATGTAATTTAAAGGGATAATCTGGGGAGGTTAAAATTTAACCCCTCTTGACCTACTCCAGAAGTCCTCTTCCATTTTAACCCTAGAATTTTAATTTGCCTTTATTCCTGCGCTGGGCTGAGCTGCACCGGACGGGACACACTGCCGCTTCCTCTCAAGCTGGGGCTCTCATGTGACATAAGGTAGACGGATGCTCATGCAAGCTTTGAACCAATCCAGCGGCTCTCAATGCAAGCACATTGTACGTGGAATCAGAGTGTGACGGCACATGTCGTCACAGGAAGGCAAAATCAGTGCTGCTCTGCCCAGGATTCCCTGGCAGCCCTTTTCTTGCTGTTTCATCCTGTCCAGGACTAGCAATAGCTCTCTGAGTGTCCATTAACGAGCCCTGTGAATCCTTACGTAAGGGTGGATTTCCCAAGGAGCATTGCTTCAGCATTGCCTAACACTTGGTGTAAGTTGCTCTTTAAGAAGCCAGCTCTCCTGCTAGCCTCTTGTTCCTCAAGCCGTGTTGCAGAGCCTCCTGCCGTGCTCCCCTAGTCTCCAGAGCCTCCTGTGTTCCCCTAGTCTCCAGAGCCTGCCGTGCTCCCCTAGTCTCCAGAGCCTCCTGCCGTGCTCCCCTAGTCTCCAGAGCCTCCTGTGTTCCCTAAGTCTCCAGAGCCTCCTGCCGTGTTCCCCTAGTCTCCAGAGCCTCCTGTGTTCCCCTAGTCTCCAGAGCCTCCTGCCGTGTTCCCCTAGTCTCCAGAGCCTCCTGTGCTCCCCTAGTCTCCAGAGCCTCCTGCCGTGCTCCCCTAGTCTCCAGAGCCTCCTGACGTGTTCCCCTAGTCTCCAGAGCCTCCTGTGTTCCCCTAGTCTCCAGAGCCTCCTGTGTTCCCCTAGTCTCCAGAGCCTCCTGCCGTGCTCCCCTAGTCTCCAGAGCCTCCTGCCGTGTTCCCCTAGTCTCCAGAGCCTCCTGTGTTCCCCTAGTCTCCAGAGCCTCCTGTGTTCCCCTAGTCTCCAGAGCCTCCTGTGTTCCCCTAGTCTCCAGAGCCTCCTGTGCTCCCCTAGTCTCCAGAGCCTCCTGCCGTGCTCCCCTAGTCTCCAGAGCCTCCTGTGTTCCCCTAGTCTCCAGAGCCTCCTGTGCTCCCCTAGTCTCCAGAGCCTCTGTGTGTCCCCTAGTCTCCAGAGCCTCCTGCCGTGTTCCCCTAATCTCCAGAGGCTCCTGTGTTCCCCTAGTCTCCAGGGCCTCCTGTGTTCCCCTAGTCTCCAGAGCCTCCTGTCGTGCTCCCCTAGTCTCCAAGCCTGTGTTCCCCTAGTCTCCAGAAGCCCCTGCCGTGCTCCCCTAGTCTCCAGAGCCTCCTGTGTTCCCCTAGTCTCCAGAGCCTCCTGTGCTCCCCTAGTCTCCAGAGCCTCCTGCCGTGCTCCCCTAGTCTCCAGAGCCTCCTGTGTTCCCCTAGTCTCCAGAGCCTCCTGCCGTGTTCCCCTAATCTCCAGAGCCTCCTGTGTTCCCCTAGTCTCCAGAGCCTCCTGTGTTCCCCTAGTCTCCAGAGCCTCCTGTGCCCCCTAGTCTCCAGAGCCTCCTGCCGTGCTCCCCTAGTCTCCAGAGCCTCCTGTGTTCCCCTAGTCTCCAGAGCCTCCTGCCGTGTTCCCCTAATCTCCAGAGCCTCCTGTGTTCCCCTAGTCTCCAGAGCCTCCTGTGTTCCCCTAGTCTCCAGAGCCTCCTGTGCTCCCCTAGTCTCCAGAGCCTCCTGCCGTGCTCCCCTAGTCTCCAGAGCCTCCTGTGTTCCCCTAGTCTCCAGAGCCTCCTGTGCTCCCCTAGTCTCCAGAGCCTCCTGCCGTGCTCCCCTAGTCTCCAGAGCCTCCTGCCGTGTTCCCCTAGTCTCCAGAGCCTCCTGTGCTCCCCTAGTCTCCAGAGCCTCCTACCGTGTTCCCCTAGTCTCCAGAGCCTCCTGTCGTGCTCCCCTAGTCTCCAGAGCCTCCTGTGTTCCCCTAGTCTCCAGAGCCTCCTGCCGTGCTCCCCTAGTCTCCAGAGCCTCCTGTGTTCCCCTAGTCTCCAGAGCCTCCTGTGCTCCCCTAGTCTCCAGAGCCTCCTGTGCTCCCCTAGTCTCCAGAGCCTCCTGCCGTGCTCCCCTAGTCTCCAGAGCCTCCTGTGTTCCCCTAGTCTCCAGAGCCTCCTGCCGTGTTCCCCTAATCTCCAGAGCCTCCTGTGTTCCCCTAGTCTCCAGAGCCTCCTGTGTTCCCCTAGTCTCCAGAGCCTCCTGTGCTCCCCTAGTCTCCAGAGCCTCCTGCCGTGCTCCCCTAGTCTCCAGAGCCTCCTGTGTTCCCCTAGTCTCCAGAGCCTCCTGTGCTCCCCTAGTCTCCAGAGCCTCCTGCCGTGCTCCCCTAGTCTCCAGAGCCTCCTGCCGTGTTCCCCTAGTCTCCAGAGCCTCCTGTGCTCCCCTAGTCTCCAGAGCCTCCTACCGTGTTCCCCTAGTTTCCAGAGCCTCCTGTGCTCCCTTAGTCTCCAGAGTCTCCTGCTGTGTTCTCCTAGTCTCCAGAGCCTCCTGCTGTGCTCCCCTAGTCTCCAGAGCCTCCTGCCGTGATCCCCTAGTCTCCAGAGCCTCCTGCTGTGCTCCCCTAGTCTCCAGAGCCTCCTGCCGTGTTCCCCTAGTCTCCAGAGCCTCCTGCCGTGCTCCCCTAGTCTCCAGAGCCTCCTGCTGTGTTCCCTTCAAATCTCCTGCTGTGTTCCCTTCAAGCCTCCAGCCTTGTTCCCTTCAGCCTCTGCCCTCTGCTTTACGTGTCCTTGCCTGTACCCAGCCAGCCCTTTTCCTGTCCTGCCTATCTGCTACCTTGTGCCTTCTGTAAGCCTCCTGGTGTGTTACCCCCTGTTTTTCTGTCTTTTTACCCTGTCCTGTTTCTAGTTTACCTTACCTTATCCAAGCCAGCCTCTTTCCTGCCATGCTCCTCTCCTTTACTCAGGGTCTCCCCTACAATCATTCCATTGTGCTACATTGTCATTCATTTGTCATATTTATATTCGCTCATCCAATAAGATGCATTTTAACCCTGTATCGTTGTCTGACGGTTGTTGTTGGGAAATACAGCAGCATTTACTGTACCATATACACAGTATCTCCCAGAAGTGAGCACACCTGTCACATTTCTGTAAGTATTTTATTGTAACTTTTCATGTGACAACACTGAAGAAATGACACTTTGTTACAATGTAAAGTAGTGAGTGTGCAGCTTGTGTAACAGTGTAAATTTATTGTCCCTCACAAAAACTCAACACACACAACCATTAATGTCTAAACCGCTGCCAACAAAAAGGACTGCACCCCTAAAGGAAAATCTCCAAATTGGGCCCAGAGTGTCAATATTTTGTGTGGCCGCCATTATTTACCAGCACTGCCTTAACCCTCTTGGTTATAATTGTTGCTTCCACAACTCTGGGAAATCCCTCGAGTCTCCATTCCAGTAGGAGCCACCATCTCCCATCGATTTCAGCATAAAGCAGCAAGATGGGACACTCTGTAGGGAAGCTTAAAATTCTTTAATCCATCTTAATCAAGCACATACAGGGTTATTTAGAGAGCATCGAAAGGTCACCGACATTTCGGTGCTTTCCTGTTCGCTGCACTTCGGCGAGTTTGATGTGCCGACCCTGCGGTGAATTCAGCATTCACCGCAACCGCAGGATCACCGAAGTGCAGTGATTCGGCCCGTCAAACGAATCACAAAAACTCTGAATCGATCCGAAAAAGTGCCAAATGCATCGGACGATCCGCCGCAAAACAACCGATACAATCTGAAAAAAGCTGAGGACCCGCCGAACAGAGCGCTGACCATCTGCCGGAAAATGCTGACAAGCCACAGAAGGAGTGAAGAAAAAAAATGCAACTTTTAAAATGCCTAAAAATAAATAGAGACATTTTGCTGCAGATTAAAAGAATGAACGGTTTATTAGTTATTTAATTAAAACTGGAATATTTTTAATGTTGAAACCTATGGGATTCGCCTGATTAAATAAACCTGTCGAATGAAACCACCGAACATCAGGGCTTTTCACTGACATTTCTCTGCTGTTCATTGCTGAATAGATTAACCATTGCTTCTCTATGGGGGATTTCACTGCCGCCAAACAGGCATGTGTTTCACTGCCGCCGAACAGGCACCGTTTTTCACTGCCGCCGAACAGGCACTGTATTTCACTGCCGCCGAACAGGCACTGTATTTCACTGCCGCCGAACAGGCACTGTATTTCACTGCCGCCGAACAGGCACCGTTTTTCACTGCCGCCGAACAGGCACCATTTTTCACTGCCGCCGAACAGGCACTGTATTTTACTGCTGCCGAACAGGCATCGTATTTCTCTGCCACCGAACAGGTACCATACGTGCAGGCAATTCACCAAAACTTGGCAAACTGCCTGCTCTCTGAATAGCCGAATGGACCCGAAATGTCACCGTACGGGGAAACTCACTGTTTGATGCAATTTCGGGGCCAGATCTTTGAATGACCCTGTATGTGTTTGTTGTTTCGCTGTCAGTGTCTTTCCGCATCTGTCATTGTCCCTGTGAGTATCTGTGTTTGTTGTGTGGCTGTAAGTGTTTTTCCGTGTCTGTCATTGTCCCTGCGAGTCTCTGTTTGTTGTGTCGCTGTCAGTGTATTTCTGCATCTGTCATTGTCCTGTGAGTCTCTGTTTGTTGTATGGCTGTCAGTGTCTTTCCACATCTGTCATTGTCCTGTGAGTATCTGTGTTTGTTGTGTGGCTGTCAGTGTTTTTCTGCGTCTGTCATTGTCCCTGTGAGTCTCTGTTTGTTGTGTCGCTGTCAGTGTATTTCCGCATCTGTCATTGTCCTGTGAGTCTCTCTGTTTGTTGTGTGGCTGTCAGTGTCTTTCCGCGTCTGTCATTGTCCTGTGAGTTTCTGTGTTTGTTGTGTCGCTGTCAGTGTCTTTCCGTGTGTCATTGTCCCTGTGAGTCTCTGTTTGTATCAGCATCTCTGCCAGTGTCTTTCCGCGCCTGTCATTGTCCTGTGAGTCTCTGTGTTTGTTGTGTGGCTATCAGTGTCTTTCCGCATCTGTCATTGTCCTGTGAGTCTCTGTGTTTGTTGTGTGGCTATCAGTGTCTTTCCGCGTCTGTCATTGTCCTGTGAGTCTCTGTGTTTGTTGTGTGGCTGTCAGTGTCTTTCCGCGTCTGTCATTGTCCTGTGAGTTTCTGTGTTTGTATCAGCATCTCTGCCAGTGTCTTTCTGCGTCTGTCATTGTCCTGTGAGTCTCTGTGTTTGTTGTGTGGCTGTCAGTGTCTTTCCGCGTCTGTCATTGTCCTGTGAGTTTCTGTGTTTGTTGTGTTGCTGTCAGTGTCTTTCCGCGTCTGTCATTGTCCTGTGAGTCTCTGTGTTTGTTGTGTGGCTGTCAGTGTCTTTCCGTGTCTGTCATTGTCCTGTGAGTCTCTGTGTTTGTTGTGTGGCTGTCAGTGTCTTTCCGCGTCTGTCATTGTCCCTGTGAGCCTCTGTGTTTGTTGTGTGGCTGTCAGTGTCTTTCCGTGTCTGTCATTGTCCTGTGAGTCTCTGTGTTTGTTGTGTGGCTGTCAGTGTCTTTCCGCGTCTGTCATTGTCCCTGTGAGTCTCTGTTTGTATCAGCATCTCTGCCAGTGTCTTTCTGCGCCTGTCATTGTCCTGTGAGTCTCTGTGTTTGTTGTGTGGCTGTCAGTGTCTTTCCGCGTCTGTCATTGTCCTGTGAGTCTCTGTGTTTGTTGTGTGGCTGTCAGTGTCTTTCCGCGTCTGTCATTGTCCCTGTTAGCCTCTGTGTTTGTTTCAGTGTCTCTGCCAGTGTCTTTCCGCGTCTGTCATTGTCCCTGTGAGCCTCTGTGTTTGTTGTGTGGCTGTCAGTGTCTTTCCGCGTCTGTCATTGTCCCTGTTAGCCTCTGTGTTTGTTTCAGTGTCTCTGTCAGTGTCTTTCCGCGTCTGTCATTGTCCCTGTGAGCCTCTGTGTTTGTTTCAGTGTCTCTGCCAGTGTCTAATGAGTCAGTTTATTAGTTTGATTATAATTGTTATAATTTTAGGTTTTCTCATCTTATATATTATATTATATTAATTAACCTTTTAATTTTTGGTGGTTCTTAATAGGTTTGGAGGGAGGAGGTGTGGCCAAGGAGGCGGGGCCAGGACAATTTGGTGTTCCTTGACCAGGGCTGCTAGTTGTTGGACAGCTGGAGGTCAGGTAACAGGCAAGGAGGGGAACGTATCCCCGAGCTGTGGGGCGGTCAGTGAGAGGATTGATACAGGCCGTAAGGCAGTCCCTCGCACACGCCACAAAGCTCCCATGTCCCAAAGGATTGCAGCGATTTTCCTGTTTGGAAAAATATAGATTGTATTTTCACTCCCGAAATGTCAGAGCCCTGCACTTATTACATAGACCTATCACTCTCAGCCAAATAAACAGTGCTGTCTTCTCATATCCAGATATCCCTCTGCGGTGTCACTACCTCACCTGCGCATGATAAAGCACCCCGCGGCGTTTATTGGGGGGGGGGTTATGTGTGTGTTTATAAACATAACATGCTTATCCAGATTCCTTTCATCCGCCACATATTTCTTTTAATATTTTATCCGTCGAGCGATGGACACGGCCCGGGCAGGAAGGTGTTAATGACGCACATTGCATGGCCTGCTTCTCGTTAATGCGCTCCTGTGCCTTCAGGGCTTTGTAAGGCAAGTCATTGCCATCGTGTGAGATATGAGTTATTGCAGATGTCTATGAAGGCAATAAGCAGCTCTGTAATATTTTAATGGAAAAAAGGGGATATTTTTCACGCGGCAAATGTGGCAATTTCACAGGAGAACAGAGGTAATTTCTTCTCTTGTTTGAAGCCGTAATTTCTTTCTTAATGGGAAAAGTTACATATATATATATATATATATATATACTGTATATGTATGAGACCTGGCATTAACACATTAATGTCTAAACCAGATATGATCGTCCACCATGTAAACTGCCCCAGCGTCGCTGTCCCTCATATTGGCTGGGCCTACTCTTAACACGGCCACATGACTGCCTTGCGGGAACCCCACTATGGACTCCATAGAATTATATCAGATGATTTTTCAGAAAAAAAATGACTGTTTGCGGCAACTGTTTGTTACGAAACTTCAGCTGATTCAGATGAAATAATTCAGCCCGAGCCGATGCTCGAAAAATAGTCGTCTGGTTGAGCTTCCTCTAACTCAGTGGTCCCCAACCATGGTCCTCAGGGCCCACTAACAGGCCAGGTTTGCCAGATATCTGAAGCACAGCACAGGTGTTATGATTTGCTGCTCAGTGATTGCAGGATTCAGTCTGCTTTTCCCCATGGTGATCTACAAAATCTGGCCTGTTAGTGGGCCCTGAGGACCAGGGTTGGGGACCACTGCTCTAACTCATACAGATTGATGCCTTTAAACCGGGCTCTTAGAAGAACCTCATATTTACAAAATGATCTCAGCCATATCCCCTCTATTTCCCGTATGATCATCCATTTATCAGCTCCTTTCAGCATTTGATTATTTTTTTTTGGAAATCAGCATACCGATAGATTTGAATTGAATCAATAAATTTCCGTTGAAAAATAAAGCTGCGAGAGACGATATTTCCCGATGAGATATGGCGGTAATCCAGATTTGATTTTCTCAATCCAAAGAATTTGGCAAAATGTGGATTACGAATGATGCTGATTTCAGCCATTAGGCCAAAATAAATTGAGGCCTTTATTAGGATACACATTGTCCTGCAATGACAGTGGGGTGTTCAGATCCAGGAGTGTGTGGGTCAGTCCTCCATTTATAAAGTTCTGAACAAAGGGGTTACACTCACCACTGAACATGCATTGTTTATAACGTGGCATTGGAGGCAGTAAAAGGGATACTCTAAGGCAGGGCTCAACATTTCAAGTCCCAAGCTACTAATCAAGCCATAAGAGTTACTCACCACCAGTTGCTCCACCTAACCCCTACCCAGCCCTTATCTCCGCCCCTAAACACACCCCCTTAAATTATCTTCTGAAATTATACTTTTAAAGGTTTTATTTAGAATAAAGTTACAATAACAACACTAATACCCAGACATCTGATCCCAGATACATGTATACCCAGACATCAGATTCCAGATACATGTATACCCAGACATCTGATCCCAGATACATGTATACCCAGACATCAGATCCCAGATACATGTATACCCAGACATAAGACCCCAGATACATGTATACTCAGATCCCAGATACACGTATACCAGACATCAGATTCCAGATACATGTATACCCAGTCATCAGACCCCAGATACATGTATACCCAGACATCAGATCTCAGATACATGTATACTCATATCCCAGATACATGTATACCAGACATCAGATTCCAGATACATGTATACCCAGACATCAGACCCCAGATACATGTATACCCAGACATCATACCCCAGATACATGTATACCCAGTCATCAGACCCCTGGGTGAGCAGAGCGAGGAGGCAGGGAAGCTCCTCTCCACACCCCTGCCAGTGACAAAGACGAGCTGGGTCAGGTTAGGCAGTTGATCCCTGCCACCGTGCAGCCTGGGGAAGGGGGTTGTAACGATGCGCTAAGGCACTCACCTCGAACAGCGTCTTTAGGATTCTTTTGGACAGATTTCCAGACCCAGAACAAGAAAAGGCTGTAATATGATCTCCCAAGCCAGGGGAGTAACTGGACAGACCTGAAATAGCAGCTAAGCTCAATTGGTTTCTAGACTAAAAGACTGCTTAGTGCTGTCCATACAGAGTGGGAAATACCTGAGTTATGCAACCTGCAGGGCAGGCCTTCAGTCAATGACTGGATTCTGTATATATCCAAGATAATACAGAGTAGGAACTCAGTGTTCAAGAGCCTGTAGGGCAGGTCTTCAATCAAAGATTGGATTCTGTATAGTGACAGGAATGCACAGATACTCGACAGGATACTAGATCGTCAATATATTATACAAGAAGCAGGACAGGACTTCAATCATGAAACTGGGAACACCCAGATACTAGACAGACAATATATTCAGCAACAAAACAGGACAGAACTAGAAACTAGATTTACACAGAACTAGATGCCTTGAGATTAGGCTTCAAACCAGACAGACAAACAGACATGAACCATATGGCAAAACATGAACAAGAAAACCAAACTAGAAACAGAATATACTCAGAACGTGAACTAGAAATAACAGATACTTGAACTAGACAGATACTCGAAAACTAGATAGCAGGCGATGCAGGAACTAGCAGGGTTATCCAAAGAGATCCGAATTGCTTGAGAAAGGTAACCGAACGCTGAAAATCAGCGTTCGGTTACCTTTCCTGACCATTCGGCTATCCAGAGAGCAGGCAATTCGCCAAATCCTGGCGAATTGCCTGAACATACGGTGCCTGTTCGGTCCCTGTTCGAGGGCAGTGAAATCCCCATGAAAAAGCACTGCTTCGTCTATTCAGAGAACACAAACCAGCAGTGAAAGGTTCCCCTAATGCCCTGCCATTCGGTGGTTTCATTCGGCAAGTTTATTCAGGAGAATCCCATAGGCTTCAATGTTAAAAATATTCCCATTTTAATTCAATATCTAATATACCATTCATTATAAAATTCTGCAGCAAAAAGTCTCTTTATTTATAGATTTTTTAGGATACTTTAAGCATTTTTCAGATTTTTTTTTTTTTTTTAAAAGTCGATTTTTTTTTATTGATTTTTTTTCAGTTTACTTATTTTTTTGTAACAGCCCTTTTATTATCATTCCCTGGACCTCCTGTGAAAATTACAGACATTTTCGCTCAGTAGTTTTTTGCAAACAGCGTTTCATTTTCCAGATTCATACAAATGGTTTGCTAATTTATTCACTGCCTCCTCTACGTCACAGCTGCTTCGGCTCTGTGTGATTCGGCTCCTGTTCGGCTCCTGTTCTGCTTTTGCGAAGGTTAATCCAGATGTTTTTGCTTGTTTTCAGCGTGCATTCGGTTAGTTTTCGTCAGGTGTTCGGCAGCTTTTCCCTGCAATTCGGGGACCCTGTGGTGCTTGCTGAATACATCGCAGAGTCACCGAAATGCAATCGGCAAAAGGAACCGAATTGAAGAGAATGAAAAGTCACCGAACGTGCGGTGACTTTTCGAATCTCTTTGAATAACCCTGTAGGACTCCACTATACTCCCATTTACTCCACGTTAGTCCAAGGAGCAGATCCTCTCCCACTGCTTTAAAGGCTGGTGGCTCCTTGCAATTATGCTAAGCCCCGCCTCCTCATGCTATTTTGCCAGCTCTCAGTACTGGCAGCTAGCCAGCGATGCCACTGGGTGCCCTGACCCCCCCCCCCCCGGAAGCGCTGCGGGGGGCGAGGACGTAACAGGGGCACTACAAAGGTGGCACCGCTGGAATACACAGCACAAAATAATTTATTGTGCTGTCTGTGTGTGCTTTACCACTCGCCCTCACTTAATTTCCACTCACCAAATGCGAGTAGGCGAGTGGAAATTTTGAGCCCTGTTCTATGGTTAAAACTTGAGGGGCAGATGGAGGGGTTTAAACATTAACCCTTCCTGACCTTGACTGCATCCCCTTCTGTCACCTTTTCAAACAAGCAGGGTTATTCAAAGAGAATCGAAAAGCCACTGCACTTTTGGTGACTTTTCGTTCTCTTCAATTCGGTTCGATTTGGCAATCCCATTTCGGCCACCCTGCGGTGTCTTCAACAAGCACCACAGGGCCGCTGAAATGCAGGGAAAAGTCAAAGCAAACCCACCGAAATCTCACCGCAAAACCTGGCGAATGCACACGGAAAACCTGCAAAAACATCTGGATTAACCCCGCCGAAAACGCCGAAATAACCCGAGCAGGAGCCGACCAAACGCAGTGCAGCCGCCGGAAAAAGCCGACATGGCAGACAAATGGAGTGAATAAATTAAAGAAACAGTTTGCTTGAATGTTTGAAAAGTGAAACACTGTTTGCAAAGAAACTACTGAGCGAAAATGTCTGAAATTTACATATAAAATCCAATGAATGATATAAAAAGGGCTGTTACAGAAAAAATAAGTAAACTATAAAAAACTATTGGATTTTTTTAAAAAAAACTAAAAATGCTTAAAATATCCTAAAAAAATCTATAAATAAATAGACTCTTTACTGCAGAATTTTATAATGAACATTTTATTAGATATTGAATTAAAATAGGAATATTTTTAACATTGAAGCCTATGGGATTTGCCTAAATAAACCTGTCGAATTAAACCACCGAATGGCAGGGCATTTTGGGAACCTTTCACTGCTGGTTTGTGTTCTCTGAATAGACGAAGCATTGCTTCTCTATAGGGATTTCACTGGCCTCGAACAGGCACCGAACAGGCACCGTATGTTCAGGCAATTCCCCAGGATTTGGCGAATTGCCTGCTCTCTGGATAGCCGAATGGCCAAGAAAGGTAACCGTACCCTGATTTTCAGCGCTCGGTTCCCTTTTCGGCAGCCATTCGGATCTCTTTGAATAACCCTGCTAGAGATTGTTGTAACACTCCCCTTGAGTCCAGAGCTGGAGTGCTTCCTTGGCACTGGCTGGAGGTGTTATGCTCTCAAACAAATGTCCAACCAATCCAATGTGTCAAAGCGAGTGCATCCTTTATTTAGGACCCTCTATAATTTCATTCCATGCTCCTCATTTTTCTGACAGTAAAGAGAGTGGAATTTGGCTTTTTTTTCTGTGTACGCCTAATTAGTGTGGAGTAAAACACTCGGGCCCTATTACACTCTTCACGCAAACGTTAACGCTCATTTGCATGAGCATTAACGTTTGCTACGGTTATTACCGCATATTACAATGCAAACGGGTTACTTAACGGGGTTTGGTATATTGCGCTTCTCTGCGCGAGGTTACTGTACTTTGCGCTCCCTATACTTAACATGGGGAGCGCAAAGCGTTAATCAGCGCTGGGTTACAAAGTCCCAACGCTGATTAACGTCCGGCTCTGGTTAACGAAAAGTTAACCAGAGCCAGGACTTGGTGTTAACGGATTACGCTTCTGCAGAATCTGTTAACACCAGCCATAACAAAAAAAAAAGGAATCGTATACTCACCCTCTGTCCCACGTCGAGGACCGCGGCTCCAACCGCCTCCTTCGGCCGGCGGGAGCAGGGAAATACTGGGGGAAAAAGTCCCCCCAGTCTCTCCCTGCGTATCACTACTGCACTCAACGCTGCCGCTAGCATCCTTGATTTTAACGCGCGATAACATTGCAGGCAGTATTTTTTGTGCCTGCATTGTAATCCAGCGTTAAAACGCATGCACAAGGGGGAAAAGTGCGGGTGTTTTAACGAGAAGAATGTAATAGAGCCCACATATGGCTGTATTGCCTAGTCTGAGGCTGGGCATCCACTGGGTCTGTATTTGTGCGATGGTGCGATCATCCGATATTGTCTGAAGTCGTCCGACCAATTCCACAATATGAAGGTGAATCAGCCCTCTTTCACTGCATTTGACTTCCATTGCGCAACTTCAGATTATTTTTTGTGACTACAACTGATTAGCAATATTTTCCATTTCAATCGGATATATCGGACAATGCCGGGACGATCTGATACAGATTACATTAAAAAGGATGAATTGTATAGTTAGACCACGTGTGACCACTGATGAAGCGCTATGCGTGACACAAGTTTTGGTTATTTGTATTATTTTTGAAAATTAAAAGTATTTTATTTTACCTTCCACCTGGCTACTCGATATTCTGGGATATGTGGGATTCGTATACCCCTTAATAATACCACACACTTTACTTCAGAGCCAGCAACCCTATTGTTACATCCTCAGCCCCTGCTGTGCCCCCTGGGGGGTCTGGGCAAGAAGGGGGACCACTGGCTGGTCGGGTGCCAGCACTTTCTGCTGTCAGATCTGCATTTGAGGGGGCGGGGTCAGGTGTGGTTACCAGGAGCCACAGGCTTTAAAACAGGGCTCTAGGAGTTGCCTCATCGCCCTGTTGTGGAGTTCATTACACGCACCGCTACTTCCTTAATCTATTGTATTTACTGTTGACGACCCTGCTTTGTATGAGATTCCTGCTCCTGTTATTTGACCCGGCTTGGCTTTTGACTACTCTCTCTCTATTGTGTATTTTTACGTTGTTCGTTTATTTTAGTGATTTAACCCCATGCTGGTTGCTGGGTTGATCGCTCGCTGTTCGGTTTCTGTCCCATCACGTTTGGCGATATCGTTTGTAACCCTCTGGGGTTCCTTTACCCAGAGTACCCAGAGGTACTCATGTTAATGTTTTTGCAAAGACCACGATAACAAATGATTGTTTATTTTTGTTTAATGCTATTTCTAATCTCATCTCTGTACATATCTCTGTACATATCTCGGCCCAGCGCTGGCTTCCGGTTTCGGGGGGGGTGTATCGGGCCATTTGCACGAGTACCAAGTACTCATACAAACGGCAGTATCAGCACCGATACTAGTATTGGTGCATCCCTAATAAAAAGTATTTTATTTTACCTTCCACCTGGCTACTCTATATTCTGGGACTTGTGGGATTGGTATACCTCTTAATAATACCACACTCTTTACTACGGAGCCAGCAACTCTATATGCAGGCTCTACAATTGATGAAGCGCTATGCGTGAAACGCGTTTTGGTTATTTGTATTGTTTTAGAAAATTAAAAATATTTTATTTTACCTTTCTCCTGGCTACTCGATATTCTGGGACTTGTGGCATCGGTATACCTCTTAATAATACCACACTCTTTACTCAGGCTCTGGATTCGATTGGCTGGTCTGGGCGACACTCTCGGGCTCTGGATTCGATTGGCTGGTCTGGACGCTCTCAGGCTCCGGATTCGATTGGGTCGGCCTGGGATGCGTTGATTAGCCAGACGAAGAGGTGCGTCATCAGTGCACGGGAGCGACAAAGTTCAAACCGATGGGCGGGGCTTCATGGACACCATAGAGGGAGGTAAGCGGGGCTCATTTATGTGACTCGGGGGGCTTAGGGACTGTTTAGGAGGCATTGAAATTGTCCCACAGAGAAGCGATTCAGTTAGACAGCCCATAGGATTCAATTTAAAAAAATATTTTCTATTTATTTATTTTTTCCCACTGTTTATTTTTTTGAACTGCAGCAAAAAGCCTTTTTAGTTATTGAATTTTTTTGAGGCGTTATTCAAAGAGAGTGGAACTGGCTCCGAAATTGCAGCAGTGGATTTCCACGTACGGTGTAATTTTGTGGCCATTCGGCTATTCCGAAAGCAGGCAGTTTGCCAAATATTTCCAGCAAAATACAGTGTCTGTTCGGCGGCAGTGAAATCCCCCATAGAGAAGCAATAATCTATTCACAGACACCGAACAGCAGATAAATGTCAGTGAAATGCCCTGATGTTTGGTGGTTTCATTCGACAGGTTTATTCAGGCAAATCCCATAGGCTTCAATGTTAAAAATATTCCCGTTTTTACTCTAATAAACCGTTTATTATTTTATTCTGCAGCAAAAAGTCTCTTTTTTTAATGTTTAAGCATTTTTCAAGATTTTTTCGGCTAATTTTTTCCCCCCAATTTTTTAAAAATGCTCTTTTCTTTCTGTAACAGACCTTTTTATTATTATTGATTATAGGACCTTTATATATTATTTCTAGGCATTTTTGTGCAGTAGTTTTTTTGCAAACAGCTTGTAAAAGTTTTGTTTTTTTTTCCCTTTCGTTGTCTTGTCTTTTTTCAGCGACTGTCCGTGCTCTGTTCGGTTGCTTTGTTTAGATCGATTCAGTCCTTTTTTTTGCGGCTTTTCGAATCGATTCAGTCTTTTTTCTGCGTTTTTCAGATGCGTTCGGGGACCCTACGATGAATGCTAAATTCAGCGCAGGGTCTGCGAATCGGACTTGCAGAAGTGCGGTGAACGGGATAGCACCGAAATGTCTCTCTCTGAATAACCCTGTTTTTATTTCTCTGGATTTTTTTAGGTGAGATTTTGGATTCCCAATTTTTTTTTATTTAAATAAAGAGACCAGGCTTTTTTTCTCTCTCGCCTAATGCGGCTTTTTTTGTCTCTGGCCGGCTGCATTCAGCGTTGCTGTTCTTGGTGGTAACCCCTTCAATACAAGCTGCTTTGGTAATGTCGAGTGGATTAATGGAAACAACTTCGCTGCAGCCATAGAGTGGAAATGTGCTTGAAAATCTCAAAAGCAGCTTTTCAAACTGTGCACACTATTTGACTGACAGTTGTTGCCATCTGCTGGCCAAAAATTGCTACTACAGTTCTATATCCAATCAACGTTGTGCCACACCATGGAAGTCACGATATGGAATCTTTATCGATAGGCGGCCCAGAAGGGCTATAAATAACAGCAGCGTTTCGACTCTAGGCCTTAGTCATGCATGATCCTAGAGCTGAAACGTCAGTGCTATTTATAGCCCTCTTGGGCCGCCTATCAATAAAGATTTCTTATCGTCACTTACGTGGTGTGGCCCATCGTTTATTGAATTTGGATACAAGACTGCGGATCCTTGGCTGGAGCACACAGAGATTCACCGGCAATACTAGTGCTCCCACTATAGTCGCCTCATTTTTTCCCTATAGTTTTACTACAGTGTTTATAATAGAGCTTGGACTCCATGATGTTCAGAAGGGATGGGAATGGCAGGAAATTATTATTTGGGTTTTCAACGGAAATAATTTCAGACAAAACAAAATATGCTCCTCTGCCGTTTTGTTCGTTTCATTATGTTTTGTTTCGGATTGTTTCATTTCATCTTTTCAGATAGTTTAGTTATATTGTTTCGTTACATTTTGTTTTGGATCGTTTCGTTATTTTGTTTCGGATTGTTTCATTTCATCTTTTCAGATAGTTTAGTTATATTGTTTCGTTACATTTTGTTTTGGATCGTTTCGTTATATTGTTTCGGATTGTTTCATTTCATCTTTTCAGATAGTTTAGTTATATTGTTTCGTTACATTTTGTTTTGGATCGTTTCGTTATATTGTTTCGGATTGTTTCATTTCATCTTTTCAGATAGTTTAGTTATATTGTTTCGTTACATTTTGTTTTGGATCGTTTCGTTATATTGTTTCGGATCATTTAGTTTCAAATCATCACATCATATTCTTTCCTTTCGAACAGTTTTAGAATTGCCAAATGGATCGTGCTGTTGATTTTTTATTTTTTGCAAAGAATTAAAAATGTAACCGTAACGCGTACTATTTGACCGTCATGAAAACAAAGCAAGCAGCGAATAATACGACGGCTCAAAATGAAAATGGGATTATGAATATTAAAATATGGGGTTCACAAAACTCTCATAGATAACGATATGAGGAAGCAATCGCGGGGGTAACATAATGATTCGCTTATGTATCGTTTCATTCCTTTCCTTATTTTTGGTATTTTTATATTTTTTATATCATACTTATTCGTATTTCAGGATGTTCTGAAAATAACAAATCAGAAAAATTCAGATGCATTATGAATCAAATTGCACACGTTTACTGTTCATAGGGCCATATTGCATTCCTCGCGCATTGGTTTTGCGCGCACGCAAATGCGCATTTGCGCGAGGACAAAACCATTTGCGCAGAACGTCGTATTTAAACGTTCGCGCAAACGATGCGCGTTATCGTTTGACGCGGATGGACTTGCGCGAGTGTGATGAACTGTGTACGTCCTGTACTTTAACATTGTGAGCGCAAATACGTTAAGCGGATGGTATTTCAATAGATCCTACGAACGACGTTTGCGCGCATAATTTTAACGTCTTTGAAAACTTGGTGGTAACTGCAAATCTGAACGTTCTGGCCGAAACCAAATACACCAGCACGAAAAATAAAATACAGCACAGTACACAAAAAACAATTCACTAGTCCCTACAGGGATAGTGATAGTGATAGGGACTAGTGAATAGTTTTTTGTAGTATAATTTGGTTTTCAATACCACAAGAGCACCTTTTAATGATAATTATTGATTGCATAAATAAGCACTATGGCAGGATATTTAGCTTCAACTTGGGGCAAAGATGCTGCAAGTGTGTTTTCAGAGACCTTTGTGCACACAAACATTGTGGACAATTCTGGGCAATTTAATGAGTTAACTAAACTTTTACAATCTCAAATGAGGTCTACATGGGAGGTGTCCTCTTTTAAAACATATATGAGTAAAGAGATGATACCAAGAGGTCTTAGAGTTCCTAACATTCCAGCGTCCCATATTATACATGAAACTTTTATCAAAGAATGGGAGGGTGCTGCAGTTGAGTGCTCCAACAAATTCATGTCAATTATACAGAAATACGAACATATGTTCTTAGAGGAAGTGGATAAAAAAATCCAGGACAAAGTCGAAAAAGTTCAACAATTTAAACAAGATCCAACTTTTGTGGAACTTGAATCTAAACTCCAACTTAAACTTGAGAAAGCAGAGACAGAAATTAACCTTCGAGACTACAAGGAGGGAACGGACTTTAAAAGACCAAAAAAGACCCCCCACAAAAGTAAGATTGAAAATGAAGTGTCTACTAGCGAATATGATTCCTCTGAGCATGAAAATTACAACATTGAGACTAATGATCCCCCTAGAAGTATTCTCAGAAGAAGAGTTTCCTTCTCGTCGCCTTTTTTAGAGGACAAGGCCCCCCCATTGAGAACACAATGGGAAAAAAGGGGTCAAAGAGGGGGAAGGAGAAACAGAAGGAGAAGATACTAGATACAGATCTTATAGTCATTGACCTTATAGACGTGACCCTTACTGATAATCAACTAATGGTTCTCCAAAAGGGTCTCTCCTTCGTACCCAAATCAGACCTGAATGTTTTTAATTGGGTAAAAGATGTCAATCTCGTTTTTTCTGCGGAGCTCTACACGTCTGCCTTTCTTTGGACCCGTTTGCAACCTATTTCGCTGAGTAAATTTAATTTCGGGACTCAGGTTCTCGGATCTGAGATGGCCGGAGGCCGTTTTCTCCCCCCCTCCGGACTTGAGATGCTCCCTTCAGCTGAAGAAATGTGGAAGACACGAGGGGCTGGCGGCCATTTTGCAGCCCTCGTCCTGGCACCTGTGGCCTTTCTGCCTGACTGCCCTGCAGCCTCAGCCCGGTCTGACCCTGTACTGGAAGCAGGGGAGACGATGGGCCCGCGTCTCCTGGCTGCTCGAGAGAGATGTCTGATGAGAGGGCCGGGCGGGCTGACGGATGTGCGGCGAGATGGACCCCCTCCCCCTGTGGGCAATGTAGACACCTTCCTGGCAGGCCTGGAGGCCTGTCTGCAGCTCCTGGATGGAGAGGATCTAGACGGTCCGCTAACCAGGGGCATGTGTCGGCGGATGACATTTACGTTGCAAGGCTACCGGGAGGTGGTGAGTCCGAGTCTGGCAGAGGACAGGGCTGCGGTGGCTGAATGCCCCGCTGAGACCCATATGACGGATGCTGAGGAGAACCATGCAGAGGGAGCTGAGAGAGGTGACACGCCTGAGACACAGGATGGGTGTACGGACTTGCCGGAGACAGGTGACCCGAGGGAGGTGAGAGGTGATTCGGAGCCCCGGATGCTGTCGGTCCCTGCTACTGAAGCTGGCCTAGCGCCCCGAGGAGTTGGTGATCTACGCAATACGTATGGCCTGTTGTCTTGTGCGGCACCGGGTGGAGTGCTGTCACGATCGGGAGGCCGAGAACACGGTTTGGGGGGAATTGAGGGCCCCTCCTTGCCGATGGTGCAGACGAAACCGCCCCTGCATTCTACTCTGAGCGCTGCCAAGCGGCAGATGGAAATTCCCCTTCGGGAAGCTGATGTTGGGGCTCTCTGGGTGTCCAGAGGCCTACCGAAGTCAGAGCTCATGTGCGAGGTAGATTTGGCTTGGGCAATGCAAGCAGGCCTCCTGTGCGGCGCACTGCCTGCTGCGCGAGCACCCCTTTTCAGAGACACTGGTTGACGGAACCCCCGAAGTGTGGTCTCCTATCGCCTTAATATGCTGCCTCTTTACGCTCCCAGCCAGGGGACCCTGAGACTCTAATTTTTCTTTGTCTACTTACGACTTTACGTATTGCCACACAGCGCCTTTTGATTTTCTGCTGAGTTTTTTCTTATTATTTTTTCAGTTTTATTTCAGACGACTTTTTAAGTATACTCGATGTGTTTCGCAGATTTTTGCTCTTCCGTTTATTGCTGTTTATCTATAAGACGAGACCCCCCTATTAGGGGATGTTTATAATTTTTTGCAGATGACCCTACATTTCAGCGCGCTCACCGCAGATAACCTTTCCTTGGAGTGTATTTCTAGCAGATGACCATTCATACTGTCTATTTTGTAAGCCAAGCTTTATTGTTACTGAAGACTTACTCTGGCCCTGCGTGGCCTAAATATTGATGTTTAAGTGACCTTAATTTCAAATAAAAAAATTTAAATACAAAAAAAAAAAAAAAGATGTCAATCTCTTTATGAGAAAACTTGCTTTACGAAAATTCCATATGACCAAAAAAGAAAAACTGGCCAAAAATCATGGATTTAATCTGAGAGAATTTGAATACTTAGATACATTAGTAAATCTGCTTGAAGAAAATGAGGATCCCGAGGTAAATCCCACTCTCACCAACATGAAAAATAAGTCAACTTTTACACCAACTATCAAAAGCTATGAGAACATAGACCTGTTCTGCAAATTAGTTTGCGGGGATATTGAGAAACTCAATAAACAAACATTGATTCATAAAGATCTTGATAACCTCACGAGAAATGAAAGGATAGCTTTGAAACAACTTAAAGATTCACGTGAACTAACCATTAAACCCTCCGATAAAGGGGGGAATATTGTAGTAATGACTAATCAACAATATGAAGATATGGTTATGCGTCTATTGAGCAATATCAGTATATTTTCCATTCTTCTCCGTGATCCAACTAATAGATTTATAGATGAACTCACTAGTATCCTGGGAAGGGGTCTAAGTCCAGGGGTGATATCACGTGAAGAATTTGAATTCTTAAATATGAAAAAAACAAGATTGTCAACTTTTTATGCCCTCCCCAAGATACATAAAAACAGACATCAGCCCCCGGGGTGTCCAATTGTATCAAGGGTGGGTAATCTTACCCAGAACTGCAGCCAGTTTATCGATCAACTGTTACAAAAAATAGTTGTGGAACAACCATCATGCTTAAGAGACACCACACAACTCCTACCGCTTATGAAAGACTACACATTGACAAATGATATGTGGTTATTCAGTTTAGATGTAGAAGCATTGTACAGTTCAATACCACACGATAAAGGTCTATCTGCGGTGAGAATCACTTTACAATCCTCTAGGACCTTCTCACAAAACACAATCAAATTTATTCTGGATATATTAAAATTTATTCTAACTCACAACTATTTCCTTTTCAAAAACAAATTCTACCCTCAAGCTGAGGGAATGGCGATGGGCACTACATGTGCACCTTCCTATGCCAATATCTATCTTGGGGTGTGGGAAAAAATTATATTCAATCCTGAGGTCAATCCATACTTTGAAAGTATCCTGTGCTGGTGTAGATATATCGATGACGTCTTTATTATATGGCGTTCAACGGAAGATGACTTTCAGAGATTTGTTGGGTTCACGAACCAGAACCAACTTAATCCACACTTCACTCACGAGATACATAAGACTAAAATAGACTTTTTAGATGTGACTCTAACTGCGAATACGAACATGAAAATATCTACAACGCTATTCAAAAAAAAGACGGCTACTAACAACTTACTTGACTGGTCTAGTTACCATCCAGTACCCCTAAAATTGGGAATACCCTATGGTCAATATCTGCGACTTCGCCGTATCTGTTCGACAGAGGAGGAATTTAGGGTGAGAGCCTGGTCCTTAAAACAAGACTTTAGATCAAAAGGCTACCCTAGTAGAGTTCTCAAGAAAGCATTTCAAAAAGCCTCCACACTGACAAGAGATCTGCTACTTGTAGATCAAACTAAAAAAGAGACGTCTCTTATTCGATGTATTGGCAATTACAACGAAGGTTGGCACGATGTCAGAACCATCTTAGACAGATACTGGCCCCTTCTTACATTGGACCCACATTTAAAGGATACCATTGGCGAGCATGCTTCAATCACATTTCGCCGTTGTAATAGTCTTAGAAACTTGTTAGTACCGAGTCATTACCAAACAAAAAGAGCCGAACAAAATACCTGGCTGAGGACAAATCTTAAAGGCACATATGCGTGTGGCAAGTGCTAGAGCTGTTCCTCTATTTTGAAAAACTCGAAGTCCTTTAAAGATAGCAGTGAATCAAAATCTTTTGAGGTCAAGTCATTCTTTATCTGTAATTCTATGGGTTTAGTGTACATGCTAACGTGCGCATGCGGTATGAAATACGTGGGTAAAACCTTCCGACCCTTCAAACATAGGATAAGAGAACATATCCTATCTGTTCGAAGTCAGGACACACCAGTGGCCAGACATGTACGTGAATGCCAAAAAGGATGTGCTTCTGTGGTTTTGAATTGGTTAAACCCCAGCAAAGAAAAGGCAATTATGATTTATTTTTACGCCAGAGAGAAAGCTTCTGGATTTATACACTTAAGACCCTTTCTCTGAGAGGTCTGAATGAAGGATTTACCTTCACTCCATTTATACATCAATAGCCCCACTAGATATGCTTCTAATTCTGCCTTACGTACAATAGGTTAATAACATAATTGTCCAATCGATTATTTCAATATTTTGTAATTGTCACTTTTAATTTTGAATTCTTCACCTGTTCCCTAGAGTCCCCTCCTTTATGTTTTTCCTATGCGGACATATGGACCTATTTCTTGGTTTTTGTTCCCAAGGATTCACCTCCACTATCTAGTCAATTAATGCCTCATTATCCTCTATTAATTTGCAAAAAGATTATCTTCTCAATCATATGCTCTGAATATATTCCCTTGAACGTTTGGTCTGTGAGAGTCACGTGATACGCTGTCACAAATAATCCTAGAGGATAAATGAATCGGCTCGTGATCACAGCCCTTAAGGACTTTTAATAATAATTGTTGCACTAATTGTTTGCTTCCTATTGAACCCCATCTTTGTCCTATTACATAAGGAGAGATACTCCGTTTAGAGGCTTTTGTGAAAGCTAATAGCCCGGCAAACCTTATGTATGGGTTACCTAGGAGATGTATTCTCTGCAACGATTGGATAGAGGGAGTCACGTGATACGCGCGATAGTACGCGTCTGAGTAATCAGTGGATTCTCGATGCCGGTACACCTGGAGGGAATTAACTCACCCAGAATTGGCTCCACCTCGGAGGGTCCTCAGTCTGTATATATTCAGATCGATGGAGGGGACAATCTTACGCTCCTGACGAAGCCACATGATTTGGGTGGCGAAATGTGCATTGAGCGCGGTACAATGTTGATGGGTGTTCACCCTTTTTAACTGCCACTTATTTTTTCTGATTGTTTCTAAGAATCATCATTGTGGATTGGTGCTTACAGCCTTTTGGCACGCCAGAAATCTAAAATCTATCAACAGGGACATACCAGATAGTAGAGCATTTAAAACTTTCCACTTGGAGTGTGGTATTGTATCTTTTTTACGAGAAAAGACTATGCTTCATACGTATTACCTTACAAGTTGCTATATAATCCTCTATTTAAATGTGTGGTTGTAAATACCAACACCACAATTGAGGATTTTAGCAGTAACCTACCTGTTGATATTTCCAAATAATTCATTTATTATAATAAATTTGGATATTGTAGGTTATTGTATATCTATTTGCTACAAGCAGTGGTTAACTATCTATTTCTCTTTAATAATACAATCTGTCTGCAAGTATTTATTACTATATGCCTACACTGTGATATAAGCTGTTACGATATACCTAGAATATCATTATTGAGAAACAAGAATACTATACATCTAGTTGTTGGTAACAGCGGATAACAATCTTAATTACCGCGTTATAACAAACTGTTTGCCAACAATAAACACACCCGTTTTGGTGATACAAGGTTGCTGTGATACAATTGAGCAAATCTTTTTGTTTTCAAACAACTACCTAACCACTTAAATATCCACGTGAATACGAACATCATATATTATTGTTATAAGGCTGTGCCTTAATATGTACTTTTCCAACTTGTTAAGCCATTATATATATAATAGTTCATCATATTGATTTACACTGTTGCCTAATATCAACAATCGTATTCTTCCCTTTTTGGGACTAGCTAAGTGTTAAGCTTCAGTGGCTTATTATATGCCAAATTTTGATGTAATTATTTATCCATTTATCTGGAGCTTCTATGCCATTTTGGTTCCAGCTACCAATAGCTACCATCATTAGTCCACAATGAAATTACCTATTGTTCATATATACTTCTAATGCAATGTTTATGTTGTTTCCATGTTTGTTAATATGTTTTGTGTTTGGCATTGTCCAAAAATAAATTTTACTATTTTAACCCACCCCAATCCATTTGAAGGTTTTTGATAGTGGTTCTCCACATATCATTAAACTTTCTTTTTGTAATACAGCACAGTATAGTTACACATTCTACACATACCCAAACAATAAAATTGTGAATTCATGCATATTTTTTTTATTGCTCCAGCATGTATACTCAGATTTATTTTGACAGGCGCAAAAACGGTAGTGAGTCAATTAAGGTGAATTGATGTCAATTAACGACCTCCTAACTGCTAAAAAACACAGCCACTATTCTATTCTCATCCTGCTTGACCTCTCGGCTGCTTTTGACACTGTTGACCACCCCCTCCTTCTACAGACCCTCAACTCTCTGGGTCTCGGTGACACTGCACTTGCTTGGGTTGTCTCCTATTTATCCAACAGGTCCTTCTGTGTGTCCTTTGCTGGTAACTCCTCCTCTTCATTGCCTCTATCTGTTGGTGTACCTCAAGGCTCTGTCCTTGGTCCTCTGCTCTTTTCCATCTACACCTCCTCCCTGGGCAAAATCATCAACAGCTTTGCCTTTAATTACCACCTCTACGCTGATGACACTCAGATCTACCTCTCTACCCCTGATCTCTCTCCCCCTGTCCTTTCAAAAGTCAGTGACTGTTTATCTGGCATCTCCTCCTGGATGGCCTCCCACCACCTAAAGATCAACATGTCCAAGACTGAGCTCCTACTTATTCCTCCCTCCAATGCCTCCCCACCTCCTGACTTCTCTATCACGGTGGAGGGTATCACCATCTCCCATCAAACCAAGTTCGCTGTCTTGGAGTTACACTGGACTATGCTCTTTCCTTCATCCCCCACATCAAGTCTCTTTCCTCCTCCTGCCGATACCAACTGCGTAATATTTCCAGAATTCGGCCATTTCTTACCGCTGTCACCACAAAAAACTCCTACACGCCCTGGTAATCTCCCGACTCGACTATTGCAATAATCTCTTATCTGGCCTCCCTCTGTCCCGCCTCTCCCCCTACAATCCATCCTGAACGCCTCCGCCAGGCTAATTCACCTCACCCGCCGCTCTGTCTCTGCCGCTCCCCTCTGCGAGTCCCTTCACTGGCTCCCCATCCACTGCAGAATTAAGTTCAAAATCCTTATCCTTACCTACAAAACCCTCACTAACTCAGCTCCCCACTACCTGTCCTCACTAATCACCAAATACACCCCAGCCCGCTCCCTAAGGTCAAACAGTGACCTGCACCTAGCTTCTCCCCGCATCACCTCTTCCCATGATAGACTGCAGGATTTCTCACGCGCAGCCCCCACTCTCTGGAACGCTCTCCCTCGTGCTGTCAGACTTTCCCCTAACTTCTCTTCTTCAAACGCTCCCTAAAACGTTCCTATTTAGGGAAGCCGACCACCCAACTCACTGACACAACCATCAATCACTCTCACCTTACAGTCCTCTCCTCCTGTTTCCAACCCCAACCCTCCTAGATTGTGAGTTCCTACGGGAATAGGGCCCTCATCTCCTCCTGTACTGTTTGTCAAATGTTGTTCAATGTATTGTAACCCTGTCTATACTGTGCTTATTGTACAGCGCTGCGGAATATGCTGGCGCTTTATAAATAAAGAATAATAATAATAATTAAGGTTCTTAATTCTGATTGGCTGAATACCGCAAAAAAACAGTCTGCACACTGATTTACATGCGCAACGTTACTTACCTTCGTTTTGCACATTTTTTTTACTAACATTATTTTTTGATGGATGAGAAAATGCGTTCGGATCCGAATATCACGTTAATTTTCGCGCGATAACGCTGGACACTGCGCGGAAAAAAAAATTGCGCTGCACGAGCGCATTTGCGCAGAGAATGTAATATGGCCCATACTGTTTTAGCACCTTGAATGTCTTGGCCGAGGTGTTAAAACTTTGAGGGAGATCATCTCGTTTGCAGTAAACTCATTCTTTTGGCTTCGCTCCTGAGTTAAATCAAATCAAGTTGACTGGATACTGGGGTACTGTAACGAATCCCTCCTGATATAGTGACGTGGGTCCCTTTAGACAGTCCCTATCTATCCCTTAGATGGTCGGTAAGCTGGCTATCGCTAGGGACACAAAATATATATATATATATATATATATATATATCAGATAGGACAGTGCACACAGGGTTAACCTTATCTGAAATGGAAACCAAGCAAAACAGCATAGAACTCAGAGTAGTCAGGAATAGCCATAAACTGGTACTCGAAGGGTGGTTCTCACGCAAGTCAAGACACATGGATAATCAGAGTAGTCAATACAGCCAGGAACTGGTACACGAAGGGTGTTTCTCAATACAAGCCGGGTCATACACAGAGTAGCAAAGTATATCGCAAGGAATCAGTGAATCGCGGGAAACGAGTCACTCAGCACTCAGGGAGGGAACTCCACGAGAGAGCAATGAACCGGTTCAGCTGTTCTGGATTTAAACCCGGTGACTCTGCGTCCCGCCCCCTGATTAGCCGCACGACCTCCTCTGGCCAGTGTATCACCTGGCACCCGGCCAGCCTCATTGCGGAAGGCACTGCCGGGTGTCACAGGGTGGCTCGAGACCCCCCCCCCCCCAGGATGGCAGGACGTGACAGGTACCAACAGGTTCTTTTTAAGAGTATACTAGATCCTGGTATTGAAGGGGTCAGAGAGGTTTATGAGTAATAGAATATTATTTCATTGATACGAGTTAGAGTGACAAATGAACCCTGGTAACCCTTTTGGTGCCAGCGATGCTCATGCTTTTGGGTGAGGAGGACATGCAAATCCTCTTACCTTGTTCTTTGATTTGAATGTATTTGTTGCGTTTGTTAACTTTCCTTAGTTTTTTGCTGTCTATGCCGTTGTGTTATCTCGCTGTCCCTGCGATGTGGATTCGGGTTGGTCTCACAGCAGGGTGGAGGTAACTGTTCATCATTTCTTCTCCTGCATTATTTCCACTCTAAATCCTGCATCACAGGTGGCCTTCCCCCCCCCCCCGCCCCGGCATCCGGCATGTTTTTCCCTCGGAGCGCAGACCTGCCGACTTCTCCTCATCTGGATACTCACCCTCACGGGGAAGACCTCCATTCTGAGCTAATTAACTGCTTGCCCGGAGCTGGTCTTGTAGGTCCCGGAGCAGGGCTCGCCAGAAGATGTTCAGGAGCCGAGAAAGATGATGCTCTCATGCCGTGACTGTGGAGAGAAAGAATCTGTATATGTTATTCGGAGAGACGGGAATAACCCCGGGTCTGTGTATAGACTCTAATATAGCAGAGCTGTGTGACAGCAGATAGAGGCTAATACATGGGATCCCGCGTGGTTAACCGCCATGGAATCCATATTTCAGTGCTTTGCACCACGGTGATATAACCAGCCTGAAACCTGTACGAGGCTTACACACCGACATTATCTCATCATTAGCAATTTCTGGAGACCCAAAATAAAGCGTTTTCCTTCTCTTTCACGATTATTTTAAAATGAATGGGTTACAATTCAACACGGATTGCATAAAGATCTGTATCCATCAGGCTCCGCCGTTTCCATCACCGTTATTGCTGCCATTTTAAAGTCATCTCCTTTTGTGCTGGGAAAAATGGGTGAAAAGATCCCAAAACAACCTCTCGATGCAATAAATAATAACCGTCTGGTTTTTTCTCGGAATCATAAGGTAAATATTAAGAGGAAATACATCCAAGCAGAGGAGAGGAAGCCCCGATCTTTATTATTCCTGCTGATAATCTTCTCCTCTGCGTTTCCAACATATCATTTTATTATTTTATCTTCCAGTTGCTCTGAAGGTGCAAGACCGGCTTTTTATTATTTAACGCTCCTGTGGATGCAATGAGATACCAGTGAGATGTTAAACCCTCCACTGCAAGTGTTGAGGACCTGCTTCTGGTGGTCGGACCTTTATGGGGTTATTCACCTGGCCCAGAAATTGCACTGAATAGTTTCACAGTTAGGTGCAAATTCGGGGCAATGCGTTTATTCGCAAAGCTGTCACTTCACCAAATGCAAGCGAATTGATGGCGAAATACGGTGAAAATGTATTTGTCATGTCTCCTCGTGTACCAACCCGACTAGCGTTCTGACTCTGCTCTAATGTATACTGTCCCGGCTTGTTTCACGGCACCCTGTTTACCAACGCCAGGTTTTCTGGTTACTGTACCTCTCAGTACGTTTAGGCCAGCCATTGAGAAGGACCGGTATACTCTTTGAATTTGTTTGCTGGTGCTCCATGAGGGTATGAGCCCAATATGCAGTGATAGATGAGCAGAGACACTTGAATGAGGTCCAAATGGATATCAATAGGACTGGTAGCTAGTATATGGGAGGATGGTGAGGGACAAGGCATGAAAAGGGCTGACTGTAGGAAGAGCCAGGGAAGAACAAGACACAGGTAAACAATCCAGTACTTACAAGAGGTACGATACAGAAGACAGGCAGGACAGGAAGAGGGTTGACTGCATTCTCACAAGAGACAAGGCAAGCTGGAGTATTCAGGAGACTTGGTGGGTATGCTGGAGATTCAGATGGCTGGCGGGCAGAAACACTGATGGCAGAGGGCACAGTGGATTGCAAGGCACAAAGGGTAGAAGGGTCCACTGTAGGGGAGCACGGTGGGTTGCAGGATGGAGGAACATAGCTTGAGGCCTGGGGGACAATGATGGAGGCTTGAGGAACATGACATGAGGCTTGGAGAACACGGCAAGGCACAGGAGGCTGGATGACAGGGAGCAGGCTTTCAGGAGAACATCCACCAAGTGTAGACAAATGCAGAAGCACTGCACCTTGGGAGCTCCATCCTTTTGAAGGGGACACGGCTCATTAGTGGAAGCACCTCTCGATTGCCTGCAAGAGAGCCAGAAGTGGCTTGGAACTAGCAGGGCATCACAGGAAAGGTGCTGCCAGGGTTTCTCAAGAAGGAGCAGCACTAATTCAGGCCTTCCCGCAGCGGCATTTACCAAGACAGGTCCATTATGTTGACCTGGTGCATACAATGAAACATTGGGGAGTTATATCTATTCTTCAAGACAAGGACATAAAGGAAAGAATCATGGCCAGGTCTATTGTTAGGCTAAGATGCAGATGGGAAAGAGCCATGGTTGGGTCCATTCTGTGGGTGGTAGTTAAGGATAGCGCGATCATGCCCACTGTGCGAGTCCGATGTAGGTCAGGACTGAGTATAAAGAGCAGGAGAAGAGGAATCAAGGGCAAACCTATTTTATGGTTAAATAACAGAAATATCCTACTTGTGGCCAAGTCCATTCGGTGATTCCCAGACTGTAACGACAAATCAGTCTTGGGTCAAAGGTAAAGCTCAGCGATCCGAGGTTTGTGGGATTTACAGGGCTGTAAAAGAAAGCAGTTTCTTCATGGTCTGGTGGAAGAAAACCAATGCGGAGCCGAGTCCGTAAAGAATTCTATTATTACAAATTGTCATCGAGTGTAGAGGAGCAAGAAGCATCCAAGGAGGCCGAGCCCCAGGGTTCCTTGTTGTCTCACAGATTGAGAAGGACCATTCCTTTTGGAATGAAGAAAAACCTGAGAGATATTTTCATAAAACATTAACATGTTGTCCGCATGAAAGCCATGTACCTAAAGACTTCTGAAACCCAATGGCGGCCGTAAGACCCGGTGAATTTATGGCACCTTTTTATTGCAGACAGAGAGAGGGATATATCTCCAGGCTCTGGATAACGGGAGGCGAGAGCGCGGTTCTCTGATTTACGGCGGCTTCCACTTAATTTTCCTTTGTCAGCTCTGCCGATGACTTCAGACATTTCATTATATCGTCATGTCACACGCAGACTGATTTAAGCTTCCCCACAAGAAATGGATTGAGTTTTGTGTCATCGTTCCCCCTCCTCCCCGCGCAGCGCTGCTAGCCCTGCGAATACGTTTGACTACGACGAGGGAAAAGAAAGAAAAGGTGGCAAATTTAAACAGGTGTGTATGCCCATTCTTTCCTCCCAGGATAGATTGTAAGCTCTGTGGGTCATGCAGGTTATTCTTAAATACATGGAAAGAAAAGAGCGGGGTCTTGTTTCCCACTTGCCAATACGAAGGAGCCAATAAGGGGGAAGAAAATCAACATGAGCTGATCTCCCTTACCCTTTAACATGCTTATTCCCCTCCAGCCGCTGTATCAGTGCTAGGCCTCGGAATGATACAGAGCCGCAGAGTGGTGCCTCCTGCAGCTGCAAGTATGGACTCCATGGAGCCCTGCCCAACCCTACCACAAGCCCGCGGGATCACGGAGGAAGCGCAAAGGGACACTGAACTATCAGGGTAATTCAAAGAGATTCGAAAAGTCACCGCGCCTTCGTTCTCTTCAATTCGATTTGTTTTGCCGATCCCATTTCGGTGACCCTGCGGTGTATTCAGCAAACACCACAGGGTCCCTGAATTGCAGGGAAAGGCCACCGCAAACCCGACGAAAACTCACTGCAAAAACCCAGCGAATGCACGCCGAAAACCTGCAAAAACATCTGGATTAACCCGCTGAAAACCACGGAAAAACCCGAGGAAAAGAGCCGATCACATGCAGCGAAGCCGCCGGAAAAAGTCGAGACCGCAGACGAATGCAGTGAATAAATTAGCAAAACAGTTTGTATGAATGTTTGAAAAGTGAAACGCTGTTTGCAAAGAAACTACTGAGCGAAAATGTCTGAAATTTACATATAATCCAATGAATGATAATAAAGAGGCTGTTACAGAAAAAAGAAGAAAACTTAAAAAACAAAAATCAGACTTTTTTTTTTAAAAAAAAACAGAAAAATACTTAAAACATCCTAAAAAGTCTATAAATAAAGAGACTCTTTACTGCAGAATTTTATAATGAACGGTTTATTAGATATTGAATTAAAACGGGAATAATTTTAACATTGAAGCCTATGGGATTCTCCTGAATAAACCTGCCGAATGAAACCACCGAATGGCAGCGCATTTCACTGCTGGTTTGTGTTCTATGAATAGCCGAAACAGTGCTTTTTCATGGGGATTTCACTGCCCTCGAACAGGCACCGTATGTGCAGGCAATTCGTCAGGATTTGGCAAATTGCCTGCTCTCTGGATAGCCGAATGGCCAGGAAAGGTAAGCGAACACTGATTTTCAGCGTTCTGTTACCTTTCTCAAGCAATTCAGATCTCTTTGAATAACCCTGTATGTGTTTCTAGTCTCTCGCTTCTCAAGGCGAGAGGAAGTGGCCGATCACCCTGCCCTCTGTGCCGCCGGACCTCAATCAAGTATGGGATTTTATGGCCTGTTTAATTTCCTTTCTACAAACACTAAATCACTTATGAACAGGTTTGTGGGAGTCATAGAGTAATACTGGCTCCGAGGAGAAGAATGACCTTCATTGGACCACCTTGCTCTCCTACTACTAAGGGCAAATAATGGCTCCTATGCAAAGTATAGGAGCTGCTAGTTTCCTGTAATCACAAGCTGAGCCGATGGCAAAGTCACAATAGCACCTCCAGTGGTTAATACATGATGTAGAATGGTTCAGCCGATATCTTAACGGCCAGGGTGGAATAGGACCCTGGGCCGGCGTGGCAAGAGCTGCAAATCAGGACTGACCTACCATATCCAGAGCTGTGTGCCGGTACTGTATACACATCCATCCCCACAATCTAGACTCTGCCTTGGAGGAATTCATTTTTTTTCCCAGCGCTCTCCGGAAACGTGTAATTAGTTATGCCAAATTATTCATAAAACTCAGTGTCTGTTAACCCTTTGTGATGCAGTCAGACCAAAGCCAACACTCGGAGGTCTCCGGCCGATAACCCCGCGGTGATCGATACATCGTAAACGTGTTAAACCTAAAAGAAAACACATCTCGGCTACGTGTGTTACGGTTATTACCTTTTAGGATTTGTCTTTTATTGGGTGATAATGCTTAAAAAAGAAAAAATCCTGTGTGTTTCACTCCAGCCCCGTCCACGCGCCCTCCCTCGCCAGGCGCTCAGGAAAATAGATGACATTCATCACGGCTCAGATTGTCCTATAATCACAGGCCACGAGGACTCTAATAACACCATGCACTCAGGAGCGGCGGAGCGAAAGCTCTCGGCTGCTCAGCAAGTCCCTGATTGGGGATGGAAGGCGGGTGTTGTGGCAGTGGGGGAGACAGACAAATTCTTTTTTATTTAGCGGCAGAAATCCTTTATCCGTCTGATTTAGAGATGCTTGAGGATGATGAACGCCCGTAGTGGCGTATGAGTGTGCGGAACGGCCAGTGGCGCAGGCATACAAGATCCTGCGTGTCTGACAGTGATCGGCATCATTTATATATTATTATTTTACCTTCATATATATTTAATAAATCTCATTTCAGATGAAATAGTCGCCTTTTTTAGGGGGGGACACCAGGAGGAGCCTTTATAGTCCATGTGGGACACGCTCAGGCAGCCGCGCAGCATGGACTCTGTACTCTCTGGTGTCGAGAACCTTTGCTCGGAGACTGTTAAGGTTCTTCCAGATAATGCCGTAACCTCAGGCACAGGAAATGGAGTATATCAACACACGCATTGCTGTCTTTGCAGACGTTAGGTTACAGTATATTATTGTGCAGACGTCAGCATACAATGCCAATGGTGGGGCGCTCATGGACCCCCAAGTCACCAACTCTTCAAAATATCCATGATAACAGAAAAAAGGGGGGTCGGGCACTCCCAGTAGTTATAAGGCACTTTTTTGAGGACAAAGTGTAAGATTTCCACTAGCTTTTGCACTAGAACCCGAAACAATGCGCCGGTGTTTTAAATAAAGTGCCTTAGTACTATTGGGAGCGCCTGGTCTCCTCTTTCTTCTTTCTCATGGACGGTATATTGTGACGGAGCTCTGGACTGGAGCAGGGTCTCTCTCGCCATTTCGCCCACCTTACATGACCAAGATGTCCCAGGTGATCATAGCGTGGTAGAGTTTCCCCACACACAAGCTGAGACTTTATGTTTGGGGTAAAGCAGGAATGATCTTTTATTGACACCCTCGCAGTGTATTCCCTTCCACAGGGATTAGTTACCATTCAAGGGACATACTCTACCTTGGGGTTATTCACAGAGAGCTGATCTGGCCCCAAAATTGCACCGAACAGTGAGTTTCCCCGTACGGGGAAATTTCAGGGCCATTCGGCTATTCAGAGAGCAGCCAATTCGCCAAATTTTAGCAAATTGCCTGCACGTACGGTGCCTTATCGGGGCAGTGAAATACGCAGCATGTTCGGCGGTAGTGAAATACGGTGCATGTTCGGCGGCAGTGAAATACAGTGCATGTTCGGCGGCAGTGAAATGCGGTGCCTGTTCGGCGGTAGTGAAATACGGTGCCTGTTCGGCGGCAGTGAAATCCCCCATAGAGAAGCAATGGTTAATCTATTCACATTGAACAGCAGAGAAATGTCAGTGAAATGCCCTGATGTTCGGTGGTTTAATTCGGCAGGTTTATTCAGGAGAATCCCATAGGTTTCAATGTTAAAAATATTCCCGTTTTCATTCAATATCTAATAAACCGTTTATTATTTTAATCTGCAGCAAAAAAGTCTCTTTATTTATTTTTTAGGATGTTTTAGGCATTTTTCGGGATTTTTTCGGCAAAATGTTTTTGGTTTTCCTATTTTTTTTTAAAAAAAGCAGGTCACTTCGGCAACTTTTCTCTGCTGTTCGGTGTCTGTGAATAGATTAACTATTGCTTCTCTATGGGGGATTTCACTGCCGCCGAACAGCACCGTATTTCACTGCCGCCGAACAGGCACCGTATTTCACTGCCACCGAACAGGCAGGAAGGATACATTTAGATTTCTCTGGTTTTCAGTATGTCCTGGGTGGCGAGTCTGTACCGTTAGGTGTCTTGCCCAAGGACACTTACTGGAGAGGTGCTCTGGCCGGGATTGAACCCATGTCTCCACAGGCTCGCTCCACGCAGAGCAGTGATGTTACCTCTACTCCACCCAGCCGGTACAGGCACTGTACTTGCTGGCAGTTTGCCAAAATTTGATGAACTGGCTGCTCTCTGAATAACCGAATGGCCACGAAATGTCACCGTATGGAAAAATTCACCATTCAGTGACATTTCGGGGCCAGATCGGCTCGCTCTGAATAACCCCTATAATTTATTCATGCTGATGGGCAGTGCATGAAAAGTGTCACCCTGCAGCATGTATAATCCATACACTGCCAGTAAGGAATCTCAGGTGACCTGCCCTGATATCTTTCCTGCATCATATGAATTATACATGTTGCAGGGCAGCACTTTTCCCTGTGCTCCCCTCGGCATTAAATAGTTAAATGTGTCCAGGAAAACATGGCCGATCTGGCGACTGATCATGGGACCGTGTACTTTCACAGCATCTTGGATGGCGAGGTTGCTGATGCCAGGTGTAGGGCTCGTAAAAGGTGACCCCATACCCTACCATAAAACGTTTTGTCGTTTTGTCTGCGCTGTGAGGCTCAGCGTCTAAATTATCAGCATTTTCTTCTATCATTTTGTTATGTTTTTTTATCTCAATGAGCTCAGCTTTTGCTGATTATCGTCTCGGTATGAAATATGACACATTTATTCCTTAACCTGCCTAATTCGCAGGCCGTCACCGCACGCCGTTCCCATTCCTCCCCTGCTCCATGTGGCGCAAAGCCTGTTCCTGCACCTGCTGTAACGACGCCCTCCGTCTCTCACTTCTCATCGCTTCCTTTACTGGTATATACTTTATTTTTATCTCTGTTCCTCTGGATAATGTGTTTTGCGGGAGTTAAGGGTTACCTTACAATTACTGTGTTTCCATAGATTCCAGGAGGGGTAACGGGCTGATGAAAACGCGTCTGCAGACCTTAGATTAAGGACACCTGAAGTCTTCCAGATGTCCGTCACTTACCGTGTGCCCGAGCGTCATGGTGCGTCACACAGAGCATTGGTACGTGTTCTCGTTCCAGGGCCCTATTCTGTAGTTGTTGGTAAATGGAGACGGTAAGCAGGATAATGTGCGCCTGCAGAATCTCCCCGACCATTTCCATTTTACCCTTGTGTTCAGAGGTAGGTGCTTTGTTAGCGCTTCACCCTGAAACAAAGCTGAAAGCTGCCAGACACCAGCAGCGGCGCCCTGCGACGCCGCGAGTACTGGCTCGTGACGTCCATAGACTCACTGGAGCTTCGCTCGTCCTGGCCGCAGAGTGATCACCGAGGGAGACTAGGGACTATTTGTTCCCAGTCGTCTCACCATCCTCCTGAGAAGAAGCAGCGGCGGATCGAGCTGCACTTTTCGCCGTGGGATGAGAGGTGAGTATGGGATTTAATGGGGGGGGGGTGATTTTGCATGTGCAGAATGATAGCGTCGGCTTTACGGAGTCGGTATTTCTCAGCGAAATAACGTCTCTCAGGTGGAACGTGGACACCAAAGATGTCAGAAGTAAAATCCGGTCTGGATCCATATTGCACATATTGCAGGAAAGGGGCTGTCGGAGGTTTATTGCTGAGAAGCAGCAGTTTTGGTTTTCTTGTGGCGCCGGCAGCAATGGCTGTGACAGCTTTTCCACGCCAGAAACTTGTTTTACAGCGCTCTCTGGCACTAGCGCTCCAAAAACCATCGACTGACTCGTCCTGCTTTTCTGCTGTAGTTGGTCCCTCACCCTCCTCCCCAGCACACACTGCCCCCTGTGACGGGATGGAAGTCCTTCTGCGGTCCTGCTCTATCTGACCCCCCCCCCCTTTGGTGGCGTCCGGCCCGACTACCTAGTCGCACGGCACTCGGCGTCTCGAGCGGCCTGGAAGATGAAATGGCGTTGGTCCGGCGTCTGGAGAGCTGGTGCGGTGTTGCCTTGGGGATCCCGTTCCTGGGTTGAGTGGTGATGCAGGAGACCGCTGAGTGTCTCCTGCAATAGTGATTGTAGCTCTGAAATGAAGACACCAGACGCGGCTGTATGCTTTAAAACAGTGAACTCAATTTTATGGGTTTCAACAGGGTCATTTATACAACTTCACACAAACAGATTACCAACTTCCCCACCCACACAACCAGCACTGATTGGCTCCTTTCCCAGCCTCCTGTTCCCTATCAGGTCCCTTTCAGCCTTCCCTTGTCCAGGGATTAGGCAGATAAGGTCTTGGAAAAGCCTCCAATCCTCTGGCCCGCTGGATCCTCCATCTTGGGGCATGAGATCCTTTGTTCTGTGAAACCATGCTGGGATGAGCAAAATGGCGACGGGGAATAACACATACAAACGGTTTCTTTCATACTTTTAGGCTGGGGTCAGACCGGCGCACTTTTAACGTGCGTTCTGGCGCACTTAATTACGACCGCACTAGCAGCAAATGACGGGCAATGACGGCCAATATACGAAGTACGGTCGCACGAAAGTCCGGCCGCGCAACGCAAGTGGAAAATGAACGCATTTTTTCGAGAAAGCAGAACTGCTAGTACTGACGTACAGAGTGCGCTGCGTCCACTAGCGGCATGTGTGTGTGATTTGGAGACGTCAGACCCTGCTCGTGTCCGGCCAACATAACGTCCAGACACCCAAAGTTTCCTGGTTTGGATCCGTAAAAAATCACGCACGAAAATGCGCATCGTATGACCGTTTTCGCGAATTCCATGAAAAAATACGTCAATGCGTTCGGACGCACTTTTTTACGTTCGCGTGTAAAAATGCTTTCGTTTGACCCTAGCCTTACAGTCACATCATACAGGGTACATTTTCATTACATTACACCAATAAAACCACATCGAGCAATAAAATAAGAGGTCCATAGGCTCACACGCAAAACCAAAACGAAAACAGGAAAAATGGTCTTTAAAAAGGGTTCAGTCTTTAGTCCTGTGGCTCGCTGAAAAGAGCTCTCATGTCCGTTCCGTGACACCCCCATCCTATTTTAATCCTATAGTGTCCCTTTAAGGATACTGTTAGATACTCGATTATGCCGCTAGATTTTGGTGACAAAAATTTACCTTAAAATTGGAGGGGTCGCGTTATATTCGAGACATCTGCATCGCGTGTAAAAAAAAAAAACTTGCCGCGCTCTGGATCCCAAGTCTCCTGGAAGTTGCGGTAGTCTCGCTGAAGTGAATGTGGGCTCCCTGATACTTGGAAACACTTCAGGAACTTCCGGATTCGGGAGAGGTGGGATCCAGCATGGCCAGAGGGCACGCTCAGTTTCAGCCAATCAATCACCTTGCTCGCCTCCGCCGGCCATCTAATGGCTAGTAAAGAAGACGGGTGGCCGGCGGCTTCATTCTTAGTAACAACTGCAATCATTCTAGAGCAGAGCACCCTGACCTGAGGGGGGGGGAGCCTGACTGTGTTAAGAGAACCTGGGAGGATTTTAATGGTTTACCGGTACAGTATAATTTTGTTCTCGTGTTATATTCGAGTCTTGAATATTCTCTCATTTCCATAATAAATCTCTATCCTTCGCGTTATATTCGGGTCGCGCTATACTCGAGTATCTACGGTAATACCCACCTTACAGTGACAATATAGACTCTAACTCCCATCAGCCTAGCAGCCTGTTCCTCTGTGTGACCTTTGCTGCTTTCAGTACGTATTATACATTAATTATTTTCTCTGAATACTGCATGCATTGAGGGTCAGAGGGGTGTTTATTCACCCATGTCAATGTGTAAAGGGGGCGACATGTCCCTGGTGCTGGATGCCGAAGACAATCCCAATCCCCGTTTGTATAATTTTTTACAAGACAATTTCCCAGATTAATGTTGGATGACTAATAGCTGTAATTATACGTCTGTCACCTCTTAGCCTCCAGGGACCGGTGAAATATTAAAATCTTCATGCACGCGTACGTGATCTCTCAGAGGGGCTGTGTGTATATATATATGTATATATACGTATGCGTGTTTGTGTGTGCATACAATGTTTAACATGGAGGAGATAACACCGTGTTTTATATAAAAGTAATGGATTGTGGCAGTGAAAAGCTTTTAAGAAAGCAGGATGATAGATTTATTTAAAGTAGAGTTGATATATTTATTGCAGCACAATAAATGCGTATATCCATCCGTATAAACGTATTTAAATGACACAGGATTATTTATTTAAAACATCAACACATAGAAATGCGCTCTGTAAAACACCATACTCCCAAAGAAGTACAGCAGCTTATTTGGGGCGTATTGCAGCGCGTTCGTGGCCATAGACTGCAGCATGAACGCTCTGCATTTTGCTTTTGCGTGTTCTTCACGTTTGCGCGATACGCGCGCCAAAAACGCGAGTATTACGCGCATTTGAAAAACACTGAGGTGTGAACCCAGCCTAAATGTAACTGTAAATCTAACCCTAAATGTAAATCTACTCCTAAATGTAACTGTAAATCTAACCCTAAATGTAAATCTACTCCTAAATGTAACTGTAAAACTAACCCTAAATGTAAATCTACTCCTAAATGTAACTGTAAAACTAACCCTAAATGTAAATCTACGCCTAAATGTAACTCTAAAACTAACCCTAAATGTAAATCTACTCCTAATTGTAACTGTAAAACTAATCCTAAATGTAAATCTACTCCTAAATGTAACTGTAAAGCTAACCCTAAATGTAAATCTACTCCTAAATGTAACTCTAAAACTAACCCTAAATGTAAATCTACTCCTAAATGTAACTCTAAAACTAACCCTAAATGTAAGTCTACTCCTAAATGTAACTGTAAAACTAACCCTAAATGTAAATCTACTCCTAAATGTAACTGTAAAACTAACCCTAAATGTAAATCTACTCCTAATTGTAACTGTAAAACTAACCCTAAATGTAAATCTACTCCTAAATGTAACTGTAAAACTAACCCTAAATGTAAATCTACTCCTAAATGTAATTGTAAAACTAACCCTAAATGTAAATCTACTCCTAAATGTAACTGTAAATCTACTCCTAAATGTAACTGTAAAACTAACCCTAAATGTAAATCTACTCCTAAATGTAACTGTAAAACTAACCCTAAATGTAAATCTACTCCTAAATGTAACTGTAAATCTACTCCTAAATGTAACTGTAAAGCTAACCCTAAATGTAAATCTACTCCTAAATGTAACTGTAAAACTAACCCTAAATGTAACTGTAAATCTACGCCTAAATGTAACTCTAAAACTAACCCTAAATGTAACTGTAAATCTACGCCTAAATGTAACTCTAAAACTAACCCTAAATGTAAATCTACTCCTAAATGTAACTGTAAATCTACGCCTAAATGTAACTGTAAAACTAACCCTAAATGTAAATCTACTCCTAAATGTAACTGTAAATCTACGCCTAAATGTAACTGTAAAACTAACCCTAAATGTAAATCTACTCCTAAATGTAACTGTAAATCTACGCCTAAATGTAACTCTAAAACTAACCCTAAATCTACGCCTAAATGTAACTCTAAAACTAACCCTAAATGTAAATCTACTCCTAAATGTAACTGTAAAACTAATCCTAAATGTAAATCTACTCCTAAGGCTAGGGTCAGACGAACGCAGTTTTAACGTGCGTTTAGCCGCACAAAATCACGGCCGTGCTAGCAGCAAATGACGTCCAATGCCGGGGAACACACGAAGTACGGCCGCACGAAAGTTCGTCCGCGCAACGCAAGTGGCAACGAACGCATTTTTTCGAGAACGTCAAACCGCTACTACTGACGTACAGAGTGCGCTGCGGCCGCATAGCGGCGTGTTTGCGTGATTGGGAGACTTCAGACGCTGCTAATGTCCGGCCAACATAACGTCCAGACGCAAAAAGTGTTTTATTGTTGATCCGTACAAAATCACGGACGAAAAGGCGCATCGTATGACCGCTATCGCGTATTCCGTGAAAAAATATGTCCGTTCGTTCGACCGCACTTTTCCACGGTCGACGCGAAAAATGCGTTCGTCTGACCCTAGCCTTAATGTAACTGTAAAGCTAACCCTAAATGTAAATCTACTCCTAAATGTAACTGTAAAACTAACCCTAAATGTAAATCTACTCCTAAATGTAACTGTAAAACTAACCCTAAATGTAAATCTACTCCTAATTGTAACTGTAAAACTAACCCTAAATGTAAATCTACTCCTAAATGTAACTGTAAAACTAACCCTAAATGTAAATCTACTTCTAAATGTAACTGTAAAACTAACCCTAAATGTAAATCTACTCCTAATTGTAACTGTAAAACTAACCCTAAATGTAAATCTACTCCTAAATGTAACTGTAAAACTAACCCTAAATGTAAATCTACTCCTAATTGTAACTGTAAAACTAACCCTAAATGTAAATCTACTCCTAAATGTAACTGTAAAACTAACCCTAAATGTAAATCTACTCCTAAATGTAACTGTAAAACTAACCCTAAATGTAAATCTACTCCTAAATGTAACTGTAAAACTAACCCTAAATGTAAATCTACTCCTAAATGTAACTGTAAAGCTAACCCTAAATGTAAATCTACTCCTAAATGTAACTGTAAAACTAACCCTAAATGTAAATCTACTCCTAAATGTAACTGTAAAACTAACCCTACATGTAAATCTACTCCTAAATGTAACTGTAAAACTAACCCTAAATGTAAATCTACTCCTAATTGTAACTGTAAAACTAACCCTAAATGTAAATCTACTCCTAAATGTAACTGTAAAACTAACCCTAAATGTAAATCTACTCCTAAATGTAACTGTAAAACTAACCCTAAATGTAAATCTACTCCTAAATGTAACTGTAAAACTAACCCTAAATGTAAATCTACTCCTAAATGTAACTGTAAAACTAACCCTAAATGTAAGTCTACTCCTAAATGTAACTGTAAAACTAACCCTAAATGTAAATCTACTCCTAAATGTAACTGTAAATATACTCCTAAATGTAACTGTAAATCTACTCCTAAATGTAACTGTAAAACTAACCCTAAATGTAAATCTACTCCTAAATGTAATTGTAAAACTAACCCTAAATGTAAATCTACTCCTAAATGTAACTCTAAATCTACTCCTAAATGTAACTGTAAAACTAACCCTAAATGTAAATCTACTCCTAATTGTAACTGTAAAACTAACCCTAAATGTAAATCTACTCCTAAATGTAACTGTAAAACTAACCCTAAATGTAAATCTACTCCTAAATGTAACTGTAAAACTAACCCTAAATGTAAATCTACTCCTAAATGTAACTGTAAATCTACTCCTAAATGTAACTGTAAAACTAACCCTAAATGTAAATCTACTCCTAAATGTAACTGTAAAACTAACCTTAAATGTAAATCTACTCCTAAATGTAACTGTAAATCTACTCCTAAATGTAACTGTAAAACTAACCATAAATGTAAATCTACTCCTAACCCTAAATGTAAATCTACTCCTAAATGTAACTGTAAAACTAACCCTAAATGTAACTGTAAATCTACGCCTAAATGTAACTCTAAAACTAACCCTAAATGTAACTGTAAATCTACGCCTAAATGTAACTCTAAAACTAACCCTAAATGTAAATCTACTCCTAAATGTAACTGTAAATCTACGCCTAAATGTAACTCTAAAACTAACCCTAAATGTAACTGTAAATCTACGCCTAAATGTAACTCTAAAACTAACCCTAAATGTAAATCTACTCCTAAATGTAACTGTAAAACTAATCCTAAATGTAAATCTACTCCTAAATGTAACTGTAAAGCTAACCCTAAATGTAAATCTACTCCTAAATGTAACTGTAAAACTAACCCTAAATGTAAATCTACTCCTAAATGTAACTGTAAAACTAACCCTAAATGTAAATCTACTCCTAAATGTAACTGTAAATCTACTCCTAAATGTAACTGTAAAACTAACCCTAAATGTAAATCTACTCCTAAATGTAATTGTAAAACTAACCCTAAATGTAAATCTACTCCTAAATGTAACTCTAAATCTACTCCTAAATGTAACTGTAAAGCTAACCCTAAATGTAAATCTACTCCTAAATGTAACTGTAAATCTACTCCTAAATGTAACTGTAAAACTAACCCTAAATGTAAATCTACTCCTAAATGTAACTGTAAAACTAACCCTAAATGTAACTGTAAATCTACGCCTAAGGCTAGGGTCAGAGTGGGGCAGTCGGAACGCGCGTGCAGGCGCACTAAATCACGGCCGTAGTAGCAGCACATAACGGCCAATGACGGCCAATATACGCAATACGTGCGTACAAAAGTGCGCCGACACCACGCAACCGGCAAATGAACGCATTTTTCTCAGAACGTGAAACCGCTGCTACAGACGTACAGAGTGCGCTGCGGCCGCATGGCAGCGTGTGTGCGGTGATTAGGAGACGTCAGACGCTGCTAGTGTGCGGCCTACATAACGTTCAAAGCCGGATTTCCTAGAATTGCGTTGGTGAGTACCTGCGACTGTGCGACTGTGGTCGTCTGACCACTTAAGCGTATTCCGTGAAAAAATGCGTGCGCACGCATCGACGTACATTTGACGGTGGCCGCAGAAAATGCGCTCATTCCCCTAGCCTAAATGTAACTCTAAAACTAACCCTAAATGTAAATCTACTCCTAAATGTAACTGTAAAACTAACCCTAAATGTAAATCTACTCCTAAATGTAACTGTAATCTACTCCTAAATGTAACTGTAAAACTAACCCTAAATGTAACTGTAAATCTGTCAGGGATCCCAGGAATAGGATATAGAGAGCCCAAGGAGTTGGTGAAGGAGGCGAGGTTAACGTCACTAGCCGAGTCAGGATCACAGCGGTACACGGAGGTCGGGGTCACAAGCCAAGTCAGGATCACAGCGGTACACGGAGGTCGGGGTCACAAGCCAAATCAGGATCACACGGTACACGGAGGTCGGGGTCACAAGCCAAGTCAGGATCACAGGAAGTATACACTATGGTATGGGAAGAGCAATACTGAGGGAACTGCTACAATAGTGAAGCAAAGACAGAATGGCCAGTCTGCCCTTAAATACCCATGAAGCTCCTCCCTACTCTGAGAAGCCGGTGACGTCATAGACGCGCGCCGCGGGCCGGCCGCCATATTGGTGGAGCCTGGCCGCGCGCGCGTCCATTCTGGGGCATGTGCTGGGCCAGCAGTCTTGGGCTGCGGCGCAAGCCCACGGCGGATACCCGGGGACCCACTCGTCGTCCCCTCCGGGAGTCATGGACCCGCAACAGAGGTGAGCCGGGTCTCCGGGCAACGCCAGGCCCACGCGCCAGCCGCAATCCCACCCCCTGAGCAGCAGCCCGATGAGGCGGAGACCGCCGGACTAGCCGTCCCGGAACCCGCAGCCCTGACATAACCCCCCCGGAACGCGGGCCTCAGGACACGCAACGGACCCGGACGCCCGGGATGAGCCGCATGAAAAGCACGGACAAGGGCCGGAGCCCGGACAAAAAGGCAGGCTCCCAGGAACGCTCCTCAGGATCGTAGCCAGTCCAATCCACAAAATACTGGAGCATACCCCGCCGAATACGGGAATCGAGAATCCGTGCCACCTCAAACATATCGGAACCAGCAGCGGACACAGGAGGAGGAGGAGGCAGGGAACGACCCACAAAAGGGTTGGCACCAACCGGCTTCAGAAGGGATACGTGCACCACCGGATGGAACCGGTAACGAGCGGGAAGCCGAAGACGAGCCGCCACCGGCCCAATCATGTCAACGATGGTAAATGGCCCTATATATTTAGGGCCCAATTTCTTAGAGGGACAAGAGAGACGTAGGTGGCGCGTGGACAACCACACTCTTTGGCCCGTAGCATAGCCCGAAGAGGCAGTACGGTGACGATCAGCATATCTTTTGTACGTATTCTGAGCCATTATGAGGCACGTACGGGCCTTGGTACGACATATTCGGAGTGCCCGAAGGCGGGTAGCCACGCTAGGAACCGGGACAACAGAAGGCAAATCAGGAAGGGGAGCAGGGTGATATCCATACATTAGGAAGAAAGGAGAACAACGAGTGGAATCGTGTAGTCGGGCATTATAGGCATATTCGGCAGTGCACAATAAAGTGGCCCAATCGTCCTGTAAATAGGTTGTGTAACAACGTAGGTAGGTCTCCAGGGATTGATTCACCCTCTCTGTCTGTCCGTTGGTATGGGGATGGTATGCCGTGGACAGGTCGACCGAAATCCCCAAAGCCCGGCAAAAGCATCGCCAGAACCGAGAGGTGAATTGCGCCCCCGGTCAGACACAATGGACTCAGGGACGCCATGCAAGCGATATATGTTCTGTAGAAACAAGGATACTGTTTGTGCAGCGGTAGGCAGGCCTTGAACGGGAGTAAAGTGGGCCATTTTGGTCAGACGGTCCACGGTTACCATTATGGTTGTGAAACCATTTGATGGAGGCAGTTCAACAATGAAATCGATGGTGATATGTGACCATGGTTGTTCAGGTACCGGAAGGGGTTGTAGGAGACCTACTGGTTTCTTCGTGCTATGTTTGGCACGGGCACAGATCGAGCAAGAACCCACGAAGTCCCTAACATCCTGATCCAGAGTAGGCCACCAGAAGTAACGCTTTATCAAATCCTTGGTTTTACGTATCCCTGGGTGACCGCTTCCCAAAGTATCATGGAATTGTTGAAGTACCATTACTCGGTCCTGAACCGGGACGAGACATTGCTGACGCTGTTCCTGAGTTCCCATTACATGAGGTTGATTGGTAGTGTCGGTATGGGAACGTATCTGTTGCATAAGGTTAGTAGTCATGCCGATGAATCTGTTCGGAGAGAGCACTGGTTCAATAATGGGTGTCGAATGGATCGATGGAGAGAGACGTGATAATGCATCGGCCTTCTTATTCTGAACACCAGGTTTGTAAGTTACCCGAAAGTCAAAGCGGGAAAAGAATAATGACCATCTGGCTTGTCGTGGATTGAGTCTTTTAGCTGTCCGTAGATATTCCAGATTTTTATGGTCTGTGAAGACCAGGAACGGATATAGCGCACCCTCCAAGAGATGACGCCATTCCGTAAGGGCACATTTAATGGCGAGGAGTTCCCTATCGCCAACATCGTAATTCATCTCGGCAGAAGTTAGTTTTCTGGAATAATATGCCACAGGATGGGCCATCTGTTCTGGGGGTCTCCGTTGGGTGAGAACCGCCCCGATCCCGACATCAGAGGCATCAACCTCCACTTCATATGGTCGTAAGGGATCCGGTAAGACCAATATAGGCGCAGTGCTGAAACGATGTTTTAAGGCATTAAACGCTTGTTGAGCCTCAGTGGACCAGCAGAACTTGGTCTGTTGTTTGGTTAACCCGGTAAGGGGTAGAATGATGGAAGAAAACCCCTGTATGAAGCGTCTATAGAAATTGGCGAAGCCTATAAATCGTTGAACAGCCTTTTTATCCGTAGGGGTAGGCCAATCGCTGATGGCGGCTACTTTCTTATGATCCATGGCAAGACGACCTGGGGTTAAGAAGAATCCAAGAAATTCTATTTCGTCTGCCTCGAAGACACATTTTTCGATCTTTGCATATAACCGATGGGTTCGGAGGCGAGTTAGGACTGTTGTTACATGGACCCTATGGTCCTTGAGTGTACAGGAAAAAACAAGGATATCATCCAAGTAAATCACTACATATTGGTCTAACAGGTCTCTGAAGACGTCATTGAGGAAATGTTGGAACGTACCAGGTGCGTTGCATAACCCGAAAGGCATCACCATGTACTCGAAATGACCGTAGCGTGATCTAAACGCCGTCTTCCATTCGTCACCTCTACGTATTCTGACAAGGTTGTATGCTCCCTTGAGGTCGATCTTGGTGTAGACTGTTGCACCCTGGAGACGCTCGATGAGTTCTGGAATCAAGGGGAGAGGGTACCTGTTCTTGATCGTGATGAGATTCAATTCGCGATAATCCACGCAAGGACGAAGACCCCCATCTTTTTTCTCCACAAAAAAGATACCTGCACCTGCCGGTGACGTTGAGTGCCTGATAAACCCTTTGTCCAGGTTCTCCTGAATGTAGCCTTTCAATACCTTCAATTCCGGTTCTGATAACGGATAGAGCCTGCCGTACGGAATGGTAGCTCCTGGAATTAATTCAATCGGACAGTCATACGGTCTCCTGGGCGGCAAGGATTCCACCCCTTTTTCATCAAACACATCTGCGAAGGAAGAATATTCATTAGGGAGAACGGTGTGATACTGTGGTGTCATATGAATATCTAGGACCGTATTCAAGACGTGATGGTGTTTCTGGAGACAATTCTGGTACAATAGGAAGACGAGAAGGTAAACGTGCCAGAGGACCATGAGACCTGGGGGTCATGCTGACGTAGCCAGGGGAGACCTAAAATAATTGGAAACAATGGAGTAGTGACGATGTCAAAGCGTAACGTTTCCTTATGCCCAGGGCCTATGGTTACTTGTAATGGCTCTGTTTCAGTGGTAACAGGCCCAGAAGGCAAAGAAGACCCATCCACAACCTGAATATGCAAAGGAAGGGTTTATTCGTGATAGGAATACAGAAGGCATCAACGACTGCTTTGTCGAGGAAGTTTCCACTTGCTCCTGAATCAACCATCGCGGTTTGAAGTAGCATCCTCCCTCCCCACTGTAAAACAAGAGGAGAGTCAATAAAGGGCTGCAGCCACTGGAGGTGGACAGATGTAACAGACGAAGGGGTGAGTTAGGGTTACCTGCTCGACCCCGGTTCTTTTCTGGGCAGTAACGTGCTGTATGATGTGGTCGACCACAATATAGCAGAGATTGTGCATACGTCGTCGATGTAATTCTTCTGGTGGGAGTCGGCCTTGAACCATATTAACCTGCATGGGTTCCTCTGGTGCGGGTAACACCCCCTGATTACCGGGAGGTGGAGCAGGAGGAGAACGGAGCATTGACGAGTAGGAGGCGGATCTTTCCCTTGCTCGTTCGCGAAGTCTCCTATCAATTTGGATGGATAATTGAACCAGGGACTCAAGGGATGACGGGATTCCCACTCGTGCAATCTCGTCTTTTAAGGCCTCTGAGAGACCGAGACGGTACTGCCCTATCAAGGCAACATCATTCCATCCTGTTTCACAGGCAAAGCGACGAAAGTCTGTGATATAAGCTTCCACCGAACGACGTCCTTGCCGTAGGGATCTAAGGGTGTTTTCTGCCGTACTAGCACGAAGTGGATCGTCGAACATCGCGGCCATAGCGTTGAAGAAAAGCGGCCATGTCTCCAACACCGAGCTCTGAGAGCGTAACAGGTTATGAGCCCATGCTTGTGCTTCTCCAACTAGAAGAGATATTGTCGTACGTATCTTAACGTAATCACTGTAATAAGTCCGGGGATTCAATGCAAAGAGAAGGTCACACGACATCATGAAGGCTTGGAAGTGGTCTTGCTTGCCTGAGTAACGTTCGGGCATAGGAACATGTGGTTCTGGAACATGAGTCAACTCCAATGGGCGGGTTGGTGAGGTGGTTTGGAACGATAACAACTGTTCCTGGAGGTGCCGATGCCCATTCTGTAGTTCTCTTATGGAGCAGGATAAGGTGTTCACCTGTTGAGACAGGGTGTCTACTGCTCCGGCGACATCCGCAAGCTCCATTGTTGGCTTCACTATTCTGTCAGGGATCCCAGGAATAGGATATAGAGAGCCCAAGGAGTTGGTGAAGGAGGCGAGGTTAACGTCACTAGCCGAGTCAGGATCACAGCGGTACACGGAGGTCGGGGTCACAAGCCAAGTCAGGATCACAGCGGTACACGGAGGTCGGGGTCACAAGCCAAATCAGGATCACAACGGTACACGGAGGTCGGGGTCACAAGCCAAGTCAGGATCACAGGAAGTATACACTATGGTATGGGAAGAGCAATACTGAGGGAACTGCTACAATAGTGAAGCAAAGACAGAATGGCCAGTCTGCCCTTAAATACCCATGAAGCTCCTCCCTACTCTGAGAAGCCGGTGACGTCATAGACGCGCGCCGCGGGCCGGCCGCCATATTGGTGGAGCCTGGCCGCGCGCGCGTCCATTCTGGGGCATGTGCTGGGCCAGCAGTCTTGGGCTGCGGCGCAAGCCCACGGCGGATACCCGGGGACCCACTCGTCGTCCCCTCCGGGAGTCATGGACCCGCAACAGAGGTGAGCCGGGTCTCCGGGCAACGCCAGGCCCACGCGCCAGCCGCAATCCCACCCCCTGAGCAGCAGCCCGATGAGGCGGAGACCGCCGGACTAGCCGTCCCGGAACCCGCAGCCCTGACAAAATCTACGCCTATATCTAACTCTAAAACTAACCCTAAATGTAACTGTAAATCTACGCCTAAATCTAACTCTAAAACTAACCCTAAATGTAAATCTACTCCTAAATGTAACTGTAAAACTAACCCTAAATGTAAATCTACTCCTAAATGTAACTGTAAAACTAACCCTAAATGTAAGTCTACTCCTAAATGTAACTGTAAAACTAACCCTAAATGTAAATCTACTCCTAAATCTAACTCTAAAACTAACCCTAAATGTAAATCTACTCCTAAATGTAACTGTAAAACTAACCCTAAATGTAAATCTACTCCTAAATGTAACTGTAAAACTAACCCTAAATGTAAGTCTACTCCTAAATGTAACTGTAAAACTAACCCTAAATGTAAATCTACTCCTAAATGTAACTGTAAAACTAACCCTAAATGTAAATCTACTCCTAAATGTAACTGTAAATCTACTCCTAAATGTAACTGTAAAACTAACCCTAAATGTAACTGTAAATCTACGCCTAAATCTAACTCTAAAACTAACCCTAAATGTAACTGTAAATCTACGCCTAAATCTAACTCTAAAACTAACCCTAAATGTAAATCTACTCCTAAATGTAACTGTAAAACTAACCCTAAATGTAAGTCTACTCCTAAATGTAACTGTAAAACTAACCCTAAATGTAAATCTACTCCTAAATGTAACTGTAAATCTAACCCTAAATGTAAATCTACTCCTAAATGTAACTGTAAAACTAACCCTAAATGTAAGTCTACTCCTAAATGTAACTGTAAAACTAACCCTAAATGTAAATCTACTCCTAAATGTAACTGTAAAGCTAACCCTAAATGTAACTTTAAATCTACTCCTAAATGTAACTGTAAAGCTAACCCTAAATGTAAATCTACTCCTAAATGTAACTGTAAAATCTACTCCTAAATGTAACTGTAAAACTAACCCTAAATGTAAATCTACTCCTAAATGTAACTGTAAATCTACTCCTAAATGTAACTGTAAAACTAACCCTAAATGTAAATCTACTCCTAAATGTAACTGTAAAACTAACCCTAAATGTAAATCTACTCCTAAATGTAACTGTAAATCTACTCCTAAATGTAAATCTACTCCTAAATGTAACTGTAAAACTAACCCTAAATGTAAATCTACTCCTAAATGTAACTGTAAATCTACTCCTAAATGTAAATCTACTCCTAAATGTAACTGTAAAACTAACCCTAAATGTAAATCTACTCCTAAATGTAACTGTAAAACTAACCCTAAATGTAAATCTACTCCTAAATGTAACTGTAAATCTAACCCTAAATGTAAATCTACTCCTAAATGTAACTCTAAAACTAACCCTAAATGTAACTGTAAATCTACTCCTAAATGTAACTGTAAATCTAACCCTAAATGTAAATCTACTCCTAAATGTAACTCTAAAACTAACCCTAAATGTAAATCTACTCCTAAATGTAACTCTAAAACTAACCCTAAATGTAACTGTAAATCTACGCCTAAATGTAACTCTAAAACTAACCCTAAATGTAAATCTACTCCTAAATGTAACTGTAAAACTAACCCTAAATGTAATCTACTCCTAAATGTAACTGTAAAGCTAACCCTAAATGTAAATCTACTCCTAAATGTAACTGTAAAACTAACCCTAAATGTAAATCTACTCCTAAATGTAACTGTAAAACTAACCCTAAATGTAAATCTACTCCTAAATGTAACTGTAAAACTAACCCTAAATGTAAATCTACTCCTAAATGTAACTGTAAATCTAACCCTAAATGTAAATCTACTCCTAAATGTAACTCTAAAACTAACCCTAAATGTAAATCTACTCCTAAATGTAACTCTAAAACTAACCCTAAATGTAACTGTAAATCTACGCCTAAATGTAACTCTAAAACTAACCCTAAATGTAAATCTACTCCTAAATGTAACTGTAAAACTAACCCTAAATGTAAATCTACTCCTAAATGTAACTGTAAAGCTAACCCTAAATGTAAATCTACTCCTAAATGTAACTGTAAATCTAACCCTAAATGTAAATCTACTCCTAAATGTAACTCTAAAACTAACCCTAAATGTAACTGTAAATCTACTCCTAAATGTAACTGTAAATCTAACCCTAAATGTAAATCTACTCCTAAATGTAACTCTAAAACTAACCCTAAATGTAAATCTACTCCTAAATGTAACTCTAAAACTAACCCTAAATGTAACTGTAAATCTACGCCTAAATGTAACTCTAAAACTAACCCTAAATGTAAATCTACTCCTAAATGTAACTGTAAAACTAACCCTAAATGTAAATCTACTCCTAAATGTAACTGTAAAGCTAACCCTAAATGTAAATCTACTCCTAAATGTAACTGTAAAACTAACCCTAAATGTAAATCTACTCCTAAATGTAACTGTAAAACTAACCCTAAATGTAAATCTACTCCTAAATGTAACTGTAAAACTAACCCTAAATGTAAATCTACTCCTAAATGTAACTGTAAATCTAACCCTAAATGTAAATCTACTCCTAAATGTAACTCTAAAACTAACCCTAAATGTAAATCTACTCCTAAATGTAACTCTAAAACTAACCCTAAATGTAACTGTAAATCTACGCCTAAATGTAACTCTAAAACTAACCCTAAATGTAAATCTACTCCTAAATGTAACTGTAAAACTAACCCTAAATGTAAATCTACTCCTAAATGTAACTGTAAAGCTAACCCTAAATGTAAATCTACTCCTAAATGTAACTGTAAAGCTAACCCTAAATGTAACTGTAAATCTACTCCTAAATGTAACTGTAAAGCTAACCCTAAATGTAACTGTAAATCTACTCCTAAATGTAACCCTAAATCTACCTGAAACCCTAAATGGAGCCTTACAAATAGCACTAAATGTAACCCTAAAGCTAACTCAACCCTTTATGTAAGCTTAAACCTAACCCTAATTGTAACCTTATCCCTAAATGTAAGACAACAGTTTCCGCAGCACTTTACAATAACCAAAGGGAACGAGATACAGATAGACAGACATACAGTATGATGGTAACAAGAGGTGTAGAGGGCCCTGCTCATAAAAGCTTACAATCTAGAGGGAATGGGGTTGAGGAAGACAAGGGGAGTTTTACAAGATGGCAGGATCATTGCCAGTGGTTTGGGAACGGTGGGGCCATATCCTTAACCATAAGTTTAACCCTAAAACTAATCCTAACCATATTGTACCGGAGCCCTAAACTAACACTAACAGGGTTATTCACAAAGAGCAGAACTGGACCTGAAATTGCACTGAACAGGGAAATTCCCTGTACGGTGTAATTTTGTGGCCATTCCGCTATTCAAAACCTGGTAATTTGCCAGATATTGGTGAATTGCCAGCGAAATACGGTGCTTTTCGAGGGCAGTGAAATCCCCCATAGATAGAGAAGCAATGGTTTGTCTATTCAGAGACACCGAACAGCTGTGAAAGGTTGCTGCATTGCCCTGCTGTTCGGTGGTTTTATTCGGCAGATTTATTCAGGAAAATCCCATAGGCTTCAATGTTAAAAATATTATTTTAATCTGCAGCAAAATGTCTGATTTTTTTTACGATCTTTTAGGCTTTTTCGGGAAAATTATTTTTGCTTTTCATTTTTCTGTAACGGCCCTTTTTATTATCATTCATAGGATCTTATATGTAAATTCCAGGCATTTTCATTCAGTAGTTTTTTTGCAAACAGTGTTTCACTTTTGAAACTTTTAATTGTTTTTTTTTTTTTTTTAACTGACCAGTGGCTTTTTGGCTTTCTACTGCGGCTGGTCAGCATTATGTGCCCGGCGGCTCGTCAGCTGCATTTGGCGGCGTGTTTGCTGTGGTTTACAGGATCAGATCCGATCGTTGTTCCCTGATTTAAAAAAAAGAAAAGCTGACGAAATTATCGTTTTGACGGTTTTGCGTCTTTGTCTCTTTCGGCGTGTTTTCCCTGCACTCTGGGGACCCTGCAGTGAATGCAGAATTCACCTCAGCGTGGAGAAATTTGATTCCCCCGAAGTGTGGGGAACAACAGAGCAGCGAAATGTCGCTGTTACATAATCTTTTCTGTAACATTTCGACTCCAGCTGAATATAACATTTCACCATTTAGTGAATATTCCTTTTAAATCAGAAGAGGATTTCTTGAAATGCTTAATAATAAGCAGACACAGCTTTGTGTCACTTTTAATATCGCGCCGATTAAAGGGAAAATATAATAAGCAATTACACAAAATGCATAAAAACATCCCCAATCTGTTTGTTGAATTAAAGAGAATCGCGTTATCGCACCAGACACTCAATTTAAATCATTTTACCTTTATTAAGTGATATCTGTGATTGCCACCAGCGGTGCCGTAACTATTCTCTTTAATTGGAGGCAGAGAAACCTTAAATAAAACCGATGAGACGATGCGTTATCAGGAAAAGTTAAATAATGAAGCAAAGGCGATCCCGGCGGCCTGTCAAATCACTCACAAGGAGGCTTATTCTGTAAAAAGGGACAAAATACGGTTCATATATGCTGTTTTATTTTAACATTCCAATTTCTAGAGCTGTTTTTTTTAATTTTCTATTATTGTTTTATTTTTTTTGGGTGCAGTTACTATTTTTTCTGTAAAAAAGGACAAAATATGATACATTTGCTCTTTATATTATTTTATTTTAACATTCTATTTTCAAGAGCTTTTTTTTAAAAAAAAATTCATTTATTTATTTATTAATATTTCTTTATTTTTTAAAAAAAAACATTTTAGAAAGGATTTTACCAGGAAGAATACGTTGAGATTTCTCTCGTTTTCAAGTATGTCCTGGGTGGCGAGTGTGTTGGAATGAGGCTTCTATATTTTGTGCTCTGTAAAACATGTCGATGTTTCCACTTCAGGTTTTCCCCTGATTCCCTATGAGGGGTAGAATACGAGGATGACGTTTCCTGACCGCTCTCCCGCCGTCCCTTTATGCCGCCAGTATATTATATGGAGTGCTGCGTGGCAATATAGGGTTTAAAGGACGTGCCAGAGCTGCCAGCGTGCACTATAAATCTCAAACCGCGACTTGCTTGGCCAATCTCCATTCATAAGTCATCGGGGCGAGATATGATTTACCCAGGAGAGCATTTAGACGTGAGCGCAGACCAGTAATTCACCGTGTGCCTTAAAGATGCCACCAAATTACTTATTTATTAGGGCATTTCCGACGAGTCGTCTTTTTAATAATACATCTGCGCTGGGGTCACCAGTAAATATTTTACTTATTAGAAATCTACCAGTTCTTACATTGTATTTTTTATTATTATTATTATTATGTGTCATCGTGCATACCGGGGCTGCCCTGGACGTAGCACTGGACCTTTACAGGATCACGGCACCGCTGCCTTTCCTCCTGTTTGTATTGTATCCATCTACATTTCGGCAAATTACGTAAAAAGAAATCAGTCTGCATTCAAAACGTGTCATTTTAATATGGAAACACTCCTATAGAGAGTCCCTTTTTGTGATGGGGCGCTGCGTTTGTTGCATTTCACCATTGGTGTGTACGATGGGATTTGTTTTGCTCGACAGTGAACGAGCCATTTCAGAAAGAAATAAAAAAGGAATTGCAACAATAATAGATTAAAATAAAAAAATGAACACCGGATACATTAAATAAAGAAGACGTAAACCTTTTACTGCAGAGTTTGCATTGTAATACATTGAAACGCAATCATTAGCAAATTAAACCAATTCTGTGTATCTTTTCATGGGAAGATTAGTGCGCCCCCTGTGGGGAAATGACGTTCCCTGTGAAAATCCACTCCTGTTCCCCAGTATTACTGTAAAACAAGCAGCCCCCCCCCTCACTGTAACAAACTTTACTGCGGCATTCCAGCAGCCAGGGATTGGCCAGAATACAGGGAGAGCTGTGGGGTCACTCAGGGATAAGATTCAGGGGGTTATAATGAGCAAAAACTCCTTCTACAGATGCAAGATGTTGCTGTAATTTCTGCCTGTATGCTGATACTGTAGACACCATGTGACATTGTGCCAGGTAAAAGACGCCATCTACATTTTAGAACCTTTTGTCCCAGCAATGTTTCTGTGAAGGATAAACAAATATATTAAAAACAAAACAAAACATTTTTGCTAATTTAGATTTTTTTTTTTTTAACTCTGCGCAGGTTTTCTGTTTAATTGTTAACGTCACGTCCCATGTTTGAAATAAATGTTATATTATGGTTTTCTACAAGAATCGCTCGTTAGTGACGGGGTTTAATACACCTAGATATTACAATTAACTGTATCACAGCTTCCCGCTTAGCTTGAACAGTCTGATCCCTGAAACGTGCCGCAGCTGGGTCACGATCCCACTCCTAGGGATCATTTCCGGACATCCATAATATTAGATAAAAACCAGCCAGGTGGTCTGAAGACGCACATGCCATGTTGACCTCTGGCAGTTTGATTGTGCAGCTTGTGATGCCTCCGGGACCCTCTTGGTGGCTTCACGTTCCCGTTTTCACAGATCCTTGGTACATGTCCCTCCATGCTCCGGCGCACTCACTGCACAGCCCTGGATAGAAACGATTCAATGACGTATAAAAGCTGGTGGAAAGATATTGGGCCAAGCCATTAAATTAACGAGCTGGGTTCTACTTAACGACTCCACTCATTAACAGCTCAAAGCTGCTATTCTAATCAAGCCACAAGCTCGGCTTTACAGGTAAAGCTTCCTGTACTTTGTATAGGAGCCAATAACGTGTCAGCCAGAGAATAAAGCTTAAACAATTCAGTGGTCAGGATGAGAAGACTGTGCCTTTAAGTGAGGTGACTCTTACAAAATCACTTAATACTTTAAAATATCTTATAAAATCCTGTTGTGCTGAAGAGCATTGAGAACAAACAGATCCCAGTGTCCTTCCACCTGACACATCCCCTCTTATACACAAGCTCACACATGGACAGGCTTGCCCCCATGGAGTCCTACAGACTTCAGGAGCCTACACCAGCCCCATCAGTACTGCTAGTATTGCCTAGCAGCTCAATCCACTAAGGGATATCAGGTCATGCCGAGATATATATATTATTGTCTCCCTGTTACCTACAAACTCGGAATAGGGGCCATTGTTATCTGTATGTAGCTAGTGCCAGGTTTAAGTATTCCTATGGTAAAGAACACAGCACACCGGGGGGCGTGTCCTGACCTTCGACCACGATGGCCGCATTCTAAACGAGCTCTTGAATCCCCTCCAACTTTTCTGCTCTCCCCCAGTATTGAACGGGACATGGTTCGAGGAAAAGGGAAGATTTCCACCCCGAAAGCTCCTGCCCACCCCCCCGCGAGATCCGCGGGCTCCTTGGACGCCTTTTTCATCCCGCCCGGGACGACACTAACCCCGCCGGAGCCACCTAACATGGCGGACGGGCCTTCCCCACCACCCCGAGCAGCGGACCACGAGGAGGTTACACGCCGACTGGAGCGCCTCATATCGGCACTCCCCACCAAAGCGGATCTTTCCGACATGGTGGCCGACCTCCGGGAGAGCTTCGGGCGGGAGGTCCGGGAGATCCGCACCGAGGTCTCGGCCCTGTCGTCCAGAGTGGGCGCCCTGGAAGAAGTTGCGCAACAGCCCCCCGAGATGACGACCGCTTCACCTACAGCCTTCTCGGAGCTCCAACGCCGGGTTGACGACCTCGATAATAGAGGTAGGAGGCATAACATCAGAGTCCGCGGCCTGCTTGAAGTGGAGGGGCCGGAAGATCTCCATGCCATCCTAACCGAGCTGTTCAATCATATCCTGAATAGGACGCTCGATACCCCATCCACATCGATAGAGCTCACAGGGCCCTGCGCCCCCGCCTCCACCGACAGCACCTCCCAGGGATGTGATCTGCCACCTGACCGAGTTCGCACTTAAGGAATCTATCATGCTTAAAGCCAGATCCTCGAAGCAATGGGATTTCCATCACTGCAGCATTGAACTTTATCAGGACTTGTCTCCGTTTACCCTGGCGGCTCGACGATGCCTACAGCCGGTCACGCAGGCGCTCAGGCGGGCTAATCTGCCCTACAGGTGGGGATTCCCCTTCACTTTACTCGCGCTGAATAACGGGGTTCGGCACACGATTTGTTACCCGACGGATGTCCCGGCCTTCCTGGAGGCCTTGGAGCTACCGGAGGTCTCCGTTCGCAGCTGGGAGGACACGGCTCGTCCGGGTCCGGACCTTCCCCGCCCCCGTAGACGTCGGTCGCGCAGACGCGGCCGGGCCTCTCCAGACCGAGTCCTCGCCAGGGAGCTGTCACCTCCTCGTTCCCCGCACCGAGCTGATATTTGACTTCCCACCTTGACCCCACACTGGAGTTCCCTTGCTGGTTCTGTGGACTCTTGTGGCATACCGTTTTGCTAGGTCTCCCACCCCCGGTTCCTAGCTCGCCCCTATACCTTGTGGGACTGATTCTCCCGCTTTTCTGACGGACGTGCCCACCCTCCACCCCAGGGCCGCCCGCAAGTAACCTTTGTCCTGATATCGCTAGCTCCTCAAGGACGTTCTACAACCTCTGCTACGATGGGGTTCGATGGGAGGAGTACTCCCCCCCCCCTTTTTTTTTCTCTCTCTCCCCTCTTCCTCTCTCCCCTCTCCTACAGTTGATCTACCACGCTTACAGGGCTTGATAGGCCCCTCACCTGGACTCCCCGGCGGATGAAGAGCGGTTCGGCACAGTACCTCAGGAGTTCCCCTCCGTGTAGGTCCGTTAACGACACCATAGCACCGTAATCACGGAGGACGTGGACACCCTTCGAACGGCGCCTCTGTCTACCTCCCTATTCGACCGCTCTCGCTACTTTTTACCTGGACTCTCTTGCAGGAGACAGTCGACTCAACACTTCACTCATGGAGCTCCCACTCACATGAATTCCAATGCATCGAGCCCACGGCGGAGCCCTCTTTCGATGTCTGGGTTGACTCACCGCCCCAACAGCGACATCCTCATACCAAGCCCGGGGAGGTCATGGAGAATTTTTTTTTTTTTTTTTTTTCTCTTGGGGGGGGAGAGGGGCCGCCATCGGGCGGTTTTCAGAACCAGGTGGCCGAGGCGAGCCCGGCTCCGGGAACTTTACGTTTCACACTCCTATGATGTGGACTATGTTTTTTCCTTTCTATACTGGTGTTTGCACTTTTTCAATTTCCCTCATACAGTTGGAGGGGCCTCAGTTTTACTCGTTATTACCTGTTTAATTTGTTTTTTAAGACCTAGATACCTGACCGTCGCCGGTTCAGTTTTCTTCTCCTCGCTTTCTGTTCACAATCGGTCTCAGCGGCCTCTAGAGTCTAGGTCTGTCGCCCACGAGGGTCGGTTGTCGACTTTTCTACAAGAAGGTATTTGGCCTCTAGCCAGGCTGATATAGCCTCTCTTGGCGACGTATCACTCCTCATTCATTTTCTGTCTCTCTTCTCGAACCTATCTCTCCATCTCTTTTCTGTCATTCTCTCCTTACTCTCTTTGCCCCCCATATACCCTTCTCTCCCTCACCCTCTCCTCCCCTGTTTGTCTCTTTGTTTGTCTGTTTGTTGGTTGGTGAGCTATGTCTACAATGCCAGGCTTTTCCCCGAAGTCCCTCCATTTCCTCACGTATAATGTTAATGGACTTAACACGCCCGAACGGCGTAAGCGGCTGTTTCGAGAGCTCCGGGCGCTGCGATCTTCGGTGGCCTTCCTCCAGGAAACACACTTTAAGACGGGAGCCTCCCCGATTCTCAGAGACCCGGCCTTCCCGGTGGGACACTTTAGTGACCCTTACCAAAACAAAAGCCGAGGGGTGGCGATCCTTTTCGCTAAAGATATACCCGTGACCGTAGATGCAGTCCTCCCTGATAAGGAGGGTCGCTTCCTATTTGTCAAATGCACTATAGTTGACGTGGTGTACACGTTTGCGTCTATATACCTCCCAAACACTAACCAGCACCGATGTCTCGCCTCCATACTTCGCCGTCTCGATTCCTTTAAATCCGGGATCTTGGTGGTCGCTGGAGACTTTAACGCCCCCTTGACCCACGGACGGACACGTCTGCTGGCCGATCCTCGATCCCGCTCAATGTGCTTCGACACATGCGTCGATCCCTGGATAGTCTACAACTGGTGGATGTATGGAGGGCCTTTCATGCAGGCGAGCGGGACTATACATTCTTTTCTCCCGTGCACTCCTCGTACTCGAGACTGGATTATGTGTTTGTCCAACAGGGCATGTTGCTTAACGTGGTGGATTCGTCTATACAAGCACAATCTTGGTCGGATCATTGCCCATTGCTGATCACTTTTTCCTCCACCTTATCCCGACCCTCGGAGCGTCAATGGCGCCTAAACTTGACCCTGCTACAGAACCCTGCTATCTGCCAAGACGTTGCAGCATGTTTACGCAACTACTTTTCGGACAACAAACGCGCGGAGGTACCATTCCCTACCATGTGGGAAGCCCACAAAGCAGTCCTCAGAGGACTGCTCATTAGCAAAGCCACCGCTCTCAAAAAGGAAAGTTCGGGGAATTCCGTGAGTTATTTAAGGAAATTAGAGATCTTGAGCTCTTACATCACTCCTCTGCCCTCCCTTCCGATTATGCCCTAGTAGCGTCTAAACGAAGAGTGTTTAACGATCTGCTGGACGCGGATATTCGTTTTGCTGCTCAGCGAACTAAGTGCTACTTCGCCCTCAGAGAGAACAAGCCGGGGAGATATCTGGCTCATATGCTCCGCAAGCGACGGGAGGCAAACTACATCGCTAGAATTAAGACTTCCACGGGGACACTAACGTCACGCCCGGACCAGATCCTTGAGGAATTCCGGAGCTTTTATGAAAAGCTCTACCATATGGATGATGGCTCGGATCGGGTCCCGTCTACCGCCGAGATTGACGCCTACCTTACTGGCAAACTCAATCATAATCTAACACCCACGGCGATAGAAACCTTGGATGCACCGATTCCCGTGGAAGAAATTAAACGGGTTATCACCGCTCTTAAAACTGGGAAATGCCCGGGCCCTGATGGGCTCCCGGCAGAGTATTATAAAGCCTTCCCGGATGAGTTGCTTCCTCATCTGACTTCCCTTTTCTCCCGGCTGAGAGATGGAGAGCAGTTTCATCCCCATACCCTTTCCGCTACCATTTCGGTGATCGGCAAACCAGGGAAAGATGTTTCGGATGTACGCAACTATCGCCCCATTTCCCTTCTGAACACAGACCTGAAAATCCTATCCAAGATCCTGGCGGACCGACTCGCACCCCTCCTGCCCGCTCTAATTCACTCAGACCAGGTAGGCTTTATTCAGGGCCGCGAAGCCAGAGACGCGACGACACGCGTGCTGGGTGCGATTGGACTGGCTAGGGCCTCGAGCACGGGCCTTCTCCTGCTGTCCACGGACGCGGAGAAGGCCTTTGACAGGGTTCGTTGGAGCTTCATGTTCTCGGCCCTACAGCGTACCGGAGTGGGAGACTCATTCCTGCACTGGACGAAAGCACTTTACAATAATCCCACGGCGAGGGTGCGCGCCAATGGAGCCTTGTCACACGACTTGGACATAAGAAATGGTACGCGCCAAGGCTGCCCCTTATCCCCCCTTCTATTTGCTATTTCCCTTGAGCCTTTATTAGTTGCAATCCGTCTTAATGCCGATATCACCGGCATCCGAGGTCACTCCTCTGAACACAAGGTCTCGGCCTACGCGGATGACCTGTTGTTCCTTGTCGCGGACCCTGACTCTTCCCTGCCGGCGATTGTTCGGACGCTGGATGACTATGGAGCGATGGCGGGATATCGGATAAACCGAGACAAGTCAGAATTTTTGAACATTTCCCTTCATCCCACATCGGTCTCCTCAATCAGGAGAACATACCCATTCCGACACTGCCCGGAGCAGATGAAGTACCTTGGGGTATGGTTAGCTGCTACCTCCAGACAAATCTTTGAGCTAAACTTTTTGGCAATCCTCGACAACTTTGTCAAAGACCTAACGGATTGGAATGGCAAGATGCTCTCCTGGTTCGGCAGGATTGCCGTACTTAAGATGAACTTGCTACCACGTTTGCTGTACCTATTTACTGCTTTGCCCATACCGATCCCGGTTTCCTTCTTTACCACGCTCCGAAAGGAGTTGCTACGATTTGTCTGGGCCCACGGCCGTCCGAGAGTGAGTTTTAAGGTACTGTGTCTCCCTAAATCCCGAGGCGGCATAGCTTTACCGGACCCAAGGAAATACTATCTTGCCAGTCAAATGGTGAGGATAGTTGACTGGTCGGCGCAGAAGCTGGACAAGCGCTGGATGGATGTGGAGCGTGCCGTTTCCCCCCGTCCTCTGTGGACACTCCCCTGGTTGCCACCAAACACTCTCGCTGGCCCCCGCCCTGATCCGGACCCGGTCTTGAACACGCTACGACTCTGGCACTCACGTAAATTGGCGTTTGGCCTCTCATCGGCCCTCTCCCCGCTTCTGCCCCTGATGCACAACCCGGGCCTGCCGAGCGGAGTGTTGCCTTCTCTGCGAGATAGACTGTCCGACACTGGTAGACTACGCGCTTTGGATCTCCCTCCGGATGGTCGCTTAGATCTCTCCCCACGTTCGACTGCTGTGGGACCACTCTCCCTCCTGGAACAATTCAACTTCGCCCAAATTAAATCATATTTGAGGAGCCTTAATTGTGGCTATAGCCTGAGCCGCCCACTACTGCCGTTTGAACTAATCTGCCAAACGAGCCTCCCCCTACCTCGTGGGGTGTCAACAATTTATGGCATAATTTTGACGGCTGACTCAGAGGTCCCACCTTTTGTGTCTAGATGGGAGGAGGAACTCGGGACTACTTTTACTTCAGCCCAATGGACTAACACATTCACACTGGTCCACAAAGGTTGTGGAGCAAACCGCGTACAGGAAACATCTTATAAGATTCTTTCCTTTTGGTATAGGACCCCCAGCTTCCTTCACCGGCTATTTCCACAGACCCCATCGGTATGCTGGAGATGCAATAACGCGGAGGGTACATTTCTGCACATCTGGTGGTCCTGTCCCCCCTTAATGGGATTTTGGCGCAAGATTCACGACGCCATCCTCCGGGTCACCGGAGTGGACCTGTCGCTCTCTCCGGCCTGCTTCCTTCTGTTCCACATTGCGCTCCCCCTCAAAAACCTGAAACGCTCGGTACTAATGTCTATGCTCCTTGCAGCTCGTTCTCTCATACCAATCCTATGGCGTACTGACAGGACCCCCTCTATTGAGGACTGGATGGGTAGAGTGGAAGCGCTTCGATCTCTTGACCACCGAGAGATGGCGGATAGGGGATTGCAGGCAGAATTCGTGACAAAGTGGTACTACTGGGAGGACTCTGCTGCATCGCTGCGTTCGGGGCTCAATGGAGACCAGATAGCCCATAGCTGATGGACCTTGCTTAAAGAGCCCTACTTACCTTGTCCTGGCATTGTGGTTTCATGTATGTCCGCTGCTTGATATGTCCCCTCGCTGTGTTATCCCCCCCCTCTCTCTATCATATCCATCTTTTCTATCTCGTCTCCTTCCTTTTTCTTTCTCTCTCGCTCTCTCTCTCTTTTTTCACCTCTACTGGCCTTGCCTGTACTCCAACATTCACGGTTTGCCCACGCGATCCCTTCATGCTTCGGGATTTATGCCCCTTGGCCCTACTCCCACTTTAGGTTGATAACAGTAAGGGCAAAATAGACGAGTACGGCGGTCCGACTCTCGTGGCGACGGGAATGGACCGGAGACTCATAGCTGACTGTTGAATTTCTCATACGGCAAAGTGTACGCTTACGTACATCCGGTCTACTTGGCCTTTGGCCTTTATCTTTGTATTTGTATTTGTATTTGTTGTACTCTTATCTCATCTTTGATGATTGTATCTACTTTACCTTTACTTGTTATTTCCTGTGATAATAATAAAACTTTGAATTTCAAAAAAAAGAACACAGCACACCACCTGTCTTTAAATTTTAAAACATTTCTTCGCACCATATTCCACCTCGTTTTGTAATTTACGTTCTGCTTTATTTTACCCAATCCCCTTGCAGCTTTACAGCGCGTCGCTTATACCCAGTAGACTTTAAGAGTATCTGCCGACTTCTCTTGCAGCACCATCTCTCTTCAGGCCCTGAGGTTCAGGGTGACTTTGTATCTGGTTTGCTGTTGGCGTTCCATTTCTGTCCTTGTAGGAACAGAAGATATAGTTATGCAGGTGGAGCAGCTGTATTGTCCCCTAGGTATGGACTCGGGTGGACTCTGTCCCATGGTCTGGTTCCACATCCATTCCCTTGTTTCAGGTTCAATGCTGCGTCTGTCATAAAGCTGCGCAGATACATGCAGTATTCAGACACACAGTCCAGGATATTTTCTGGCCACATTGTTCTTTTTCCTGTTCATCGCCGCTAATGAAACCGCCATGTGGTGAAAACCTTGTGGAAGGTAATAATGAGGAGGCCAGCAGCTGCCTGAACATTTATCGGGCTGGGACGCCTGCCCGCTTTTCATGCATCTCATCCACACACATAATGCTTCCTGACTGCCTACATTAACGCCCATCTGTTTACATGGCATTGTGCCACGCAGTCCAGTAACTCCTGGCATGGGGTGGCATGAGACCCTGTGCGGAGGAGCGATCAGATTGGGATTCACTAATGGAGGGTGATACGTCAAATAGATCTCAACATTGTCCACCTCTCGAGTGTCGACGTGCCTTGTGTTTGATGGTTCACAACAACCCTTAGGCTAATACTGAACTCACGTGAACAGGTAATTTAGGTGTTTTAAGACAAGAACATCTCCCTCAAAGTAGATTAGATTCCCCTTCGCACTGTATCTTTGACTTGTTGTGAAATAAAGCTTGTCCATGTCCGCCCTTGTACACCTCATGTCTTTTTATGGATACATTTGGATTAATTCCATATAAGAATCAGTGATTTCTTCTATGAGATCAGCAGCTTCTATCTCAATGTTTTATATTATTTGTAATGCAAACATAAGCTGGGCTTTATGTCTCTGGCTCGGTGCCAGCTGGTAGGAGATGGTTGCCGTGGGGCACAATTAAGACCTTGTCTGCTGGTTCCTCGTTACTTAATCTGGTCGAAACCATACTGGAAAATCCAAGGGATATTCAGACAGCTTTCATTTTTAATGATTAGTAGTTATCTTGAAATTTCTTGTGTGAAAACGACCAAACACTTTGTAGAAGGTGAGAAGGTTCCAGTGGCATGGTTTCCAACAAACGTCATCAAAGTCCCCAAGACAGTAGCCTGGCTTATCCTCGTATAACGCAGCAGCCGGTAGCTCTGCTTAGCAGCGCCTTACGCTTCCCACACATTGCCTTTTATGCTTGCTCGTCCTGGGGATTCTCCCTGTCTGAGATTCATGCTGCAAATCAACCACAACTGATCGTCCCTGGATAGAATGTATTGGCATGCGATGGAGAAACACGATGGAGAAGTATGCCGAAGAGGAACCTGGAGCTGGTTCAAAAATATCACGTCAAGTCACTCAACCATGACACCTCCAGTCTTTGTGACTCTCCACCTGGGGATTTCCTATATTCCGTTTCGTTGCCAGCTCGATTTTCATGGTTTCCTTGGACAACACTTGGCCTAGATCTGTCCATGGGAGTATCTGAGCCTCAGTATTCAGTGTCTTCTCTCGCAGTCGTGGTGGTGTGACATCTTCTGCATTGCTCAGCCTTTGTGTCGGATACAAAGTCGTGCATTTCTGTTCGTCCCCACCATATTGTCTTTTTGTGTTCTGTCGGCTCATTTGTCCTCGCATCGGTTTATGGTTATTAAAACCATATGACAATCAGACATTGAGATGAAGCGTTAACAAAGTGGCTTTGAAGCAGAGTATTTATTTATATTGTTTGTCATGCTTTGATCATTTGTCTTTTGCCTCCAAAAGTCTGACATATCGGCCAGGGTCTTCACTACAAACTCACACATACAATACACGTTTTTCAGAGAAAGTTTCTTGCGTCGCATTTGATTCACACCCTCCTTGCCTTTCCAGCAGTAATTCACCATTTTCCAGCGCAAGCGGAATTTCCCCGGGTTGTAATTTGTTTTTTAGAGCAGCGCTAGAAAAGTGGGGGTTGGTGGGAGCCAATGGGGGGATTGTTGTGCTTTAAACCACAGGAGCGCAATGGCTGTGACCCAACAGGGGGAAAATAAAGATCTTACAACCGCCACCACCCCCCTCAACCGGAGTCTGGTGCTCCTCCGACGTTCATGACTCCACGCGCTAGAGGCTTAGAGAAACCGTTCATTAACGACGCATTTAGCACGGCTCGTAATAATACAGGCAGTAATGAATTCATTTAGAAATCCCGCTGTTGCTGTCTTATGGCTTTGCTGAAGAATTCCACTTTAATCCAGAAATCTCTAATGCATCTTTAACACAGCAGGCCCAGTTGTTGTAACTATCAAAAAGGGACAAAAAAAAAACCAGAAAAAAAAAAAGAGGTTTCGGATATATTAACACGTTCTCTATCCTGCCGTACATAGATTTTTCTTCTTATGCGTCATGGTAGACATCCTGCTAATTCCATCGTGTGGGAGGGTTTGTGAGTCATGTTAGGGATCATTTATTGGAGGACACACTTGGTTGGGAATTGGCTTCCAATCCTCATCTCCCATAATGAAATAAGCAAAACCATGAAAATCTGTATTTTGGGGAAACAGTTGAGCCTCTTGTAAAATAAGGTCTTAAATTTCCACCATGACTTTCGGGCACAATTGTTTCTTCAAATTATGCATTCCAGGGAAATTAAGTTGTAGAAAATGGTCAATGCTGCCAGTAATCCTTCATACCCTTATTCAGTGGTCTACTAAGTCTCCTTTAAAAAGACCTTTAAAGTTCATGGTGCATGTGACAAGTCTCTTTGAACTTTGGGTACATGGACCTAGAGATGCATTAGGGAGGTGCAGGCCTGATGTTTTATATTGCTTCCCTGCCCTCTCCTATGTTGAAGTCACAATTTACCCACAATTAAAGGAGAAGGGTGTTTGTGTCATCTGTGCTTCACATGAATAATGTTATTGTTATTATCGTTATTGTTTAGGTTTTATCTGTTATTATCTGATAATAGGGCTACTGCGTGGATTGTTGTGGCCTTTTAAAACTCCCCATATCTGGAGTATGTTTACATCTGTTAAAGGTTGGAGTGGTTTTTGTTTGTCTGTCTTGTTTGACAAACGCTGTCCCATTATCTGATACTGTATAATCTGAATCCCCTGTTCAGCCTCATAATCCTTATCCTTACCTACAAAACCCTCACTAACTCAGCGCCCCACTACCTGTCCTCACTAATCACCAAATACACCCCAGCCTGCTCCCTAAGGTCAAACAGTGACCTGCGCCTAGCTTCTCCCCGCATCACCTCTTCCCATGATAGACTGCAGGATTTCTCACGCGCAGCCCCCACTCTCTGGAACGCTCTCCCTCGTACTGTCAGACTTTCCCCTAACTTCTCTTCCTTCAAACGCTCCCTTAAAACATTCCTATTTAGGGAAGCCTACCACCCAACTCACTGACGCAACCATCAATCACTCTCACCTTACAGTCCTCTCCTCCTGTTTCCAACCCCAACCCTCCCAGATTGTGAGTTCCTATGGGAATAGGGCCCTCATCTCCTCCTGTACTGTTTGTCAAATGTTGTTCAATGTATTGTAACCCTGTCTGTACTGTGCTTATTGTACAGCGCTGCGCAATATGCTGGCGCTTTATAAATAAAGAATAATAATAATAATCTACTTTTGTTCTGCTTTGTTGGCATGTTGTTCAATGCGTCTTTGTGACCAGAGTTAATCACATTATATGTCCTTGGTCTAATTATGTCTCAGACAGCGAGAAGACAAGCAGGAACTTTTTGAGCAGTAACAGCAATATGCCAGGGGAGGGATTCCTGCTGTATCACAGTTACATTGGCCGCTCGGCCCCGCCTGGCACTGGGTATATTATCCATTAAAAGTTTCGTTTCGGCTTACTGTTCTAACCTCAAGATCTGCATGCTGCCTCATTTCTGGGGAAAGCTATCACCACGCTTTCAGTGTACCCGTCCTTAAGCCTCGTCTAAGGGCTTTTCCATGCTAGCATCAATGTTGATGTTAAATGCTCCGCATGTGAATCTTTTTATAACAAAGTGCCCAGGCTTCATCACAATGACCCAACGAGGCGTTATCATAATGATGCCTTGAAACCTGTCGTTCCATGCATATGCGTTTTTGGTGCACTCGTATGACGCCTCCCAATGAGAGTCCCTATATGAATTTCCAGGTAACAGCCAGGCCTTGCCCTGTCGTGGTTAATGTTGGACTTGTTAATGGGTTTCTCTTGTTAAACATATGTGTTGATTCTCTGCTTTTTTTTGTCTACTCTTGAACTCTGTTGTCCATGATTCGTCTTTGCCTCTCAGATTACGTGCACCTTTATATCTTTCGTCCTGTGAACCTGATTATTATCTTTTGCCTTCCTGCTGGATTGTCCCGGCCGGACACTGTGAGGACCAGTTATTGCTTTTCTGGTTTTCTTCGCGTGTTAGCCCCTACTTACCCTCATCATCCCGGATTATGTACTTTAAGCAAGGCCATTTCATGGATCGGTGTTGGACTATCTGGTGGTTCTGTGGCTTTATACCCTTGGACCAACGCTGACCGTGACACCAGTGACTTTTCATACGCTCGTTCTTTGCTTCCATGTAATGCTATGGGATGACCATTGATGACGGTACTTGTTGGAGGTACATGGTAAAAAAATAATAATGTTTAAGGACAGTTTTACGAGACTCCTCTGATTCCTTCAAAGCTCCGGTGTCGGGTGACAGTGGCCACATCCAACGTGCACTTTATTGAATTAAGAATACGCCGAATCCTTTGCCTCGCATTTCCCACGCGGATACGGGCTCTGCACGCAGTCACGGGTTAATACCTCCTTGTCTATTATCTCTCTGTCTCCCGATCACCGGCAGAAATATCATCTGATGAAGCAGATGAGGGCCATCCAGGCTGCATAAATATGAGCTATTGCAGCCAGCTCTGAATGATTAGCCTGCGATATAATAGAGGCTACGGGCTCATTAGGTATTAATGCCGACGCGAGGCGTTATTCTGCAAGAAATTAATTGAACGCATTAGTTAATCCTTATTTATTAGGGCATTATCATGCGGGATCAGTACACCAGACCGTGGTAATTCCTCCATAACCATCATTTGTGTCACATTTCAAACAGCCCTCGTTAAATATATGCCGCCTCCAGAAAGCTTTAATCTCTCGCCATTAGAAGACAGGCAATTTGGTGGCATGCGGGGACAAAGTCTATGAAACGCATGCTTTATTATTTGAAGGAACGTGTCGCGGCTACAAAGGGGGGGAAATAATAAAATGGGAGCAGAACCTGAAGGTTTGTGTTTCATCAGAAATCAGTTTTCAGTGGGTCGATGTCAAAATGGGCCAATTTGGACGAGGGGAGACCGAGCCGCGTCTCTTTCTGCTTGGACGCAGATGGTGTTTTAAGTCAGTGGTGGAATGTAGCCACTCCGGAGGTCACAGGTCACCACGATGCATACACCGGGATTAATTAGAAGAGATTTAACGGTTTTTTTCGGGCCTGGACTGTGTTTTTTTGTAGGAATAATAGTAAAATGGAAGAACACATTTCCAGGGCAGAATAATGTACATATTTTTATTTGAAAAGAAAATGAACTTTATTGTTTTCTCACTTGGAGACGATGAGGTCAGGTACCTGGATAAACTCATAAACCCACAGGAATGGGGACTACATGATGTCCATGATATCAAAGTGACAGTAACCGTGTTGTATTATCCCCTGTTCATATATTATGGATGCTGTGGCTCTCCATGTGGGCTCCAAGACAGACGCTTGGTTGACCAAGCTCCTCTTGCTGTCTCTCCCCGTTGACTTGTGTATCATCAAGCTTCTCCATATCCTGTGACAAGCAAAGCTGGCTCGCCAGATTAACCCTGACATCCCTCCTGTCTCTGCCTTTCTCGCTAGCCCCCTCTATTTCTTCCCGTCGCGTCCCCCGGGACATTCGCTCCATTTTGCCAAGTGGCAGGATCTACAAGTCATCAGGAGGATCTGCAAGTATAAGAGCAGACAAGGCTGAGGCCTGGAGACGGCAGCGGAGGAAAATCAGGGTCTGATTGATGGAGGGTATCCTCTTAGCTGTCATTGCATATCAACGAGGCTGCCTGTTTGTAGGTGCCGAAAACCGCAGCCGTCAGACCAGTTAACTCAACCCTACCAAGGAGGAGGACATTTGTTGGGCAAAACTAGTTTTAAATTTTTACATCCCGTTCATCAATCCCACCGTAAAAAAACCATAAAGACAAGACTACGAGTATGAGCCTCAGCAATGCAAAGTCACTATGACTGGCTCATGGACGTAAGACCAAAGACCCCACATTGGCCTTCCAGGTACATGTAAGGCACGGTGGCGTGTATTGTGCTCGGGTGTGCTACACACGCATGTAATCATGGTCTCTGCTAGTTAAGAGTTGATCATAATTAACCAGTTGCAGGAAGGGCCCGGCGCGCGTCTCATATAAAGATCAAACAAACAGCATTTAGAGTTTAATTCCAGCCCATGATCCTTTCTGAGGAGGTGATAATGCTCATCCCTTTATGCGAAGCTATAAAAAAAGAGTTTGCTTCTCATTTTTACCCAGAAGATTGGTCTTAGTGTTTCTTTCTTTGTCCCACATCGCCACCTTGTGGTACATGCAGTGAACAGGTTTAAATTCTCATGCAAGACGGTCTTTCCTCTAGATGCAGAAACATACAACAGGCGTCCACCTGTATACATGTAGCAAACACATAGAGAGACGGCGGGAGATGGGAGGAATCGTGGACCTACAAGAGGTGGGATGCCGCTGCACCCGTCCCTCACACGCTGTGTTCTATGAGACGTTATTAATATATATATATATATATATAAGAGAATGAAATTCATTGTGAAAACATTTACACGCCCGCACGCCCGCACACGCAGAGCCCTGCTTTGCACTCTGAGCTGTTTTGCCACATATGCTTGAGGGCATCTAGCATGGCATTGCCCTGGCACATGTTGGTGCCCTACAGCAGACATTAGGTGCAAAAAAGTGAAGAATTTTGGACTTAATTTACACGTCCTTCCCAGAATTCCCTGCTACATACAAAGACCATGGCAAAAGAGCTCTGTGGACAAAGCAAGTGGACTCTTTCAATCTGCGGAGGGAGGGGGATTTAAATCCACTTTTTTCCTTCTTAATTTCAACAGATAGGGCTCAAAATTGTAACTTTCCAGTTGCCCATCGGGATGAGGGCTGCCGGCGCTTAGAGCCCACTCCAGCATATAAACTCTATCTCCGCACCGTCTGGTTTCAGAGCATCACCTGAAAACATTACTGGGCTCCCAAATATTTGTTTGCTACACTAATCCGTTTATAAAAGTCCAAAATATCACATGTCACAGAGACAGGGAGTAACACAACCTCATCATCCAGCAGAGCGGTGCCATCTCCTAGATGGGTGGACTGGTTAGATCTCACATCCTGACTCTTCATCATCAGAGGATGGACTGATGAGGCCAATGTGCTTATTACAAGTGCATGTTGAGAAGATGGAGACTCATGTTCAACCTCACCAACATGTCTCTACTTCACAACTGTGGAAAGCAGGTCCGGATCCTGGTCAAAACACCTCACCAGTAACTGTCCTTGATCTGCAATAATCTGGAATAAACGGCCTGTGAGAGACTTAACAGGGAACCAGACTGGTAAAGGAGCTGCCATGCCTCTCATAGTTACTGCCACAGGCTTCCCATGACAGATCAATGTGATTTTTCCTCCAAGGACGTTTTTGTAAATAGGTAACATTAGATATCTCTTATTGGAGCAGACTGAGCATGTGCAAAGCAGCCTCAGACAGGGCAGATTTCAAAAACGCCCATAAATCCTATCATGCTTAATTGCTACTGCTGTATTTTTAAACTGACATTACTCTGGGATGTGAAAATGAAACCGACAATGTCTGCTTTCCAATTTAAGTTTTAATTTAACATCATCCAAGAAAAAAAAAGAAAATCCTGACAAATAGTATCATGACGTTTGCATTTGTACTTTGGGGGGGGAGGGATAAAAATAGATCTCAAATATCCCTATAGATGAGATACCACTTCTGTATTACGTATAGAACACATTTTATTTTTTATTAGAGGTTACATGGGCAAAGGAAATTATTATACTCTGCATCAAAACCTTTGACACCATGGCTGGTGGAGGAAGAAGTACCCCGGGTGTCCTGAATTCCAGTAACGTGCCTAAAATATTCAGGGTTATTCAAAGAGCTCCGAATTGCTTGAGAAAGGTAACCGAAAGCTGAAAATCAGGGTTCGGTTACCTTTCCTGGCCATTCGGCTATCCAGAGAGCAGGCAATTCACCAAATCCTGGCGAATTGCCTGCACATACGGTGCCTGTTCGGTGCCTGTTCGAGGGCAGTGAAATCCCCATAGAGAAGCACTGCTTCGTCTATTCAGAGAACACAAACCAGCAGTGAAAGGTTCCCTAATGCCCTGCCATTCGGTGGTTTAATTCGGCAAGTTTATTCAGGAGAATCCCATAGGCGTCAATCCCATATTCCCGTTTAAAATTCAATATCTAATAAACCGTTCATTATAAAATTCTGCAGTAAAGAGTTTCTTTATTTATAGATTTTTTAGGATATTTTAAGCATTTTTCTGGGTTTTTTTTATAAGTCCGATTATTTTTTTTTTTTTTTCTACGTTTACTTATTTTTTTCTGTAACAGCCCTCTTTATTATCATTCATTGGATTTTATATGTAAATTTCAGACATTTTCGGTCAGTAGTTTCTTTGCAAACAGCGTTTCAGTTTTCAAACATTCATACAAACTGTTTTCCTAATTTATTCACTCCATTCATCTGCGGTGTCGGCTTTTTCCGGAGGCTGCAATCAGCTCCTGCTCGGGTTTTTCCGTGGTTTTCGGCAGGTTAATCCAGATGTTTTTGCGGGTTTTCGGCGTGAATTCGCTGGGTTTTGTGGTTAATTTTCGTCGGGTTTGCGGTGGCCTTTCCCTGCAATTCGGGGACCCTGTGGTGCTTGCTGAATACACCGCAGGGTCACCGAAATGGGATCGGCAAAAGAAACCGAATTGAAGAGAACGAAAAGTCACCGAACATGCAGTGACTTTTCGAATCTCTTTGAATTACCCTGTTAGTTCCACACTTTTTATTTCCTGCCATTTTCATGGGAAAGTGTTCAATATACCAGTGTTGTCACATCTACACAATAGCTACAAGCTACTACCTCAGCTCCGCGGGGCTGCTCTCCTTGGTACTGAATAGGTTTCAGCAGTATAGACAGCCCCCACCGAACGCAGCATGACTGAAAGAAAGAAAAAAAAACAGCTGCATTCGGCAAAGAAAAAAAGCCTTGTTGTTTTAAAAAGAAAATAAGAATGCAAAAATTTCAGCAAAAAAATCTCAAAATGCCTAATAATCATAAAAAATAATAAAAGAGACCATTTGCTGCTAGTGAAAAGAATAAGCGGTTAAATAGATATTTACTAAAAACAGGGATCATTTTTTACATTGACACCTTATGGGATTATTTTGGTGACGGCTGGTATTTTTATTGTAGTACTGGCTGGCATTTTTTTTTTTCACCGGCTGGTATCTTATTTTGGTAATGGCTGGTATTTTTATTGTAGTACCGGCTGGTATTTTATTTTGGTACCAGCTGGTATTTTTATTGTACTGGCTGATATTTTATTTTGGTACCGGCTGGTATTTTTATTGTACTGGCTGATATTTTATTTTGGAACCGGCTGGTATTTTTATCGTACTGGCTGATATTTTATTTTGGAACCGGCTGGTATTTTTATTGTACTGGCTGATATTTTATTTTGGTACCGGCTGGTATTTTTATTGTACTGGCTGATATTTTATTTTGGAACCGGCTGGTATTTTTATTGTACTGGCTGATATTTTATTTTGGAACCGGCTGGTATTTTTATTGTACTGGCTGATATTTTATTTTGGAACCGGCTGGTATTTTTATTGTACTGGCTGATATTTTATTTTGGTACCGGCTGGTATTTTTATTGTACTGGCTGATATTTTATTTTGGAACCGGTTGGTATTTTTATTGTACTGGCTGATATTTTATTTTGGTACCGGCTGGTATTTTTATTGTACTGGCTGGTATTTTATTTTGGTACCGGCTGGTATTTTTATTGTACTGGCTGGTATTTTATTTTGGTACCGGCTGGCATTTTATTTTGGCACCGGCTAGTATTTTTATTGTAGTACTGGCTGGTATTTTATTTTGGTACCTGCTGGTATTTTTATATCCTGAAAAATGCCTAAAAAATAAGTAAATAGGCTTTTTGCTGCAAATGAAAAGAATAAACATAAACTGTTAAATAAATATTTTATAAAAAATCCAGAATATTTTTAACATTGAAACCTATGGGATTTGCCTGTTTAAAGCTGTCAAATGAAACCACTGAATGGCAGGTCATTTCACTGACATTTTTCTACTGTTCGGCGTTCTCAGAATAGATTAACTAAGTGAAACGGGATGTAGAATTGATCTGTAAAAACTAAATCAATTTGTTTTATACTGTTTTGGTTTTGTTTCGGTCCAAATCCATTGGTTTTTAGAACTGAATCCATTTGTTTTTAGAACTGAATCCATTTGTTTTTAGAACTGAATCCATTGGTTTTTGGAACTGAATCCATTGGTTTTTGGAACTGAATCCATTGGTTTTTGGACTGAATCCATTGGTTTTTAGAACTGAATCCATTGGTTTTTGGACTGAATCCATTGGTTTTTGGACTGAATCCATTGGCTTTTGAATCTGAATCCATTGGTTTTTAGAACTGAATCCATTGGTTTTTGGACTGAATCCATTGGCTTTTGTATCTGAATCCATTGGTTTTTGGACTAAATTCTTTCGCTTTTAGAACTGAATCCATTGGCTTTTGTATCTGAATCCATTGGTTTTTGGACTAAATTCTTTCGCTTTTAGAACTGAATCCATTGGTTTTTGGAAGCAACTCCGAAAAACGAAACAGTAAATTTATATCCGGACGAAACACACATGTCTATTGAATATTTCCTCAGGAACAGGTTCCTCCTCCAGGTTACTGAGCTACGGCTGGTGTTCAGATTTATCCCAGTCCTTGTTCACTCATTGAGGGAGTATGAGACTTCATTGTCATACATGGATTGGCCACCACACAGTCCAGACCTTAACCCCATTGAGGTTAATCCTTTGGGATAATGTGCTGGAGAAGACTTTACTCAGCGCCGCGACTCTCCCATCATCAACAAAAGATCTTGTCCACAAATTAATGCCACTCTGGACGCAGATAAATGCTGTGACATTGCATGAGCTTATCGTCACGATGCTGCAGCTTAATCAATACAAACAAAATATTAGAATGAATGACTTTTTTTGGCCAGGCAGAGTATAAAGCCGTGAGAAAGAACGAGGCTTCTTTGACTCCCTTGACTGCTGCATTATGGACTAATGGTCTAAGGCTGCCTTGTGGTAGGATGGACTACAATTACGTCTTGGAAGGACATTACACCTGTCCATCAATCCATTAATTCTGGTGGCAATATGGCGGTGTAGGGCTCGTGGAAAGATGGTGGACTGGTTCTTTTACAACAGAGGATGGACTGATGCGCAGAGCAGTAAATTCACAACATGTTAGAGGTTAGGAGCAGATAGTATTACCATGTATATGGCTTTGAAAGGTTGGTAAAATTAAAAAAATGCCATTTTCTTAATCTGTTTCTAATTGAGGTCACTGGTTCCTTACAGCAGGTACCTGGACTTTTGTTTTGGTATCATACATACTGAAATCCTCAGGAAACCTTTCAACATGCAGCTGTGAAACCAGCCTAGATGTACATCCTGTGAAATAAAACTTAATAGTAGCCACAAATAATGATTATGTCTCCGGGAGACGGAGATCAATGGAGACGAGAGCAAGCTTCTCCGCCAGTGAAATAATTCACGGTTCCCCAGGCACACGTTTAAGCAGAAAAATGGATTCCATGCGAACTGGTGGCAGGATTCCCCGTGGACGCAGAGGAAGATGTATTTGCAAACAAGAAGGTAATGAGCTTGGCCATGGTCATTATGGATGATGTGTGCTCCGGAGCCCGCTCTCTAGATGGAACCCAAGACAAGACCTACAAAGAAGCTGTCGCTAGTTCCACCATCGAGAATATCTGTGCTCAAGGACAGATCTGTGGTTTAAAAGTAGGTCAGCAAAAAATAAAATTATATATATATCTATATCAAGGGATTTGGGAATAGGTGATATATAAACTGATTTTAAAGGAACAAAGGCTTCACTGGATGCTCGCAGGTAGAAGCGGAGAGATTAATGATTTACTGGATGCACACAGGTAGAAGCGGAGGGATAAAGGCTTCACTGGATGCTCGCAGGTAGAAGCGGAGGGATAAAGGCTTTACTGGATGCACGCAGGTAGAAGCGGAGGGAAAATGGCTTTACTGGATGCACACAGGTAGAAGCGGAGGGAAAATAACTGCTGACAGAAAATTGGACTTCATAGTTGTGACAGAGCGGGCTCTCTTCTATGTAACAGTCTCCCCCTTCGCCGGAGCAATTTTTCCTAACAGCTCACCCTAACTTTAACTGCAGTTTATTTTATTTATTTATAAAGGATTTTACCAGGAAGGATACATTGAGATTTCTCTCGTTTTCAAGTATGTCCTGGGTTCGAGAACATTGAGTTGTTACAGAAATACAAAATAGTAAAATGCAAGATATTAACACAAGACCAAATATACAGATTAACAGAAAAATAAATATGGAGGAAATAAAGTCACTATGTTACATGTTTACAGGTGCATTTCGTATTGAGGTATGTTAATAGGGAAGTCTTAAGGGACTTTAGACTGGGGGAAAATTTGACGGTGTCTGGGAGGTTATTCCATATTTGCGGTGCTCTGTAGGAAAATGAGGATCGAGACACTTTCTTTTTGTATTGTGGTATTGCAAGTAAGGTGCTGGTCCTGGATCAGAGGTTATAGGATGAGGGAACTGCCGGGGGAAGCAGCATATTCAGGTAGGGTGGTAGCTTCCCAGAAAAGCTCTTAAACACCAGGTTGGAAAGGTGAAGGGTGCGTCTAGAGTCCAGTGATGGCCAGTTTAGTTCTTTTAACATGTCGCAATGGTGGGTCATGTAGTTACATTGTAGCACAAAGCGACAGAATGAGTTATACAATGTAGTAAGTTTCTGGAGGTGTGTTTGCGGGGCGGCTGCATACACTACATCTCCGTATTCAATGGCTGGCATAAGCATTTGTTGTACAATCTGCTTTCTTACCGCGGGGCTCAGGCAGGATTTGTTTCTGTACAGGGCACCTAGTTTGGGGTAGAGTTTAGATGAGAGTTTTTCAATGTGGGGGCCAAAAGATAGATTTGGGTCTAACCACATACCTAGGTATTTGAGAGAAGTGACTGTGGTCAGCGTGCCATTTGATTTTGTCCCAACACATAGATGGGGTGTTTGGAACCGCACCTAAACTACACAAATTGCAAAGAGCATTGTAACAGTTTTGTCAGTATTTAGAAAAAGTTTGTTATTTGCGATCCACTTTTCTACCCCTGTGAATTGGTCTTGCAGCACGGCCTCCAGCTGCGGGAGATTTGGTTTGCTGGTATAGATTACAGTGTTGTCTGCGTACATGTGTACAGTAGAAGCTTTGCAGACATTGGGCAGATCGTTTATGAATATTGTGAATAACAGGGGGCCAAGTATCGAGCCTTGGGGTACACCGCATGTGACTGGGAGGGGGAGGGAAGTGCTGTCAGAAATGGACACAAATTGAGACCTATCAGACACATATGATTGGAACCAGGTTAATGTACTATCACCAATACCAGAGTTCTTAAGTTTTTGTAATAGGATGCCATGGTCTACTGTGTCAAAAGCCTTGACAAAATCAAGGAAGATGGCTCCAGTTAGATTTCCTTGTTCCATGCCAGCTTGGATATCATTACAAACTTTTAAAAGGGCAGTTGTAGTTGAATGGTTTGGACAAAAGCCTGATTGATCTGGGGTTAAATAATTCTGATACTGATAATATTCACGTAATTGAGTGTAGACACATTTTTCCAAAATTTTTGACATTGAGTTGAAAGAAGGAGGCTCACCGTTGAAAATCAGAAAAGCAGAATGACTGTTTATTCACACAGACACACAGCTACACAGCCAAGAAACAACCCCCCTTCATTAATACAACCAAACAGATAACATCACAGATCAAGTAACTGCACAGGACCTACAAACAATGGAGAATGGGACCTCCTGGGAAGAGAAGGGGGGGGGGAGAAAGCAAGTAAAACAAAAGGAATATCTTATAGATAGAATGCACTCAATAGAGAGAGCAGGTAGTAATACAGAGGTCTACGCTATACAGAGAGGGGTTAGATAATTGAGGGAATGTACGCAAAATACACAGCGAGAGACTCTATAATAACTGCATGAGTGAATAACACACAGACATCAGTAATCTTTAGTTTGCTGGGGGATGTTTAAAACAGTGCAAAACCATATATGTTTAAAAAGTCCACCAGTTCCCCAATAGTCTCTTTCAAGGGCCATAGTCGCTGGGCAGGAGGGCAGCCCACGGCCCCCTCCAGATGCTGCAGTGACGGTAGGTTCTGTCACAATAGCGTTTTGTGATATAAATGTATAAAGGGCTCCATTCACATTCCCCCCAAAATAATAAATTCAGGAAGTGATGGAGCCGATAACATGTATTTTTGAGCTTTGACAAAAGTTACAGGGCGTGTTGGTTTGCCCATATCCACTCAAATTCCCTGGTTTGCTTTGCCCTTGAATGAGCGAACACTTGTAGGGTGAGAGAGCCGAAATGGCCACGAACAGTGGGCTAAACTACAATCTTTGCGCAAACGTTTGCGCCGGCGCAAAAACGCATTAACGTGAGGGGTAATGCCTTTGCACCGAATGCCGTATTACAATGTCAGCGCAACAAACCCACGTAATTGTCTACCGCGGGTGAACCTGCACAAACCCTTTGCGAGCTTTCTGTACTGCACGCGTCCTATACTTAACATTGTGACCGCAAATGCGAATGTGCGCTGGTACGCGGATGGTATTACAATCTATGCGCAGTTTGTAACGCACAGCCTGTGGGCGCATAATTTTAGCAACTCTTAAAAGCTGGTGTTAATGGAAAATTCTATCAACCTGGCCGAAACCAAATACACAGCCCAAAAAACAATACAGCACAGTATAGTTACACATTCTACACATACCCAAACAATAAAATGGAGAAGTTGTGTGTTTTTTTATTATTGATGCAGCATATATGCGCAGATTGACTTTCTCAGGCGCAAAAACTTAACTTGAGATAATTGTGGTTCTTAATTCTGATTGGCTGAATTGCGTGAAAAAACTGTGCATACTGATTTCCGGACGGTCTACACGTGTTATTGCTCGACGGATGAAAAGATGCGCGAGGATTCCCAGATTCCCCTATTATCATGATGGGGAATCATAATTATAATAAAGACACGGAGGCGAGTATTATGCTATCTTTCCTTTACTTAGCCGATAGCAGCAAAGAACAATCTCTCAAATACCACAATAAGAGTATTTAGAGAGAAAAAAATACACTTAAACAATATATAACCATAACATGTAGTGGTACAGTCCAAATAATGGTACAGTCCAACTCCTTAAATCCTCCGACCGTCACTAGCTCCTCCTCTTTTCTGATGCGAGACATAACAAACTTCTTCTTTAATGAAATGAACATCGGACGAGTTCCTTTTTTTCATGTGAAAAACCTCCAACGCAAAGTCCAAAGCTTTGAGAAAATTCTAATGTAACACTCAAGCTGTCAGAGAAATCAACATGTTAAAGGTCAACAGAGATTATTTAACAAATATATAGGAAGTGATCGACCGATATATAACACCTATTGAACATATAACATTATCCTCAAATATCGGGGTGGTAAAAAAACACTCTAACATTTGGGTGGGATAATACTTGTCTCTGTGTCTTTATTATAATTATGATTCCCCGTCATGATAATAGGGGAATCTGGGAATTATCCCACAAGACACGGAGGCTCATATTATGCGAGTTCAAAGCTTAAGTAACGAATGTGATATGTGAGATACTGGTTTAAAATAGAACTCCCTAAAGGTGGATTCTCTGGACCAGTCTGCTGTTTTTAAGATGTCCTCAAGACGACATCCACGGAAAAAAGCTCCGGAAGCAGAAGCACTCCGGGAAGGATGAGCTCCGAACACGGAGACGACTACCCCAGCTGCTGACATGATCCATTTAACCCACATAGCGAGTGTGGTAGAAGTTACAGATTTATATGGTTTACGTAAAAATTGGAGCGGCCTGTTAGGGGCAGTGACTCTTTCGTATTCCTTTAATCAACGCACCGGGCACAAACTAGGGCGTTGTGGGAACTCTGGGTAGAAAACCTCTGACAATGAAGTTTTTGTCCTATTAGAAATCAGAAATTTCACTCCTGTGGGGAAAAACATCTACCCCCGAAATCCAGAGCCCGAACGTCTGAGACTCTTTTGCAGGAGATCAAGCAAAGCAAAATGGCTAATTTAGCTGAGATTTGTTTAATGGACAAAACTTCATTATCAGGCCACCCATCCAACAGATCCAAATCCCAACATTAACATCCCAGGTGTTAGAATAACGAGGACGAGGAGGTCTCTTACATCCTATACCCTTTAACAATCTACATACAATTGGATGTTTCCCTACAGGAACCCCGTTAAAACCTTGATGTGATGCAGATATCGCTGACCTGAAGTTATTGATGGTGCGATATGCTTTCCCATCCTCAAATAGACAAGTGAAAAAAATTTAACAAATTGCTCAAAGCAGCCGATACGGGATCAACCTGTCGTTCCACACACCAAGAAACCCATGCCTTCCATGCTGACCTATATCTCCTTCTAGTAGATGGTGCCCATGAGCTTGACAATAAGGAGGCAGTTGCCTCCGAAACCTCGAAGGAAGACCATTGACCCCTGAAACTTTCCACGCCACTAACCACATTGAGTGGGAATTCATGAGATTCTGAAGTGATCCCTCTGGGTCCCTCAGGGTGGAGGCAGAGATTTGAATCAATCTGGGAACGTCTACAACCAGCTCCAGAAGTCGTGGGAACCATGGTTGAGACCTCCAGAGTGGTGTTATGAGTACAACTGTAGCTAACTGTGATAGTATTAACCGCATTTTTGTTAGAATGAGGGAAAACGGAGGAAACGCATAGAGTGTCCCTAGAGGCCAAGTCTGAACCAGGGCATCCGAAGCCAGAGCCAGAGGGTCTGGTCTCCAACTGTAATACTCCGGAAGAAGGGTATTGAGGCGTGACGCAAATAAATCTATAGAGAATGGACCCCAGAGGAATGACAAGACGGCAAACACCTTGGTATCCAATCTCCAGTTGCTGGAATCTATCAGATATCTTGAGTTCCAGTCCGCCACTAGACATGTGCACAGCACAAAATTTCGTTTTGAACTAATGGATTAGTCCTAAAATGCAATTTATTTAGTTGCTAAAGAAATTCGTTTTCAGTTCTTTAGTATGAAAACTAATTTCATTCATCCGAAAACCGGTGGATACAATAACTATTGTAGTGGCTCCTCAGAGGGCTGAGATCGCTGCTTGTTACAGTATCTCTCACTCTCAGCACAATGTGGGCCATATTACTTAGTTGGTGCTAACTTAACCAGAGCTGTTGTAAACTTCTCAGAGCCATTATAGCCTATGGAGGTTTTCAGTTTACAACAGCTCTGGTTAAGTTAGCACCAACATTGTAATACTGCCCCGTGTCAGGCAAAGCTGTTACAGTAACTGACTGCTGCTCAGTTTCAGTAAAACTAGTAAATAATATTTTTATATATAAGAGGTTATAACAATATTATTTCCTTGTTTAACTGAAACTCTGAGCGCTGTTACAGTCAGTTACTGTAACAGCTGAGCCTGATACATTGTACTGAGAGATAATGTAACAAGCAGCCAATCTCAGCGCTCACAGCCACTGGATTTAAAGGGCTTAAAAAAAGGCTCCTTTCTGTATAATGTTTAGAACATCTTCCTGCATTAATTAATACCCCTCTCTGTATAATGTATACAACATCCACCTGCATTAATTAATACCTCTCTGTATAATATATAGAACATCTTCCTTAATTAATTAATGTCCCTCTCTGTATAGAACATCCTCCTCAATTTATACCTTTCTCTGTATAATGTATATAACATCCTCCTGCATTAATACCCCTCTCTGTATAATGTATAGACCATCCTCCTGCATTAATTAATGCCCCTCTCTGTATAGAACATCCTACTGCATTGGCATGTGAAGGGTGCAGAACTTCAGATGTTGCAATGTTGCGCTCTTCATTGCTGGTCTCCTTCACTCATCAATGTAATATCACAAAAAGGACTGCAACTAAAATGTAGTGCATTTTATTTTAGTTTCTTTCGTTTTTGGTACTGAGCAGTTTCGTTTCTCTTGAGTCATACTACAACTAAATTATCCCAAAATTCGGACTAAATCGTTTTAGTACTAAAACGAATGCACATGTCTATCCGCCACAATATTGCTGAGGCCTGGAATATATTGGGCCTGAACCGATAGGCTGTGAGACAGGCAAAAGCCCCAAAAGGATTTCGCTGTCTCCGCCAACTGTCTGGACCTGGGACCTCCCAGATGGTTGATATACCGCACTGCGGAAAAATTGTCCATCTTTAATAGAATGGAACTCGCCTGGAAGTAGGGATGCACCGATACCACTTTTTTAAGACCGAGTACGAGTACCGATACTTTTTAAAAGTACTCACCGATATCGAGTATCGATACTTTTATTTAATGTCATGTGACGCTTTCCAATAAGAACAGACCATATAAAATGCCCCCAGCTCACATGTATATACCCCCCCAAGATATATATATTCATGCTGCCCCAGCTCATGGGATATGCTCCAGCTCATGGGATATTGCCCCAGCTCATGGATTTGCCCCAGGTCATGGATACTGCCCCAGCTCATGCATAATGCCCCAGCTCATGGATTTTGCCCCAGCTCATGGATATTGCCCCAGCTCATGGATATTGCCCCAGCTCACACATGGATTTGCCGCAGCTCACACATGGATTTGCCCCAGCTCACACATGGATATGCCCCAGCTCACACATGGATTTGCCCCAGCTCACACATGGATATGCCCCAGCTCACACATGGATTTGCCCCAGCTCACACATGGATTTACCCCAGCTCATGGATATGCCCCAGCTCACACATGGATTTGCCTCAGCTCACACATGGATTTGCCTCAGCTCACACATGGATTTGCCTCAGCTCACACATGGATTTGCCCAAGCTCATGGATTCCCTCCCCCCCGGCACTCTCCTCGATGATACTTACCTTCCTGGGCGACGCCAGGAAAGTCTTTGCATGTGCGCTCGTTGGAAGGTCACCAGCCGCGACCACGTGTGACCATGTGATCGCGGCCGGGTTCCTTCCAACGAGTGCACGCGCGGAAACTTTCCCGATGTCGCCCAGGAAGGTAAGTATCATCGAGGAGAGCTCCAGGTGCCTGTCCGAATGCTCTATCGGCATTCGGACAGGCCCTGCAGCTGCTCACTGTGTTCATACTTACCTTCCTGAGCGACGCCGGGAAAGTTTCTGCGCGTGCGTTCGTTGGAAGGCCCCCAGCCGCGATCACATGGTCCCACGTGGTCGCGGCTAGGGGCCTTCCAACGAGTGCACGCGCGGAGACTTTCCCGGCGTCGCTCAGGAAGGTAAGTATAAAACAATGCGGAGAGCAGCTGCAGGGCCTGTGTCAGAATGCCGATAGAGCATTCGGACAGCTGCCCCAGCCCCTCGGATGCCGGCAAGCCAGCTCAATGCCGGCTTCCGGTATCGGGGATAATATCGGGGGGTACTGCACGAGTACCAAGTACTCCTGCAGTACCCGGTATCGGCACCGATACCGATACTAGTATCGGTATCGGTGCAACCCTACCTGGAAGTGTTTGGTAAAACATTGAAGAGCAAACAAACCAGCGAGGAGTTCCAGACAGTTTATGTGTAACTCCAACTCTGCTGAATCCCATCTGCCGCCTGTGGATAGCGAACCGCAACGCGCGCCCCACCCAGATCTGCTGGCGTCTGACTCTATAGTTAACTCTGGAGATGGATGGATGATAGCTCTTCCATTCCATGATTCCAAATGGTTTGGCCACCATTGCATCTCTTCCTTCGACTCGTCGTCCAAAGAGATGCAATCCGGATAAAGCCACCCCCTCCTCAGGTATCGTGCCATCAGACGTTGAAGGACCCGATAATACAGCGGTCCAGGAAAGACCGCTTGTATTGCTAAGGAGAGCAGCCATAGCAGGCGAGCCAACCATCTCAGAGGAAACTCCTGTGTAGATAGAAGACGTCTGATCTCCTTGTGAATCAGCCGAACCTTGGTTGACGGCAAAGAGAGAGACATCTCTACTGAATCTATGGTGAAACCTAGGAATTCGATTAATTGTGTTGGTGTGAGAATCAACTTCTTGAAATTTATTAAGAAACCCAAATTGGATAACAGATTCACCGTCCAATCCTTGTGAACCATTAATAATTTTGGATCCTCTGCCAGGAGGAGAATATCGTCTAGATAAATTATCAGACACACTCCCCTGCTGCAAAGAAACGCCGCCACTGGTCTCATTAACTTGGTGAAACACCAATGGGCGGAAGACAGACCGAAAGGAAGGGACTTGAATCTCCAAAGGGTGCCCTCCCAGAGGAACTGAAGAAAATCCCTGCTTGAAATCTCTATCGGAATTGTCAAGTACGCATCTTTTAGGTCTACTTTGACCAATCAATCCTGTGGAGTCAAGACCCCTTTTAATGATGGAATGCCCTCCATTTTGAAGTGATTGTACACGACATACGAGGTCTGGACCTTTGTGGAAAAAAGGTGGGGTTTTTTGGGACCTCTTGATAAGAGGACTTAAAAGAACCTCTTGAGGTGGAAAATGCGTTACGGCTGGGAAAACGGCCCCTGCTTTTCCCGGCCCTGTCGAAAACCCTATTCGGGAAAGCCTTTTGACTGTTGGCCTTTACTTTGCCAACCGTTGACAAGGACCCCGTATATTCTGTCATCTCCTTAAAGATGCTGTCCCCAAATAACATGCCCTCAGCACTAGGACCTGGTTCGTTAGTCGCCAAAGTGGTCAATTTAGGGTCAATTTTAAGGAGAATAGACCTCCTCCTCTCGCTAGATAATGAGGTATTAACGTTTCCGAAAACGCAAACTAGCCTTTGAATCCAGCCCCTGTACTCAAACAGGTCTGGTTTCTCGTTTGTGAGGAGAGATCGTTCAACTGAATCCATTAATTTAGTCAATGGACCCAATAAATCAAATAATTTGTCTTGGCACACTTTTAAAGTGGCCTCTACTCCTTTTTTAGGATTCCAATTTGATCCTTGCAAAATATCGATTATTTTAGGGTTTAATTCTGGTGTTAGATGTAAATTATGTGCCAGAGTTGGGGCCGGGCACTCAGCCCTCAGATTATTCTTAGTCTTTTTGTCCATCGGCATGCGGATGTGCTGCTCAATATATTTAGCAACGTGGTCTATTGGTGTCCACTCCGCAGATCGCGGGTGCTTGAGCTGTTCAGGGACAAACATAGAGTTTCCCAGCGCGTCTACCGGGTCAATAACCGGTTGCTTAACCTCATTGGAATCAGCTGACGATAACGTGTCTGACTCGATCAGAGAAACCTCCGGGTCAGGGTCAGAGCTCTCCTCCGAATCTGACGCTGTGTCACTAACACAATCAGAGGATCTGTCAGTCTCCTTAGCACACTTAGCGCGTTTCCACTTTCTCTTAGTGGTAGCCGAAGTTAAGCAGCTTCTTTTTCGGACCACAGTGGAGTGCTGTGGGGATTCCTCTTGTACGATAGCGTATATATACGCCTTTTATGAGAGCATTTTTTAGGGAGTTGCTCACCTCCCTCATTCGAAGTCCCAGGGACCTCGTCCTCCCGATGGGAGTCAATAGAGAGGAATCTATCCAATGCTGGAGAAATTAAGGATCTCCTAGAAGAACAACTCTCCAATGCCCTAATTAAAGTATTTTCAATTGTTGAGGAGAACGCTGACATAGCAGCCATAAAGGCGTCTGCCGGGTTATTAGGGTGAGGTGCCGCTATTAAGGTGCCTGGGGTGGCTGGGACATTAGGGTTAGCCATAGTGAGATAATAAATTGAATAGTTAATTCAGCGATTCTAAAGTTTGTGGGGAATGAAGAGAACTTGCCGCAATTCAGTGGGATTCCCTGAGGTAACAAGCCGCGGCACACCGCGCATGCACAAGCCGCCGCAAGCTTTACCTCAGGCAGTGGCGCGAAGCCGCGCCCCTCCTCAGCAACTGTTGCGAGGGAAGCGGCAAATCCTTACAGAAGCCGCCGGAGAGACGAGTCGTCCCTCCGGAGGGAGCATAACTAAGAAAAACAATTATAATAATAACATTTCTCCCAAAATCACCAAACTGTGAATAAAGAGAACAAATGTGGAAAAAAATTCAGTTGCCCATGCAGACTACAACCACAGTAAAAACATGCACGTACATTTACCACAGCAAGTATATAAATATACTGTATATATACTTTGAATTATATATATATTGAACACAAAGTATATAAATTGCTCAAATATAATAATAATAAAGGCAATTTGCTGCTAGATTCTCATCTCATCGGCGAAAGGCAAAGAAAAGAGGAGGAGCTAGCGGCGGTCAGAGGATTTAAGGAGTTGGACTGTACCATTGTTTGGACTGTACCACTGCATGTTATAGTTATATATTGTTTAAATGCTATTTTTTCCCTCTAAATACTTTTGTTGTGGTATTTGAGAGATTGTTCTTTGCTGCTATCGGCTAAGTAAAGGAAAGATAGCATAATACTCGCCTCCGTGTCTTGTGGGATAATTGTAATTCCACCCTTGATTTGCGTGTGTAAACGTTTAACGCTTGGTGCACAAATTCATGCGTCGCGCGAGTATTTTTTCATGAAGAATGTAATTTAGCCCAGTGAATTTCCCCGTTCGGTTACCTTTCTTGGCCATTCGGCTGTCCAGAGAGCAGGCAATTCGCCAAATTTTGACGAATTGCCTGCACATACGGTGCCTGTTTGGTGCCTGTTCGAGGGCAGTGAAATCCCCATAGAGAAGCAATCGTCTATTAACCACTTCAATGCTAAGGACGCGCTCAGCGCGTCCTCAGCATTACCGCTGGTGTGCTGAGGACGCGCTGAGCGCGTCCTCAGTTTGGGGTCAGCGTTCGGCCGGGTTCCGGCCGATCGCTGGCCCCTCCGGTGCGGGCTGACATCCTGGATGTCAGCCCGGCATCCGGACCACCAGCCGCCATTATTAGGTGTCATCGCGGGGGCGCGATGACACCTAATTCAGGCGCCCCCCCCGCATGTGCGGAGGAGGCGCCTGAAAGGGAGGGGGGGAGGTCCTTCGGACCTCTCTCCCTCCCGATCGGTGGCACACAGGGGCTTAACCCAGGCATCATTTGGAAGGGCACAGCCTGCCCTTCCAAATGATGCCTGGCATTAACCCCTGGGGAGCTGGATCGCAAATCGGCGCTGAAAAGCGCCGATTCGCGATCCTTCCCGGGAGCTGGCCGACATCTTGGATGTCGGCCAAGCTTCCGGGAACTCCCCCAGAGGACTGGCGACATCGTGCGCAGCACGATGACGCCAGTCCTAGCGTTAACCCCTAACTGCCACCAAGTGTGGAGATAGGGAGTTCCAATGAACTCCCTATCTCCCGATCCGTGGCAGCTAGGGGTTAAATTTTGATATCGTTGGATCGGCCAGAGCATGGCCGTTCCAACGATACCAAACATGAAAGTTAAAAAATTTGTAAAAAAAAAAAAAAATTAAAAATAAAAATAAAAAAAAATTAAAAAAAAAATTCAAAAAAAAAAAAACACATTTTTTTTATTTTTTTTGGTTTGTTAGTGTAGCAATATTGTTCCCATTTCAATTATAATGTGAACAATGATGCTGCACTAACGATTTTTGTATGCGGTGCGTTTGTTAAAAATAGTGTAATTTTCCCCAAAAAAAATGTAACGAGACCCCATCTCTAATTTTTTTAACAAGCGCACCCCATACAAAATATAACCGCAATTGCTCGCATGTTAAAATGTGGAAAAAAACACTTTACACGTTGTAAATTATTGAAAATACATATTTTATTGCATTTTTTGTTATAATATACAGACATGACATAACGTATACATATAATAATGACATATTATGAATCTACCGAGTCTGACGGAAAGAACGATATATAATATGTCTGGGTCATATACTAAAATAAGCCTTAAAAACACGTTTAAACATGATGCGCAAAACAGGTAAAAAATGACCTCAGCACAGGGGCGGGAAAAGCCTCAGCAGCGAAAGGGTTAAAGAGAACACAAACCAGCAGTGAAAGGTTCCCCTAATGCCCTGCCATTCGGTGGTTTCATTCGTCAGGTTTATTCAGGAGAATCCCATAGGCTTCAATGTTAAAAATATTCCCGTTTTAATTCAATATCTAATAAACCATTCATTATTTTAATCTGAGGCAAAAAGTCTATTTATAGATTTTTTTTGCATCTTTTAGGCATATTTATTTTTTTTGTCAATTTTTTTAATCGTTTTTTCTTTTTTCTGTAACAGCCCTCTTTATTATCATTCATTGGATTTTATATGTAAATTTCAGACATTTTCGCTCAGTAGTTTTTTACAAACAGCGTTTCAAACTTTCAAGCGTACTGTTTTTTTTTTTTTTCACTCCGTTCGTCTGCGTGTCGGCTTTTACCGGCGGCTGCTCTGCGCTGTGATCGGCGGCTGCTCTGCGCTGTGATCGGCGGCTGCTTGGGGTTTTTGCGGCAGTTTCTGCGGGTGTTCGCCGAACTGCCTGCTCTCTGAATAGTCGTATGGCACCGAAATGGCACCGTACACCGAAATTCATTGTCCTGTTACATTTCTGGGCCAGATCGACTCTCTTTGAATGACCTTGATAGTTTCAGTGTTCTGCTGCTACTAAAAGATAGTATGTGTGATGTGTGGCGCATCAGCTGTAATTGTGGGACAATAAAGTTAATGTATTTTACCCAGTATAGACAGTGTTATAGGGTCTAAGTACCTTCTTTCTAGTTGCCTAAAGGCTGCTAGGTGGTTTAAGCAGCGTGGAGACCTGCTCTTAGATTCTATTTGTGGTGTGAGTTCGCCCTCTAGCGACCTCTCTTTTAATTGCAAGGATTATAATTCTTATAAATGCAAACATAAGAAAATACTGTATTAAGTTACCGCTGTTGAGCAGAGATAAAACGTGAGTGCTGCGAGTTCGGACAGAGAAATCATACAGGAGGATGTCTCTGTAATAATATATATATATATACATAAAATAATAATGTCCTGTAAAAGTCCAGTGTGGCACAAACGCCCAAAATAGGGTTAAGTAAGTTTGTGCTGTGGCTCCAGATGAACGGAGTCCATACAAATGTCTTTGTGCAAATGTTAGAAAGAGAATCTTGTGCAAAAAGTTATTTAATGCGCGCTGTCCTTATTTTTGTTTTGTTTTTCTTTACCCTGTTCGTCGGCTTTTTATGGCGGCTGGTCAAGCGCAGTGTGTGGCGGATTGTCGGCTTTTTATGGCGGCTGGTCAAGCACAGTGTGTGGCGGATTGTCGGCTTTTTATGGCGGCTGGTCAAGCGCAGTGTGTGGCGGATTGTCGGCTTTTTATGGCGACTGGTCAAGCGCAGTGTGTGGCGGATTGTCGGCTTTTTATGGCGGCTGGTCAAGCACAGTGTGTGGCGGATTGTCGGCTTTTTATGGCGGCTGGTCAAGCGCAGTGTGTTGCGGATTGTCAGCTTTTTATGGCGGCTGGTCAAGAGCAGTGTGTTGCGGATTGTCCGCTTTTTATGGCGACTGGTCGAGCGCAGTGTGTGGCGGATTGTCAGCTTTTTATGGCGACTGGTCGAGCGCAGTGTGTGGTGGATTGTCAGCTTTTTATGGCGGCTGGTCAAGCGCAGTGTGTTGCGGATTGTCCGCTTTTTATGGCGACTGGTCGAGCGCAGTGTGTGGCGGATTGTCGGCTTTTTATGGCGGCTGGTCAAGCGCAGTGTGTGGCGGATTGTCAGCTTTTTATGGCGGCTGGTCAAGCGCAGTATGTGACGGATTGTCAGCTTTTTATGGCGGCTGGTCAAGCTCAGTGTGTGACGGATTGTCGGCTTTTTATGGCGGCTGGTCAAGCACAGTGTGTGGCGGATTGTCGGATTTTTATGGCGGCTGGTCAAGCACAGTGTGTGGCGGATTGTCAGCTTTTTATGGCGGCTGGTCAAGCACAGTGTGTGGCGGATTGTCAGCTTTTTATGGCGGATTGTCAGCTTTTTATGACGGCTGGTCAAGCACAGTGTGTGGCGGATTGTCGGATTTTTATGGCGGCTGGTCAAGCGCAGTGTGTGACGGATTGTCGGCTTTTTATGGCGGCTGGTCAAGCACAGTGTGTGGCGGATTGTCGGATTTTTATGGCGGCTGGTCAAGCACAGTGTGTGGCGGATTGTCAGCTTTTTATGGCGGCTGGTCAAGCACAGTGTGTGGCGGATTGTCAGCTTTTTATGGCGGATTGTCAGCTTTTTATGACGGCTGGTCAAGCACAGTGTGTGGCGGATTGTCGGATTTTTATGGCGGCTGGTCAAGCACAGTGTGTGGCGGATTGTCAGCTTTTTATGGCGGTTGGTCAAGCACAGTGTGTGGCGGATTGTCGGATTTTTATGGCGGCTGGTCAAGCACAGTGTGTGGCGGATTGTCAGCTTTTTATGGCGGCTGGTCAAGCACAGTGTGTGGCGGATTATCAGCTTTTTATGGCGGCTGGTCAAGCACAGTGTGTGGCGGATTGAAACATTGACTTTATGGACGAATAAAGCTTAATACTTGTCCTGGTGCTGGCATATCTACACTGTGGTATATACTGTATATATAAAGGGGCTAATCTCCAGTTTGCTCGGATTGATACGGGAGGTGTAATGTGTGAGTTACAGTGGCGCTGCTCTGCATGAGATGGGGCTTTCTTTCCAGTACAGTTACTTATCACTTCTTGCTTTGATTAATTGTAGCTTTTACTGTTTCTTTTGCCGCACTGTATCTTCTCTTACACATATCATGACATCTAGTGGACAAACTGATAAACTGCATCTTCTGCAGACGTCTGTCTCTATCATTCCTTCCACTGGTTGAGATCTGTTGAGCATACCGCCAAATACAAACTGTGCATGGTCCCCGAGGAGCTTGCAATCTAAGTACCTGGCTGCGTTGAAGTCTTGATCCTTTGGCTACCCTGGCAGGAAAAACACTTGCAGTCCACTCTTTGCCGAGCAGACTCACTCGGTCCCTTCTGCTGTTTGGCAGCCTTGAAGCTGATTCCCTGGACCTGCGTGCACCCCCTGCACCTTGCCGTCTCCTGTGCGGGAGGAGGAGGACCCGCTGCGCTGTGTGACAGGCAGCGTGCAGCCAGCCATAGCTCTACTTTCTCCAGTTAAGGTCCTTCCCCTCCTGTCCTGGATTAGATGAGGGCCCATTCACCAACGTCCTCATTGCATCCGTAGCAGTTACACCACTGATACGCACGTTTTCTGGAAATTGGTCTGGGATAAACATCCTTTTCTTCCTAATTTTTCCCAGATCACATTACAGTTAACGGGTGATAACGGATGCCGCCATGCTGATACACCTTGATAGAGATTCCTCATGGTGTCACTCGCTCTGGTTTGTGTCCAAGGATTGGGCTCGGCACCCATAGCGGACCTCTCCCACAGGCAGCTGACATCTTTTGTCAGCCCTGCCTGCGGGACCTATCCCTGCCCACTGACGTCATTGTGCATGAGCTTCATGATGTCAGAAGCGGGACCCCCATCCACACAAGGATTTACCTATAGGGGTTCTTTGGATGCCCGGGCTGAGACCCAGCGCTAATGCAGTTGTGTACAGTATAGAACAGTTTTTTTCCAGTGCAGAGTGCCAGGCCATACCTATCCCCTACCCTCACAAGCTTGAATATGAACACATCCAGTGAAAAGCCCTCACACCCCCCTGCATTATTAGAATCCTCCAAGGTGGCTGTATCCTCCATGTTTATACACACACATAGATTAATTAAGGCTGATGGACATTGCATGATAAATGCTTCCCGGCAGCATGTAGACTCATTACACGGCATTTAATAGATCCAAAAGGAAGGCCAGGCGAACCACAAGAACTTCCCTGCTGCAACATGTAAATAATACATGTTTCAGGGCAAGACTTATCCATATGTCCCTTTAAACATGGTCCTAGCCCTAATACTCACCCGCTTCCATACTGTGAATAATCCCCAGCAAAATTTTTTTTAGAATGAGGCAATATATTAGAATTACGATATATGTGGATAAAGGATACATTTATAATATAGCCGACTGCAACAGCAGTGACATTGCCGACCAGATCCATTACTATGGTGTATGGGGCCAAGTGCTGCATTCTTTGCATTGCCCGTTAATTGCCTGTCTGGGCGAGGACCTGGTTTTTGTGGGATTTTTTTAGTTGTCAGTTGAGCAGTAGGTAGAATTTTACAGTTAGCGTCGACACCAAACTATCTGATAGTTACAATAACGCAAGTGCTCTGTAGCTCTGACCATGTTAAAGGGACACTCTAGGCTAAAAATCCCCCCTTTTTTTTACATTAAAATATACCTATTCCCTACCTAGTTATTGTGTATGTATTTGTTTTTCATGTAATACTTACCCTAAAAACCACTTGTTTTCAACGGCGTCTTTTTTTTATATATATATATATACTCCCCTCCCTCCTCTTCTGCTCCCGTCCTGAAAATCTTGAACTTGACCAATGGTTTACGTGAGAAGCACGCATGCGCGCCTCTCACGTAAGCCAGCCAATCAGCAGGCTTCCTCTTCTTTGATTAGTGTTACGCGCAAGAGGATGCGCGCAACACTAATCGCAGCCGCAGACTATGCTGGCGGCTCGCTCCCGCCAGCTGGCGACTCTCTCCTGTGCTTTCAGCGCGATGACGTCTTCTACTCAGCACTAGTCGGCAGAAGCTGGAAATATGAATCCCGCTCTGCTGACTGACAGCTGGGAGGGAGGAGTAAAGTCCTCCGCCTCTCTCAGCTGTTTCAGCCGATCGGCTGAGCGGAGGGGGGGGGAAAGGCGAGGGCATACTCAGGGCATCATGACCACCTAATAAAGCTTAGGTGGTCATGTTGCCTAGAGTATCCCTTTAAGTAAAGGACGCGGTAAGTACCTCGAATCGCAAATTACCGCACACTAAGTGATTTTTCCCGTTTCTAGCGGGAGGCAAACGATCTCTTGATCCGGCGCTAGACTCATTTTACCTGGAACGCTAACGGAAAACCATGCTGACACCAGCTGACAGTGCCCAAAGAGTGTATAAACTTCACTTGTGAAATGAGTTGGCGCTGAAGAGGTTAATAAGCTGAGCCAGTGAATCATTGACATAAAAGGTAATTGATACTTTATTTCCCGCTTTAGATTTTGGGCTACAGATAGGGACGTGACCTGTATGTCTGCGTGTGCAATGTAAACCAATCACTTATATTCTGAAAGCGATGAGGATGGCGTTTATGCCCAGACTGGTGACCAGGAGGAGATCTCTCGTGGTGCGGTCAGTTTCTCTAGATCCGTTGTCACCTGAAAATAAATATAAAATCATAGAATTATGTGTTTTGACGGCTGATGGAAAGCTCTCCTCGTGCCTCATCTCCAGACATGTGTGACCTAGACCTCTATATCATTGTCCACACTTATAATAATATCCTAATGATAGTTAGTGCTCTTTATTTATAAAGCGCCAGCATATTCCGCAGCGCTGTGCAACGGTCACAATATAGACAGGGTTACAATACATTGAACAACATTTTGACAAACGAGTACAGGAGGAAACGAAGAATCTGCACCTTTAAAGTGGTTACTTTCATAATGACGCCAACCTTGTGGTTGCCTTCAGTTAAGGTGCGGCAATAAAGTGCAATTTAAAATATTTCATACTATTATGACATTAAGAAAAAAGTGGTGTTTGATACAGCGAGGTTGGCATAGGATCCCGACCCGTTATGTTAATGACTGGAGCCGTTACACATAATGACTCGGCATTAACGGCATCATTGGAATAGGGCCCTATATCGTCTAATGCTACGGTCAGACGAATGCATTATTGGCGTCGTCCGTGAAAAAGTGCGTTCGAACGAATGGACGTATTTTTTCACAGAATACGCGATAGTGGTCATACGATGCACATTTTCGGCCGTGATTTTGTACGGATCATCAATAAAACACTTTTTGTGTCTGGACGTTATGTTGGCCGGACATTAGCAGCGTCTGACGTCTCCTAATCACACACACACGCCGCTATGCGGACGCAGCGCACTCTGTACGTCAGTACTAGCGGTATCACGTCCTTGAAAAATGCGTTCGTTTGCCGCTTGTGTTGCGCAGCCGGACTTTCGTGCGGCCGTATTTCGTATATTGCCCATCATTGGCTGTCATTTTCTGCTACTGCGGCCGTTATAAAGTGCGGCTAAACGCGCGTTCGCACTGCGTTCGTCTGACCCCAGCCTAAATATTAGGCGATAGCAGTGCTGAAACATTTGACAAAATATCTGATTTGGTAATAGTCAGAATCAGACGATGGAGATTAGTGCAGAGTTCCCATATATTTGCCTATTTTCGATATTCAGAACCTTTACATATAATACATTAGAAATATGGCTGAGGGAGATAGGTCGAGGGTTAGATTCGGGCTAGAGTTAGGGTCACAGTTTCTGTGTGTCAGATAATTAGAGCTAGGGTTAGGTTTAGGGCTAGAGTTATGGTTTCTGTATGTCATATGATATGGGTTAGGGATAGGTTTAAGTTAGGGTAAGGGCTAGGGCTACGGTTTCTGTATGTCATATGATTAGGGATAGGTTTAAGTTATGGTTAGGTTTAGGGATAGGTTTAAGTTAGGGTTAGGTATAGGTTTAAGTTATTGTTAGGGTAAGGGCTAGGGTTACGGATTCTGTATGTCATATGGTTAGGGTTAGGTTTAAGTTATGGTTAGGGATAGGTTTAAGTTAGAGATAGGTTTAAGTTATGGTTAGGTTTAGGGGTAGGTTTATGTATGTCTTAGGGTTAGGTTTAAGTTAGTTAGGTTTAGGGATAGGTTTAAGTTATAGTTAGGGTAAGGGGTTGGTTTAAGTTAGGGTTAGGTTTAAGTTATGGTTAGAGTAAGGGTTAGGTTTAAGTTATGGTTAGGGTTAGGGTAAAGGTTAGGTTTAAGTTATGTTAGGGTAAGGGTTAGGTTTAAGTTATGGTAAGGGTTAGGTTTAAGTTATGGTTAGGTTTAGGCTTAGGTTTAAGTTATGGTTAGGGTAAGGGCTAGGTTTAAGTTATGGTTAGGTTTAGGGTTAGGTTTAAGTTATGGTTAGGGTAAGGGCTAGGTTTAAGTTATGGTTAGGGTAAGGGCTAGGTTTAAGTTATGGTTAGGGTAAGGGATATGTTTAAGTTATGTTTATGGGTAGGTTTCTGTATGTCATAGGGTAAGGGCTAGGTTTAAGTTATGGTTAGGTTTAGGGTTAGGTTTAAGTTATGGTTAGGGTAAGGGTTAGGTTTAAGTTAGGGTAAGGGTTAGGTTTAAGTTATGGTTAGGGTAAGGGTTAGGTTTAAGTTAGGGTAAGGGTTAGGTTTAAGTTATGCTTAGGGTAAGGGTTAGGTTTAAGTTATGGTTAGGGTAAGGGTTAGGTTTAAGTTATGGTTAGGGTAAGGGTTCGGTTTAAGTTATGGTTAGGGTAAGGGTTAGGTTTAAGTTATGCTTAGGATAAGGGTTAGGTTTAAGTTATGGTTAGGGTAAGGGTTAGGTTTAAGTTATGGTTAGGGTAAGGGTTAGGTTTAAGTTATGCTTAGGGTAAGGGTTAGGTTTAAGTTATGGTTAGGGTAAGGGTTAGGTTTAAGTTATGCTTAGGGTAAGGGTTAGGTTTAAGTTATGGTTAGGGTAAGGGTTAGGTTTAAGTTATGCTTAGGGTAAGGGTTAGGTTTAAGTTATGCTTAGGGTAAGGGTTAGGTTTAAGTTATGGTTAGGGTAAGGGTTAGGTTTAAGTTATGCTTAGGGTAAGGGTTAGGTTTAGAGTTACTGTTTTTTCCCATTTTTTTACTATTCTGAAATAATCCAGTCTTTTCCGTTTTTATCCAGATCTGAATTTATTTGGAAAGATTTGTTTTTATTTTAATTCGTTTAATTCATTGTATCTGAGTGATGGATATTTAGGTGTGTGACGAGTTATTGCTGGGATAGAGATGTCTGTGATCCTACAGAAAACATTTTGGCTGTTGATCCAGAGATCCAGATGCGAGTGACAGGTGTCTGTGATTGGTCTCGTTAAGTCGGGTGATACTTACTGGATAATTGCAGATTAAAGTGCAGATACTTGGTGTCAGAATCGGTGAATAGCGTAGCTTTGTATTGCCCTTTGTCATCCTCTCCGAGATCACACAACTCGACAGAGTATCCTGACGCCTTGGCGCGCAGCCGGCCTTGGAAACGTTTGTCATTTATGTGAAGTCCGTTATGGGGACTTGCGATGGCCACTGTTTTTTTGGGTGATTCCGTCTCCCAAAAGATGCTGTTAAGTTTTCTACCTTCTTCTATGAACACTGGAAACGAGACGCAGCCGCCGCGGACTCCTGTTATTACACTTCTATTGCTGCTGTCTGAGCTGCCGCCTGCGGACAAACCAGAGAATAATGTCACCGGTACAGGATTACTATCCTAAAGAAACAACTGGAACGGGTAACCTGGGTGAGGAGACATGTACACGACAAAACATTCAGTGAAAAAAATGAAACTCAGTTATGTGAGCTTTGGGATGGAGCGCTGCGGAGGGACAAGACCTCCCGGGGGACAAGAAGCAGCGCATCGAGCAACTTTTCTCACCGCGGGATGAGAGGCGAGTATTGGATTTATTGGGGGGTAAAGGGGGTGCTAAATGATTTAGTAAAAGTTCATTCATTTAGCACCAGTGTTAGGAGTCCCTAAAATGTTGCCTTGTGCACCGCTGCGGTAACTAGCGCTCGCACTTTGTGATACTTTACTTCTCCCAACGTGATTACTGATTGAGCATCCTATACTTAACATGGGAGCGCAAAGTACAATAAGCTTGCGGAAGCTCGTGCAATCACAGAGGCTACTGGAATTTTTAAGGGGTTTAGCGTTAGGAAGGTAATATGGGGGGGCACGCGTTAAAGTCACTTATTCTAGCGTTAAGAGGTTCTAATCTGAATGCTACAGTTATCATTCAGTATGTGATGGAGCCCAGTGAGTATGGTCGATACAGCGTTTCACAGGAGCAATGCAGGGAATGTTGCTTATACTGCAAACTAATTTTGTTTGCAGTTGGGCTCCAGAAGATGCCCCTAAAGTTTTAGCCGTGTGGACATGATGCCTGAGGTGCAAACACGTTTTAAAACCATAGGCAGATAGTGGATCCCCCAAACTAGCACCCTAGATTGCAATATTCAGAGCGCACCGAAATGTCGCCGACTTTCAGTGACCTTTCATTCCCCGCACTTCAGGGCGATTTGGCAATTCTAGTTCTCCGACTCTGCAGTCTATTTAAGAACAACCGCAGGGTCCCCAGAGTGCAGGGAAAACCCGCCGAACACTCACCAAAAACCCGCAGAAGCCTCCACAAAAACCACACCGGAAAAAGGCACCGAACACAGCGCAGAGCAGCCACCAGTAAAAGCCGACACGCTGACGAACGGGGTTAAAAAAAAAATAGTGAATTGAAATGGATGTAGTGCCTGTATGGCGCCACTAGATGGCTCTATTGGCATAGGCAGGAAAATAAAAGGAAATGGACTGTATATAAAAAAAATAGAAATAGGTAGGAGACTCACTGCATGAGAGGACTGTATTGACCAGAAATAGAATAAAAAAGGATAAAAATTATTATTAAGCTAAAAAATACATATGGAACCACAAAAAAAGGTGACATCCGTGAACTTACAAAGGACGTGACTTAATAGTAACATGTGTGCTGCAAGAAGAAAAAAAAAAAACACAAACAATAAGATCAAACAGTGTTAAATGTAATGAACTCTGCAAAAATAGATGATTTGTAGGTGGCTCTAAGGCTAAAACACCACAGATATGGGCTGAACACAATGAGTGAGCAAGGTGCTCTATAAAGGGTGCGGTAATTTGTCCAGATGCTGGAAATAAGGCTCAGTGCTTGATCCTTGTGCTGCAGTTAAAATACTAATCAAAATACAATAAATAAGTGAAAAGAAAAGAAAAAAAAACATTTATTCCTTTAAGTCCATAAAAACTAATAAAAAAAATTAAAGGTGGAAAAATGAAGTGAACAGAAAAAATTGAATAAAAGATAGTGTGTATAAAAATAGTCCATACATAAAAAGAAAAAAAGCTGTTTATACTGGCCAGATTCGAGACGCAGCAGCCGGGCTGTCCAAACAAACGGCAAATCCCCAAAACCGTTTAGATATAAAGATGCAGGTTACAGAGCTGGTGTCCGGCTCTAGCACTCACAATCTTCAGTTTCAGTAAAAGATATTCAGCCAGGGATCGAGTCCTCAATGAAACAGTTGATGGAGGTGGAAGGAAAAAAGGGAAAAAATACAAGGGAGGAATTAAGTGCAGACTGTATCGTCCCAGATAGGAGTGAAAAAATAAGAGATATACTCACATATTCTGGAGCCGATTTAAATAAACGGGCACCAAACAGAAGGCAGATCGGTGGATTTAAATCAAGGGGCACCGATTCCCCAACCTCAGGTCCACATGGCAAATAAAGAGACTCTTTGCTGCAGAATATTATAATGAACGGTTTATTAGTTATTGAATTAAAACCGGAATATTTTTAACATTGAAGTCTATGGGATTCGCCTGAATAAACCTGTCGAATGAAACCACTGAACATCAGGGCTTTTCACTGACATTTCTCTGCTGTTCAATGTGAATAGATTAACCATTGCTTCTCTATGGGGGATTTCACTGACGCCGAACACCACCGTATTTCACTGCCGCTGAACAGCACCGTATGTCATTGCCGCCGAACAGGCACCGGATTTCACTGCCGCCGAACAGGCACCATATTTCACTGCCACGGAACAGGCACCATATTTCACTGCCGCTAAACAGCACCGTATTTCACTGCCGCCGAACAGACACTGTATTTCACTGCTGCCGAACAGCACCGTATTTCACTGCCACTGAGCAGCACCGTATTTCACTGTCGTCAAACAGGCACCGTATTTCACTGCTGCCGAACAGGCATCATATTTGACTGCTGCCGAACAGCACTGTATTTCACTGCCGCCGAACAGGCACCGTATTTCACTGCCACCAAACAGACACTGTATTTCACTGCCGCCAAACAGGCAGCATATTTCACTGCCACCGAACAGGCACCATATTTCACTACCACCGAACAGGCACTGTATTTTACTGCCGCCAAATAGACACCATATTTCACTGCCGTCGAACAGCACCGTATTTCACTGCCGTCAAACTGGCACCATATTTCACTGGCAATTTGCCAAAATTAGGTGAACTGCCTGCTCTCTGAATAGCCGAATGGCCACAAAATGTCACCGTACGCTGCATTTCAGTGTCAAGTTGCATTTCGACGACATTTCGGACCTATCTGAATAACCCCCATAGTGTGTGGCCTGGGAGAGCAGCGCACTGGCAGTAAGTGCAGGGCTTTGCTCCTGTCCTGGAGATAGACAAAGTGAATATGGAGAGATTGCTCTGGCGCTACCCGGGTGTGCTGTGCCTTGAATATATGTGCAAAAAGTGTGTATGACACGTCTGTAAAAGCAAATATTAAAGGCAAATAAAAGCATATAAAAGCAAATATTCCTAATCACATAAATTGTTGTTAAAACTCTTCTTGTAATGTGATAAAATAATGTTTGTGCAAAAATAGTAAAAAGAAAAACATATGTTTTTAAAGTGCACAGTGTTACTGGATCAATTCTCGTTGTTACAAGTTGATGAGCTGAAAGAATGTATAAAATACCACAATAAAACCTTAATATGAGGAGTTAAAGAAGTAAATAGAACCACAGCGCCACCTGGTGGCCAGAGTGCAATGTGCAAGTAGAAATATCAAACAATAAAACAGTAATGACCTGAGTCCTGGTGATATTTGATCGAATAATCCAGTAATGTTCAATCAAACAACAAAATGTGCTTTGTAATAAAGTGCTTTGTGACGGAAAATAACTAGAGCGGTGCCTCTCCACCAGGAATTACTTAGAGCGGTGCCTCTCCACCAAGAATTACTTAGAGCGGTGCCTCTCCACCAGGAATTACTTAGAGCGGTGCCTCTCCACCAAGAATTACTTAGAGCGGTGCCTCTTCACCAAGAATTACTTAGAGCGGTGCCTCTCCACCAGGAATTACTTAGAGCGGTGCCTCTCCACCAAGAATTGCTTAGAGCGGTGCCTCTCCACCAAGAATTGCTTAGAGCGGTGCCTCTCCACCAAGAATTGCTTAGAGCGGTGCCTCTCCACCAAGAATTGCTTAGAGCGGTGCCTCTCCACCAAGAATTGCTTAGAGCGGTGCCTCTCCACCAAGAATTACTTAGAGCGGTGTCTCTTCACCAGGAATTACTTAGAGCGGTGCCTCTCCACCAGGAATTGCTTAGAGCGGTGCCTCTCCACCAGGAATTGCTTAGAGCGGTGCCTCTCCACCAGGAATTACTTGGAGCGGTGCCTCTCCACCAAGAATTGCTTAGAGCGGTGCCTCTCCACCAAGAATTACTTAGAGCGGTGCCTCTCCACCAAGAATTACTTAGAGCGGTGCCTCTTCACCAAGAATTGCTTAGAGCGGTGCCTCTCCACCAGGAATTACTTAGAGCGGTGCCTCTCCACCAAGAATTACTTAGAGCGGTGCCTCTTCACCAAGAATTACTTAGAGCGGTGCCTCTCCACCAAGAATTGCTTAGAGCGGTGCCTCTTCACAAGAATTACTTCGTGCGGCCGTTCGTCGTATGTTCCCCGGCATTGGACGTCATTTGCTGCTAGTACGGCCGTGATTTCGTGCGGCTAAACGCACGTTAAAACTGCTTTCGTCTGACCTTAGCCTAAGTAATTCCTGGTGAAGAGACACCGCTCTAAGTAATTCTTGGTGGAGAGGCACCGCTCTAAGCAATTCTTGGTGGAGAGGCACCGCTCTAAGTAATTCTTGGTGGAGAGACACCGCTCTAAGCAATTCTTGGTGGAGAGGCACCGCTCTAAGTAATTCTTGGTGGAGAGGCACCGCTCTAAGCAATTCCTGGTGGAGAGGCACCGCTCTAAGTAATTCCTGGTGGAGAGGCACCGCTCTAAGCAATTCCTGGTGGAGAGGCACCGCTCTAAGTAATTCTTGGTGGAGAGGCACCGCTCTAAGTAATTCCTGGTGGAGAGGCACCGCTCTAAGTAATTCCTGGTGGAGAGACACCGCTCTAAGTAATTCCTTAGAGCGGTGTCTCTTCACCAGGAATTACTTAGGCTAAGGTCAGACGAAAGCAGTTTTAACGTGCGTTTAGCCGCACGAAATCACGGCCGTACTAGCAGCAAATGACGTCCAATGCCGGGGAACATACGACGAACGGCCGCACGAAAGTTCGTCCGCGCAACGCAAGTGGCCAACGAACGCATTTTTTCGAGAACGTCAAACCGCTACTACTGACGTACAGAGTGCGCTGCGGCCGCATAGCGGCGTGTGTGCGTGATTAGGAGACGTCAGACGCTGCTAATGTCCGGCCAACATAACGTCCAGACTCAAAAAGTGTTTTATTGATGATCCGTACAAAATCACGGACGAAAAGGCGCATCGTATGACCGCTATCGCGTAGTCCGGGGGAAAATACGTACGTTCGTTCGACCGAACTTTTTCACGGACGACGTGAAAAATGCGTTCGTCTGACCCTAGCCTTAGAGCGGTGCCTCTCCACCAAGAATTGCTTAGAGCGGTGCCTCTCCACCAAGAATTACTTAGAGCGGTGCCTCTCCACCAAGAATTCCTTAGAGCGGTGCCTCTCCACCAAGAATTCCTTAGAGCGGTGCCTCTCCACCAAGAATTCCTTAGAGCGGTGCCTCTCCACCAAGAATTACTTAGAGCGGTGCCTCTCCACCAGGAATTGCTTAGAGCGGTGCCTCTCCACCAGGAATTGCTTAGAGCGGTGCCTCTCCACCAGGAATTACTTAGAGCGGTGCCTCTCCACCAAGAATTGTTTAGAGCGGTGCCTCTCCACCAAGAATTACTTAGAGCGGTGCCTCTCCACCAAGAATTGCTTAGAGCGGTGCCTCTCCACCAAGAATTACTTAGAGCGGTGCTTCTCCACCAAGAATTCCTTAGAGCGGTGCCTCTTCACCAAGAATTGCTTAGAGCGGTGCCTCTCCACCAAGAATTGCTTAGAGCGGTGCCTCTCCACCAAGAATTCCTTAGAGCGGTGCCTCTTCACCAAGAATTCCTTAGAGCGGTGCCTCTTCACCAAGAATTGCTTAGAGCGGTGCCTCTCCACCAAGAATTCCTTAGAGCGGTGCCTCTCCACCAAGAATTCCTTAGAGCGGTGCCTCTCCACCAAGAATTACTTAGAGCGGTGCCTCTCCACCAAGAATTACTTAGAGCGGTGCCTCTCCACCAGGAATTGCTTAGAGCGGTGCCTCTCCACCAGGAATTGCTTAGAGCGGTGCCTCTCCACCAGGAATTTCTTAGAGCGGTGCCTCTCCACCAAGAATTGGTTAGAGCGGTGCCTCTCCACCAAGAATTGCTTAGAGCGGTGCCTCCACCAAGAATTACTTAGAGTGGTGCCTCTCCACCAAGAATTGCTTAGAGCGGTGCCTCCACCAAGAATTACTTAGAGCGGTGCCTCTCCACCAAGAACTGCTTAGAGCGGTGCCTCTCCACCAAGAATTGCTTAGAGCGGTGCCTCTCCACCAAGAATTGCTTAGAGCGATGCCTCTCCACCAGGAATTGCTTAGAGCGGTGCCTCTTCACCAAGAATTACTTAGAGCGATGCCTCTCCACCAGGAATTGCTTAGAGCGGTGCCTCTCCACCAGGAATTGCTTAGAGCGATGCCTCTCCACCAGGAATTGCTTAGAGCGGTGCCTCTTCACCAAGAATTACTTAGAGCGATGCCTCTCCACCAGGAATTGCTTAGAGCGGTGCCTCTCCACCAAGAATTACTTAGAGCGGTGCCTCTCCACCAAGAATTGCTGATAATGGCTATTTAGCACCTCGGACACTTATTTGTGAGGCTGCAGTGCCACCCGGTGGTTAAAGTGAGTAATACAGGCAATATTGCTGAGTCTTCAATATCAGTTTAAAAGAGTTGGTGATCGTGGACAGTAAAAATGTCCCTAGGGATCAACCCTAACAGTTCATACAGTTGACCTTAGGTCCCTTATGTAATTTATGGGTGTCCTTTGTGAAACGGTTGGGGGTAGTGCAGTCTCTTTGTGGAGTCCTGTAGGCTTATTCAGAGAGATCCGAAATGTAACCGGACAGTGAAAATCAGCGTTCGGTTACCTTTCCTGGCCATTCGGTTATTCAGAGACCAGGCAATACGCCAAATCCTGGCGAATTGCCTGCACATACGGTGCCTGTTCAAGGGCAGTGAATCCACATAGAGAAGCAATGGTTCGTCTATTCAGAGAAAAAAAACAGCAGTGAAAAGCTGCCGAAATGCCCTGCTGTTCGATGTTTTCATTCGGCAGGTTTATTCAGGAGAATCCCATAGGCTTCAATGTTAAAAATATTCCTGTTTTTATTCAATATCTGATAAACTTCATTATAAAATTCTGCAGCAAAAAGTCTCTTTATTTATAGATTTTTTAGGGTCTTTTAGGCATTTTTCAGGATTTTTTCTGCAAACTTTTTTTTAATTGTTTTTTTCTTTCTGTATCAGTCCTTTTTATTCTCATTCATTGGATTTTATATGTAAATTTCAGACATTTTCGCTCAGTAGTTTTTTCTGCAAACAGCGTTTCACTTTTCAAACTTTCAAGCAAACTGTATTTGGGTTTTTTCCACGTTCGTCTGCTTGTCGGGTTGTTCCGGCGGCTGCTCTGCGCTGTGATCGGCGGCTCGTCGAGTTTTCCAGCGTGTTCAGCGGGGGTTTTGCAGCGGTTTCTGTGGGTTTTCGGTGAGTGTTCGTCGGGTTTGTGGCGTGGTTATTGCTGAATACACCGCAGGGTCGGCAAACTAGAATCGCTAAATCACCCCGAAGTGCGGGGAATGAAAGGTCACCGAACGTGCAGTGACTATTCGGATCTCACTGAGTAACCCTGATTGTGCGCTGGTATCCTCTCTCCCTCGAATAGAATGAGAAAGGTAATTAGCGCACACTGTATTCAGGATTTACCATGAACAGCCATAGTTAAAACGACCCGCTCACGTGATTTGGAGCCTAGAAAGAATGCGGCTCACTTGTCGGGCCTGGGGGTCCATATGGGCGACCTCTCCCCCTCTTGCGCAACAAACTTCAGGGGTCCATCTGACTGAAGAGGCCGGCAGCAGCTGGCGAAACTTATCTCAGAGACCCCCCCCCCCCCATTCTATCTGTGTTCTTTCTCAATGATTTTATGTGTATATAATCCTTTTTATATGTTCCTAATAAACCCTTATCTGATCGTAAGACCCTCTGGCTTTGAGACATTTTTGGCAACCTCGGGAAAAGTGTCACAAAGCAAGGAGATCCCTGCAGAACCCAAGAGGAAACTTCAGACGCCAGGTGCAGACGGCAGAGGTGGAGAGGTCACCCATATGGACCCCCAGGCCCGGCTAGTGAGCCGCATTCTTTCTAGGCTGCAAATCACGTAAGCGGGTCTTTTTATAGCTGTTTATGGTGAATCCTGAATACAGTGTGCAGTATGTACCTTTCTCATTCTATTCGAGGGACTCCACAAAGAGACTGCACTACTCCCAACCAGAGGGAGCCCTCTGGACGCCCATAAATTACATAAGGGACCTAAGGTCAACTGTATGAACTGTTAAGGTTGATCCCTAGGGACATTTTTACTGTCCACGATCACCAACTCTTTTAAACTGATATTGAAGACACAGCAATATTGCCTGTATTACTCACTTTAACCACCGGGTGGCACTGCAGCCTCACAAATAAGTGTCCGAGGTGCTAAATAGCCATTATCAGCAATTCTTGGTGAAGAGGCACCGCTCTAAGTAATTATTGGTGGAGAGGCACCGCTCTAAGTAATTCTTGGTGGAGAGGCACCGCTCTAAGTAATTATTGGTGGAGAGGCACCGCTCTAAGTAATTATTGGTGGAGAGGCACCGCTCTAAGTAATTCTTGGTGGAGAGGCACCGCTCTAAGTAATTCTTGGTGGAGAGGCACCGCTCTAAGCAATTCTTGGTGGAGAGGCACCGCTCTAAGCAATTCTTGGTGGAGAGGCACCGCTCTAAGTAATTCTTGGTGGAGAGGCACCGCTCTAAGCAATTCTTGGTGGAGAGGCACCGCTCTAAGCAATTCTTGGTGGAGAGGCACCGCTCTTAAGTAATTCTTGGTGGAGAGGCACCGCTCTAAGTAATTCTTGGTGAAGAGGCACCGCTCTAAGTAATTTTTGGTGGAGAGGCACCGCTCTAAGTAATTCTTGGTGGAGAGGCACCGCTCTAAGTAATTCTTGGTGGAGAGGCACCGCTCTAAGTAATTCTTGGTGGAGAGGCACCGCTCTAAGTAATTCTTGGTGGAGAGGCACCGCTCTAAGCAATTCTTGGTGGAGAGGCACCGCTCTAAGCAATTCTTGGTGGAGAGGCACCGTTCTAAGTAATTCTTGGTGAAGAGGCACCGCTCTAAGTAATTCTTGGTGGAGAGGCACCGCTGTATGCAATTCTTGGTGGAGAGGCACCGATCTAAGCAATTCTTGGTGAAGAGGCACCGCTCTAAGTAATTCTTGGTGGAGAGGCACCGCTCTAAGTAATTCTTGGTGGAGAGGCATCGCTCTAAGCAATTCTTGGTGGAGAGCACCGCTCTAAGCAATTCTTGGTGGAGAGGCACCGCTCTAAGCAATTCTTGGTGGAGAGGCACCGCTCTAAGCAATCTTGGTGGAGAGGCACCGCTCTAAGCAATTCTTGGTGAGAGGCACCGCTCTAAGCAATTCTTGGTGGAGAGGCACCGCTCTAAGCAATTCGTGGTGGAGAGGCACCGCTCTAAGCAATTCCTGGTGGAGAGGCACCGCTCTAAGTAATTCTTGGTGGAGAGGCACCGCTCTAAGCAATTCTTGGTGGAGAGGCACCGCTCTAAGCAATTCTTGGTGGAGAGGCACCGCTCTAAGTAATTCTTGGTGGAGAGGCACCGCTCTAAGTAATTATTGGTGGAGAGGCACCGCTCTAAGTAATTATTGGTGGAGAGGCACCGCTCTAAGTAATTATTGGTGGAGAGGCACCGCTCTAAGTAATTCTTGGTGGAGAGGCACCGCTCTAAGCAATTCTTGGTGGAGAGGCACCGCTCTAAGTAATTCTTGGTGGAGAGGCACCGCTCTAAGCAATTCTTGGTGGAGAGGCACCGCTCTAAGCAATTCTTGGTGGAGAGGCACCGCTCTAAGCAATTCTTGGTGGAGAGGCACCGCTCTAAGCAATTGTTGGTGGAGAGGCACCGCTCTAAGCAATTCTTGGTGGAGAGGCACCGCTCTAAGCAATTCTGGTGGAGAGGCACCGCTCTAAGTAATTCTTGTGGAGAGGCACCGCTCTAAGCAATTCTTGTGAGAGGCACCGCTCTAAGCAATTCTTGGTGGAGAGGCACCGCTCTAAGCAATTCTTGGTGGAGAGGCACCGCTCTAAGCAATTCTTGGTGGGAGGCACCGCTCTAAGAATTCTTGGTGGAGAGGCACCGCTCTAAGCATTCTTGGTGGAGAGGCACGCTCTAAGCAATTCTTGGTGGAGAGGCACCGTCTAAGCAATTCTTGGTGGAGAGGCACCGCTCTAAGCAATTCCTGGTGGAGAGGCACCGCTCTAAGCAATTCTTGGTGGAGAGGCACCGCTCTAAGTAATTCTTGGTGGAGAGGCACCGCTCTAAGCAATTCTTGGTGGAGAGGCACCGCTCTAAGCAATTCCTGGTGGAGAGGCACCGCTCTAAGTAATTCTTGGTGGAGAGGCACCGCTCAATGTAATTCCTGGTGGAGAGGCACCGCTCTAAGCAATTCTTGGTGAAGAGGCACCGCGCTAAGCAATTCTTGGTGGAGAGGCACCGCTCTAAGTAATTCTTGGTGGAGAGGCACCGCTCTAAGCAATTCTTGGTGGAGAGGCACCGCTCTAAGCAATTCTTGGTGGAGAGGCACCGCTCTAAGTAATTCTTGGTGGAGAGGCACCGCTCTAAGTAATTCTTGGTGGAGAGGCACCGCTCTAAATTCTTGGTGGAGAGGCACCGCTCTAAGTAATTCTTGGTGGAGAGGCACCGCTCTAAGCAATTCTTGGTGGAGAGGCACCGCTCTAAGTAATTCTTGGTGGAGAGGCACCGCTCTAAGTAATTCTTGGTGGAGAGGCACCGCTCTAAGTAATTCTTGGTGGAGAGGCACCGCTCTAAGCAATTCTTGGTGGAAGGCACCGCTCTAAGCAATTCTTGGTGGAGAGGCACTGCTCTAAGCAATTCTTGGTGGAGAGGCACCGCTCTAAGCAATTCTTGTGGAGAGGCACCGCTCTAAGCAATTCTTGGTGGAGAGGCACCGCTCTAAGTAATTCCTGGTGGAGAGGCACCGCTCTAAGCAACTCTTGGTGGAGAGGCACCGCTCTAAGCATTCCTGGTGGAGAGGCACCGCTCTAAGCAATTCTGGTGGAGAGGCACCGCTCTAAGCATTCTTGGTGGAGAGGCACCGCTCTAAGCAATTCTTGGTGGAGAGGCACCGCTCTAAGCAATTCCTGGTGGAGAGGCACCGCTCTAAGTAATTCTGGTGGAGAGGCACCGCTCTAAGCAATTCTTGTGGAGAGGCACCGCTCTAAGCAATTCTTGGTGGAGAGGCACCGCTCTAAGCAATTCTTGGTGGAGAGGCACCGCTCTAAGTAATTCTTGGTGGAGAGGCACCGCTCTAAGTAATTCTTGGTGGAGAGGCACCGCTCTAAGCAATTCTTGGTGGAGAGGCACCGCTCTAAGCAATTCCTGGTGGAGAGGCACCACTCTAAGCAATTCCTGGTGGAGAGGCACCGCTCTAAGCAATTCTTGGTGGAGAGGCACCGCTCTAAGTAATTCTTGGTGGAGAGGCACCGCTCTAAGTAATTCTTGGTGGAGAGGCATCACTCTAAGCAATTCTTGGTGGAGAGGCACCACTCTAAGCAATTCTTGGTGGAGAGGCATCACTCTAAGCAATTCCTGGTGGAGAGGCACCGCTCTAAGTAATTCTTGGTGGAGAGGCACCGCTCTAAGCAATTCCTGGTGGAGAGGCACCGCTCTAAGTAATTCTTGGTGGAGAGGCACCGTTCTAAGTAATTCCTGGTGGAGAGGCACCGCTCTAAGCAATTCTTGGTGGAGAGGCACCGTTCTAAGTAATTCCTGGTGGAGAGGCACCGCTCTAGTTATTTTCCGGCACAAAGCACTTTATTACAAAGCACATTTTGTTGTTTGATTGAACATTACTGGATTATTCGATCAAATATCACCAGGACTCAGGTCATTACTGTTTTATTGTTTGATATTTCTACTTGCACATTGCACTCTGGCCACCAGGTGGCGCTGTGGTTCTATTTACTTCTTTAACTCCTTATATTAAGGTTTTATTGATGTATTTTATACAATCTTTCAGCTCATCAACTTGTAACAACGAGAATTGATCCAGTAACACTGTGCACTTTAAAAACCTTATCAGGACGATTCAGAAAGAGGTGAAAACCTTGAGAATGACTGGAGAATTGAAAATTCTTGGTCAAAATAGCCAAACCAGAAACATTCTCCCATTTATCTCACTTTCCAAATTGGCTATTTGGTTAGATTCTACTAGCAATTCTCACGGTTTTCACCTCTCTCTGAATAGCCCTGCATTTTTTTTAAGGAAGTCCAATATTTTTGCACAAACACGTATTATTTTATCACATTACAAGAAGAGTTTGAACAATAAATTCTGTTATTAAGAATATTTGCCTTTTATATGCTTTTATTTGCCTTTAATATTTGCTTTTACAGACGTGTCATACGCACTTTTTGCACATATAATCCCGGGTAGCATCAGAGGAATGTCTCCATATTCACGTTATAAAACCAGCTGTTAATGTGACATGTCTCCGGGTCATCCTGCACGGGGACCAGACCTGCAGTAACTCCACTTAGCCAGCAGGTGGCGACATCTCCCTGTCTCATAAGTTATTACAGTGAGGAACACACTGGGAAAATTCCCAAATATTTATTACTGGAAAATGATTTTGAAAAAAAAGAACATTGGATATTGTCTGGGAAAATCTTTTGGCAGTGAAGGGGTTAACCCAAAATCAATATTTCTATTTGTAGATTCTGAGCGCATATGATAAAATGTTTGTTGCATTGCAGGAAGTACGGCTGGCCACGAGTCTTACGTTACCGCCCAGGATTAATGGGAGTTGTGCCGGTAACTGTCTGTGTGATTGGATTAATCCGGCCAATCGTGATCCAGCGAGCGGCGCTGCCATATCATAGTTTTATGCCCAAATACAAATGTCTAATTCAGGGTAAACAGCTGTGGATCGTTCTTCATTCGCGGCCACTCACCAGGATGACAGTATAGAGGTTATTCAGAGAGCATTTCGATGCTCTCTCCTTTCCCGCACTACAGGGAATCAAATTCCCTGACCCCGCGGTGAATTCAGCACTCACTGCCGGGTCCCCGGAGTGCAGGGAAAAGGCACCGAAAAACGACTGAAATTATTTTATCCGATCCGATAAGCCTCCAGGAAACCAACGGAAAACATCAGATCCAATAAGCTGCCGCAAACCTGCCGAATGCGTTCGGAAAAAGCCGACAATCCGCCGAACAGCTACTGGAAAAAGCCAACTAGCTGACGAACGGGGGTAATAATAAAAACACACCGCAACTTTTCGAACCTCTTTTCAGAAAAAAACTACTGCATAAAAGTGCCTGACAATTACATGTAAGATCCTATGAATAATAAAAAAAGGTGTATTGCAGGAAAAAAAAGCTATTTAACCATTTCACTGCTGAGGACATGTGGGGAACATCCTCATTGACTCCCGCTGTATGCGGAGGAAGTTCCCCACACGTCATCTGCAAGTGGGAGCCCTGGGAGAGATACTCACCTCTCTCTCCGGGGTCCCGCGGCGTTCAGGGAAGTCAGATGCCGAATTTAAGCCCCTCCCGATGTCAATGACGTTATTGCGCCATGCGTGATGATGTCATTTTCAGGCGACCCCCCCAGCAATTCTGGGAGATCGCCTGAAAGGGAGGGGGGATCCTTTCGGACCCCTCTCCCGATCGGGAGGTACCAGCGCTTCAAGCCAGGCACCGCTTAAAAGGGGAGAGTCTCCCCTTTTAAGCGGTGCCTGGCTTTAACCCCTCAGGCACCGGGCCGCGATGCGGCGCTATCTGGCATCATATCACGGCCTAGCTCCGGTGGGGGCCGCCATTTTGGATGGCGGCTCGACCTCCGGGTTCCCCCTCGCTTCGCGATGACATCAGTGAGCCGGGGAACCCCCTAGCTGCCCAGACAAGTAAATCTCCTGGTTTGTTTGAACCCCCATATCTCCAGAACGGTGGCAGCTAGGGGGTCATGGAGGGTATCATTCGAAATTCCTTTCAAATCATACCAAACATGACTATGTTAAAAGTAAAAAAATAAAATAATTTAATAAAAAATAAAATAAAAATGTGTTTTTATTAATGCAGCAATTATTAAGTGAACAATGATGCTGCACTAATGATTTTTTTCTATGGGGTGCATTTGCTAAAAATCACGTAATCCCCCAAAAAATGTAACGAGTCCCCATTTCAAATTTTTTTAACAAGCGCAGCTCATAGAAAGTATAACCGCAAACGTTCATATGATAAAATGTGAAACAAAAACACTTTACACGCTGTAGATGATTAAAAATTCAATTTTTACTGCATTTTTTGTCATAATATACAGGCAGGACATGAAGTATACATATAATAATGATATATTATGAATCTGCTGAGTCTGCCGGAAAGAACGATATATAATATGTCTGGGTCATATAATAAAATAAGCCTTCAAAATGCGTTTAAACATGATGAGCGAAAGCGGTAAAAATGAGCTCAGCACACAGCGGTGAAATGGCTCAGCAGTGAAGGGGTTAAAAAATTATTATGAAAAATCTATAAATAAAGAGACTCTTTACTGCAGAATATAATATTAAACGGTTTATTAGATATTGGATTAAAACGGGAATATTTTTAACATTGAAGCCTATGGGATTAAACCTGTCGCTCAAGCATCGTATTTAACTGCTGCCGAACAGTCACCGTATTACACTGCCGCCGAACAGGCACCATATTTCATTGCCGCCAAACAGGCACCGTATTTTACTGCCGCTGAACAGGCACCATATTTCACTGCCGCTGAACAGGCACCGTATTTCACTGCCGCCGAACAGACACCATATTTCACTGCCGCCGAACAGGCACAATATTTCACTGGCAATTCACCAATATTTGGCAAATTGCCTGCTCTCTGAATAGCCGAATGGCCTCAAAAATGCAGCGTACGGGGAAACACAGCGTTTGGTGCGATTTCGGGGTCAGTTCGGCTCTCGTTGAATAACCCTGTATGTGTTGTTTTTATTTTGGGTGGTGACTAGAGTTTTTATATATCATAAAAATCCAAATACACGGTGTCTCTGGCTCATCGTCGTGTCCCCCGGGGTTATGATTTGCAGCTGCATGTGTTTCTGCATCACAGAGTTTCAGCACCGCACGTTTTCTTCTCTTGTGACACATTTCACAGCTTACAACATATTACAGTGTGTACTTAAGTGGGGGAGAAAATATATATATATATTTAAAGTGGGTTGTTTTATCAGGTCGTTGTGGTTATTGATTTTCAGTGTTTGTGCAGAGTTTCAGGGAACGCACAATGCCATGTGTTCCTGGCGTCACACGTTTCTGTGATGTGGCAGCTTGTGTTGTAGCGATGTGTCACCGGCTCACTCACCATAATGATAGAATTATATTAATTTGATTATTTTTGGTAAATAATAATTCCATATATGGTTACTCGTCCTCCAGAGCTTTTTGTTTTGTGCAGTCGGTATGCACACCCCCGGTTTGTCGTGAGAGACTCTTCACACATAAACTGCTGATGTGAATTTCCAGGGATGATCTACAAAGTGTGAGCTGGTAATCTTATCTGATTGGTCACCCTGCTGTAAACTCCCTCTCCCCCTCCGGGGGGGGCTCACTGGGCTGATTGAACCATCCAGATGCAGGGCTTAGCCCCACCCAGACCCCCAGCTCGTGCTTCCTGGGCTTGGAGACTTTTGGGTAACAGCCCCATCCAGTATTATTATTTTTTATTTATAAAGCACCAGCATATTCCGCAGCGCTGTACAATAGACACAGTATAGACAGGGTTACAATACATTGTACAACATTTGACAACCAGTACAGGAGGAGATGAGGCCCTATTCCTGTAGGAACTCACAATCTAGAAGGGTTGGGGTTGGAAATAGGGATGAGCCGAACACTCCCCGAGTTCGGTTCGAGCCCGAACCCGAACTTCCCATTTGTTCGGGTTCAAACCCGAACTCGAACCCAATGCAAGTCAATGGGGCTGAAAATTCAGTTTTTAGAGTGCCCTCCAAGAGGGCATATACAGTTGTGTTCAGAATGATTCAACCCCCACTGAAATTGAGTGTTTTGGCCAGTTTGACATTGATTTTGATCATTCAGTCATCTTGCTTACAATTAAATCAAAGAGGCACGTGTAGGTCAGACAAATATAACATAACATTTATAATGAAATAACCACAAATGTCTTTTCTGTGCTCACATCATTATCAGTTTTATTCAACCCCCAAGTGACATTCAATCTTAGTACTTAGTACAACATCCTTTTACAGTTATAACAGCTTTTAAACGTGAAGCATAGCTTGACACAAGTGTCTTGCAGCGATCTACGGGTATCTTCGCCCATTCGTCATGGGCAAAAGCCTCCAGTTCAGTCACATTCTTAGGCTTGCGCACTGCAACTGCTTTCTTTAAGTCCCACCAGAGGTTCTCAATCGGATTTAAGTCAGGTGACTGTGATGGCCACTCCAAAATGTTCCAGCCTTTAATCTGCAACCATGCTCTAGTGGACTTGGAGGTATGCTTGGGATCATTGTCCTGTTGAAAGGTCCAACGTCTCCCAAGCCTCAGGTTTGTGACGGACTGCATCACATTGTCATCCAATATCTCCTGGTACTGAAGAGAATTCATGGTACCTTGCACACGCTGAAGCTTCCCTGTACCTGATTGAAAACACTTGAATGAACCTCTGTTCTTCAGAGTGGTAGTCTTTAAGGGGTTGAATAATTGTGTCAATGAAGAATTCACAAAAGAAACATTTACTACTGTATTACAAAACCAATTGATGTCATTTTAGTTGCATATGGTTCTTTAAAAAGTCCTTGTAGGATTTCATTCTGAATACAATTACAAATGTCACTAAATTCCCTAAAACCCTTTACAGCATTGGGGGTTGAATAATTTTGAACACAACTGTATGCTACATATTTGCCATAAAAGGTGTATGGGGGTCCGGGTAGTGCCCTGGGTTACAGGAAACAAGAACAAAAAGTAGAAAAAAAAAAAACGTTTTTAAAGGGACAGTGAGTTTTCCATGAAATAAGGGTTAAGATTAAGAATAAAAGCATCAAATATCGTGCCTAGGAGGTCCCCATAACCTGCCCGTGAAGTGGCGGATTTCTAGGATGTATAGAAACACTTAAAAACAAAAAAATGACGTTTCATATGACGGTAAATGCTTTTCCTTAAGGCTAGGGTCAGACTGAGGCAGTGCGAACGCGCGTGCAGCCGCACTTAATCACGGCCGCACTAGCAGCAGATGCCGGGCAATGACGGCCAATATACGAAGTACGGTCGCACAAAAGTCCGGCTGCGCAACGCAAGTGGAAAATGAACGCATTTTTTCGAGAACGTGAAACCGCAGGTACTGACGTACAGAGTGCGCTGTGTCCGCTAGCGGCGTGTGTGTGTGATTAGGAGACGTCAGACGCTGCTAATGTCCGGCCAACATAACGTCCAGACACAAAAAGAGTTTTATTGATGATCCGTACAAAATCACGGACGAAAATGCGCATAGTATGACCACTATCACGTATTCTGTGAAAAAATGCGTCCATTCGTTCGAACGCACTTTTTCACAGACAACATAAAAATGCGTTCGTCTGACCCTAGCCTTAATCTATCCATAAACAACTGCTTGGGGCGGCAGTCTGTATGAAAAGAGGAGACATTTTCGTACACGCAGAACAAGTTTACTAATTTTTTTGGCTAAATTATTGTGAAATATATGCAGGCTTTGGATGAAAGTAACAATAGGTGCTTTAAAATTGGTCCTTTAGCGTCCCCAACAGTGCCGTCACACCGTAACCCCTCTGAGGATATGAATCTGATACAGGCATCAGTGGCAGTGCACCCAAATATTGTGCTTTTGGTGCCAGGCCTGCAAGTACTATCATACAGTAACCCCTCTGTGGTATTGTGGAAGAATGCAGGGGTGGACCATATGGTCCTATATTGAAAAGATATGATTCTGGTCAAGGCGTCAGTGCACCCAGATATTGTGCCTTTGGTGCAAGACTGCCAGGCCAGCAAGTATCATCATACAGTAACCCCTCTGTGGCGTTGTGGAAGAATGCAGGGGTGGACCTTGCGGTCCTATATTAAAAAGTTTTTGATCTGGTAATGGGCATCAGTGCACCCAGATATTGTGCCTTTAATGCCAGGCCAGCAAGTATCATCATACAGTAACCCCTCTGTGGTATTGTGGAAGAGTGCAGGGCTGGACCCTGCTGTTCAAAAAATTAAAATGATTTAAATCTGGCACAGGCGTCAGTGCAGCCAAATATTGTGCCTTTCATGGCAGCAAGTGCATTCACACCGTAACCCTTTTGTGGTATTGTGGAAGAGTTCAGTGCTGGAGGTTTTGTGCATGCAGAAGACATACCCGATCTATTCCGTTACTTCGGCATCAGGGGATTGATAGCTGCTGATCCAGGACTGATTCATTTTTATAAATGTCAGCCGGTCTACAGAGTCGGTGGACAGACGCACTCTTTTGACTGTGACAAAACCTCCAGCGGCACTGAACATCCCTTCGGAAAGCACGCTAGATGAAGTGCAACCTAGTAGCTGCATAGCATATTGGCTAAGTTCTGGCCAGTTATCCAATCTCAACACCCAGTAAGCCAGTGGATCATCTGCTGGAAAGGTATTCAGGTCTGCCCTTGCCTCTAGGTAGTCCTGCACCATATGGTGAAGACACTGGCAATGGGTGAATACATTTGACCGTCCCTGGGCATCGAGGACTAAAAAAAATTAAAAAAGCATCAGTCAAGCGGCCCTGGCCTTCACCACTATTCCTCTGATCACCCGCAGCCTCAGAAGCACGTGTGTCAGGACTTGGTAATCTACCAGTGCCTGGAAAGGTGTTACACAAGTGTTGCTTTAGAGCGTCCACAAGTTTTTTCATCCTGTGCTCCCTCTGTGCGGGCAGGATGAGCTCTGCAACTTTCCCCTTGTATCGTGGATCAAGAAGAGTTGCCAACCAGTAATGATCCCTCTCCTTGATAGCACGAATCCTGGGGTCCTTTAGCAGGCTTTGCATCATTAGGGAGCCCATGCAGCGTAGGTTGGAGGTGGCATTGGCTTCTGAGTCTTCCTGGTCAATGAGGATGACCATATTGTGCACTTCCTCCTCCCAGCCACGCACTAGCCCTTCTGTTTCTGGGCACACAAAGCCCTCCCTTGAGGAATCCCCTCCTTCAATGCCCCCACTACTTAAATATTCCTCCTCCTCCTGTCTGATCTGAGTAGGACCCGCTGGAATGCTGTCTGCGGAAAGACTGGGGCCTTGAGAGCTAGGGAAGGCCTCCTCTTCCTCCCGCTGCTCTGCCTCTAGAGCCACATCTATAATTCCCCGCAGAGTGTGCTCCAGCAGGAACACTAAAGGAATTGTGTCACTGATGCATGCACTGTCCCTGCTCACCATCCTCATTGCCTCCTCAAATGGTGACAGTACATTGCATGCATCCTTGATCATCAGCCACTGCGGGGGGGGGGGGAAACAAGTTGACCTGAACCTGTCCTTGTGCCATACTCACACAGGTACTCGTTGATGGCCCTCTGCTGCTTGTGCAGACGCTGCAGCATTGCTAATGTCGAGTTCCACCTGGTGGGCATGTCACAGATCAGACGGTTTGTGGGAAGGTGGAATTCTCTTTGAATTTCTGCCAGGCGAACGCTTGCTGGGAATGACCGTTTGAAGTGGCTGCAGACTTTTCTGGCCTGGATGAGAAGCTCTGGCAGCCCTGGGTACTTGGTTAGGAAACGCTGTACCACCAGATTTAGGACGTGTGCTAGGCATGGTACATGCGTCAGTTTACCCTTGCGTAGGGCGGAGAGAAGGTTGCTGCCATTATGCAGACGATCATTCCCAGCTCAAGCTGGCATGGTGCTAACCATCTCTGCACCTGCCCCTGCAGAGCTGACAAAAGTTCTGACCCGGTGTGGCTCCTGTCCCCTAAACAAACCAGCTCAAGCACAGTATGGCATCTTTTTGCTTGAGCCATTGCATAGACCCTGTCAGGCGTCGGTTTAACTGCCACTTCGCCAGAGACAGAAGGAGGAGGAGGAAGAGGTGGGGGTGGTGGAGCAGACAGACCTCATACTAGCAGCTTTCTGGAGGCGTAGTGGATGAACAAGCTCCAGCACAGAGCCCCGTCTTGGATCACTCCCAGCTGCAATCAGAGTTACCCAGTGTGCCGTGAAGGAAATGTAACGACCCTGTCCATGCTTGCTGGACCACGTGTCTAAAGTCACATGCACCTTGCTGCTGACTGCCTTTCCCAATGACTGGATAACATTGTCTTCCATGTGCTGGTATTGTGCTGGAATGGCCTTGCTTTGAAAGTAATGGCGTTTTGGGACCTGCCACTGTGGTACAGCACATTCAGCAAATTCACGGAAGGGAGCAGAGTCCATCAGCTGGAAAGGCAGCAGCTGCAATGCGAGTAATTTTGCTAAACTGGCATTTAGACGCTGTGCTTGGGGATGGTTGGGACTATATTTTTTCTTTCGCTGCAGCAGCTGCGGCAACGTAATCTGACTGTGTAAATCTTCAGATACTGGGATGATGTCACATTGTGAGGAAGGACCTGGTACATCCATTACTGTAGCATCATCCTTGTCGGTGGAGGTTGTAGGCAATGACATGGCAGGACATACAGTGGGGGTAGACAGTGGCGTAGCGTGGGGGGCCAGGGGGGCCGTGGCCCCGGCGCAATTTTATTAGGGGCGCATTTTTTTTTTAAACAACAAATTGCGCCCCTAATACTCTCCAGCAGCTTGGGTTTACTCGGCCAGAGGTGTCTGCTCGGTCCACCGAGTCCGGAAGTGAGGAGCAGGACATCCTTCCCTGACTCCTTCTTCCTGTTGAACGTCATTGGCTGATGTGAGTCACGTGACACGAGAGAGGCTGCTGTGGCGCGGGAAGGAGCTGCCTGCCGAGCAGGAGGCTACCCAAGGTACCTGTGTGATCACACACAGTGTGAGGCCAATAGAATAGCACTGCCTGTGTGCCCGCCAGCAGCCCAGACTCAGTGTAGCAGAGAGGAGAGAGACTGGCTGGGAAACAGAAGGCAGCCAATGAGGATGGAGCAGCTGCCCTCAGCCCCCCAGAAGCTGCAGGACCAAAAGGAGCCACAGGAACTGCACCAGAAGTTTCCATGTCTAATTGCCCAACGTGCTCCTGCTGGAGAGTGAGGAGCAGAGAAACATCACACCGGGCTGCCAGGAGGTGAGTTGTTATCTGCCCATGCTCTGCCCCTCCTCTCCTTCACTGTAAGCTTCTTCTTTTTTCATCTCTGTAGCTGCCAAGAGACCCCCCCCCCCCTCATCCTGCAGTATAACATGTGAGGGGTCTCCTGTGTGCAGACAGACATTGCTCCTTTATAACCCCTGCAAAGCCAGGGACCTGAGCAGCACAGTACATGCACTTTCTTTTAGTTATCCCTCCTGCTGCCCTGAAAAATAGTTTCCCATGATTTCTGTAAGTATTGTATCCACTATCTGCCTTCATCCCCAGCTTAAATATTATTGCAGTACAAATTAATTGTCCTGGTGCAAAGTTCCTGGTTCCCAGTCTTTGATTAAAAAAAAACCAAATATATACAGTGTGTGTGTATATCTATATATATGTGCTGCATTTGCATATGCCAATGTGTGAGGTGATATATACAGTGTATATATAGGACTTTTATCTGTGTGCAATGTACAACTTGTATGTCTGTGCTGTGTGTACATTTTGTACTTGTGCTGTGTTTATATCAATGTGTACAGGTTGGGCTGCCCTAATTCTGAGTTCTGTACAGCAGCAGAAATAAACTGGCTGGCGCTGCTCATTGTGTCTCTTGCATGTGCTGCACAGTGTGTCTTGTTTCTACTGTAAGCCAAAATAAACTATTTACAAGCAATCTCAAATTCTGATTTACACTCACTGGCCACTTTATTAGGTACCCCTTGCTAGTGCCAGGTTCGACCCCTTTTGCCTTAATTCTTCATGGCATGGATTCACAAGGTGTTGGAAGCATTCCTCAGAGAGGGCGCTGTCAACCCATGCTACGCCACTGGGGGTAGAGACAGATGAGGAGGAGGACCTACGCAAAGTTTTGCGCCAACGGGATTTGTGGCACTTGTTCATATGTCGCCTCAAGCACGTGGTACCCAAGTGTCCGGTATCTTTCCCACGCTTAAGCCTCATCTGACATAGATTACAAATAGCAACGCTGCGCTCTACTGCACATTTCTTAAAGAACTCCCAGACAACAGACTTCCTGCATGTGTTCTTTGAGACAACAGCACTCTGCACCGGAGCAGCTCTGACATGTGATGCCTTGGACTGGCTAGTGCTGCGGTTGGTCACAGAGGATGTTGTGCCTCGTGTTTGCTGTGCCTCCTCCCCCTCCTCCTCACTTGATTCCTCTGTTCGATCTGGCACCCAGGTGGAGTCAGTGACCTCATCATCATTGTCATCTTCACCCCCTATCTCCTCGTCACTGGAGCCAACTTGGCAGTATGCTGCAGCTGCTGGGGCAACATGAGTGCCAGTTATTTGTGTGTCATCACTGGCACCCCCTTCCTCTAGGTTGATTATACTCCCTTGCTCAACCTCAGAGATTGAATCAGAGCACTGTACTTGCTGCGCATCCTCAAGCAGCATGTCACTCTCATTGTAGTCAAACAATTCAGCTGACTCCTCCGTGTGTGATAGCGAGGCTACGGCAGGAGTAGCTGTGGACATGGAGGCTGCATTAGATGCTTTGGCAGCTGAGGTGGACTGTAAAGCACTAGAAGCCTGGCTGGCAGAGGACTCGGAGGATGAGGATGGCCTGGTTAGCCAATCCACCAAGTCCTCTGTATGTTGCTGCTGCTTAAGACGTCCAGCACCAGTTAGAAAGGACAAGCGTGCCCTGCAGAGGATGCACCACGTCCACCACGACCAGAGGCACAGCCTCCCGACACAGGGGCTGCTTGCCCTCTTATCTGTGTCTGGGAGCGTCTGCCTGTCCTTTTTGTTCTTTCAGACATGGTGAGTGATATATAGATTAAATATATACAGAACTCTGATTCAACTCTGGTATAAAGATTTAAAGAACTCTGGTATAACTCAGTGAGACACACTGATAGCTGGCAGCCAGTGACAAGAGACAGATCACCTAAATTCACAAATGTTTTGTAGAAATTAGTGAGCCCCGAAATACAGCGTGGTACTGGATGCGTGACGAGACACAGATCCCTCAATTCACAAATGTTTTGTAGAAGTTTGTGACCCCCAAAATACTTGCTGGCACAGTGACAAGAGACAGATCACCTCAATTCACAAATGTTTTAAAGAAATTAGTGAGCCCCAAAATACAGCGTGGTACTGGATGTGTGACGAGACACAGATCACCTCAATTCCCAAATGTTTTGTAGACATTAGTGAGCCCCAAAATAATGCGTGGTACTGGTTTTGTGACAAGAGACAGATCACCTCAATTCCCAAATGTTTTGTAGAAATTAGTGAGCCCCAAAATACAGCGTGGTACTGGATGTGTGACGAGACACAGATCACCTCAATTCACAAATGTTTTGTAGAAATTAGTGAGCCCCAAAATAATGGGACAGATCACCTCAATTCACAAATGTTTTGTAGAAATTAGTGACCCCCAAAATACTGTGTGGTACTGGCTGTGTGACAAGACACAGATCACCTCAATTCACAATTGTTTTAAAGAAAGTTGCAAACCCCAAAAAAACGTGCTGGCACAGTGACAAGACACACATCACCTAAATTCCCTGATATTTGATAGAAATGAGACCCCCCCAGTAGCGTGGCAGACCGGCAGTAACAAGACACAACTATCTCCTTTGAAATCTCCTCTGAAATGCGTGCAGAATTGGCGCGTGGAAACGTTATATAGTGTGCTGCGGGACTTAGCTCTGTGAGCCCATGATTGGGAAAAATTTGCCCAATCAGGACTCTGAGCGGTGATTGGCATAGTGTTGAACCTGTCTTGCACCAGACCTGTGGTCAGGTGCAAGGCTGTAGCCAATTACGAGCTTCAGGCCAGTGGGAAAATGCATTGTGGACCATTGTGGTCGAACATGCGGCGAACACCCGGAAATGTTCGGTGTTCGCGATCTCATCGAACAGGCCAAGTTCGGGAACATCCCTAGTTGGAAATAGGAGGAGAGGACTGCAAGGTGAGAGTGATTGATGGTTGCGTCAGTGAGTCGGGGGGGGGGTCGGCTTCTCTAAATAGGAACATTTTAAGGGAGCGTTTGAAGGAAGAAAAATTAGGGGAAAGTCTGACCGTACGAGGGAGAGCGTTCCAGAGGATGGGGGCTGCACGTGAGAAATCCTGCAGTCTATCATGGGAAGAGGTGATGCGGGGAGAAGCTAGGCGCAGGTCACTGTTTGACCTTAGGGAGCCGGCTGGGGTATATTTGGTGATTAGTGAGGACAGGTAGTGGGGAGCTGAGTTAGTGAGGGTTTTGTAGGTAAGGATAAGGATTTTGAACTTAATTCTGCAGTGGATGGGGAGCCAGTGAAGGGACTCGCAGAGGGGAGCGGCAGAGACAGAGCGGCAGGTGAGGTGGATGGCGAGCCAGTGAAGGGACTCGCAGAGGGAGCGACAGAGACAGAGCGGCAGGTGAGGTGGATTAGCCTGGCGGAGGTGTTCAGGGTGGATTGTAGGGGGGAGAGAGGGAGGCCAGATAAATTACCAGGGCGTGGTTTAGTTGTTTTGTGGTGACGGCGGTAAGAAATGGCCGAATTCTGGAAATATTACGCAGTTGGTATCGGCAGGAGGAGGAAAGAGACTGGATGTGGGGGATGAAGGAAAGAGCAGAGTCAAGTGTAACTCCAAGACAGCGAACTTGGTTTGATTGGGAGATGGTGATACCCTCCACCGTGATAGAGAAGTCAGGAGGTGGGGAGGCATTAGAGGGCGGAATTAGTAGGAGCTCTGTCTTAGACATGTTGATCTTTAGGTGGTGAGAGGCCATCCAGGAGGAGATGCCAGATAAGCAGTCGCTGACTTTGGAAAGGACAGGGGGAGAGAGATCAGGGGTAGAGAGCTAGATCTGAGTGTCATCAGCGTAGAAGTGGTAGTTAAAGTCAAAGCTAGGGATGCACCGATACCGATACTAGTATCGGTGCCTATATTGCCGTTTGTACGAGTACTTGGTACTCGTGCAAACGGATCCCGTCGATACCGGAAGCCGGCACTGAGCCGGCTTGCTGGTCTCCGCGGGGCTGGGGAAGCTGGTCGCGTGCATGAAAAGCACGCGGCTAGCGTTCCCCTCCGGCGCGCCACATACTCACCCATCCTGAAGGTCCGGTCGCATGGCAGTGATGTGTTCACGCAGCCACTGGGCGCTCCTGTGATGCTGCCTCTCGGCTGGAGGCAGCGTCACAGATGCGCCCGGCGGCCATGTGATCGCATCACTGCCATGCGACCGGACCTTCAGGGTGGGTGAGTATGCGGCGCGCCGGAGGGGAACGCTGGCCGCGTGCTTTTCATGCACACGGCCAGCTTCCCCAGCCCCGCGGACACCGGTAAGCCGGCCCAGCGCCCTGTTGTGTATTGCCCTCCTATGGTCACATGACATGCTGAACAGGAAGTGTGTAATTTCCTGCATATATCAGAGGGAGACCAGCTTGATTCAGGGTAGATTATAGAGGAAACTGAAGGGTTAAAATGTGAGAGGGGAGTGTGGGGGCATCAGGAAGGGGTCAGTGTTTAACTCCTCTTCTTTCTCCTCCAGTTTTAGTATCCCTCATCTTTTCTATAATAATTATTTATCTTTAGTGATTCCACTCGTCAAAAAATATACTTCGCACCAGACTGTCAAGTGCCCGACCCCCCAAATCATGGTGCCTACACGTCCCAGAAGCCTTTGAATGCAATGGATGGCCAGAGAATCATGGGAGGTGTAGTTCAGAACCATCTGGGGGATCAGGGTTTGACGGCCCTGGATTAGATGTTTCCTATTGTTTAATAAATTAGAAAGTAGCCTATTCATTGTTTTGTTATGAATTATCTGGGAAATTGAAGGCATTAACTACATACACTATATCGCTCACCTGCCTTGACTCGCATATGGATGGGTAAGCGAATACTTTTGGCAATATAGTGTAAGTCCCAGAGTTGCTGAATTTCAAAGAGTCTGTCTGTGAAAGTATTGTCATTCCCAGTAACAAACATCCTGCAATGGGATTTCCACCGTAACCAAATGTTTTCCTAGCGCTGTTAAAGGAAATGTTTGTTGTGAGTTCAAAGAAAATGACGGTAAACGTAACGCAATAAAACGGCTTGTGAGTGTTCAGTGCAATGTATAGGGTTATTCACAAAGGGTCGATCTGGCTCCGAAATGTCACTGAACACTGAGATTCTCCATACGGTGACATTTGTGGCAATTCGGCTATTCAGAGAGCAGGCAGTTTGCCAAATTTTGGTGAATTACCAGCAAGTACGGTGCCTGTTCAACGGCAGTGAAATCCCCCATAGAGAAGCAATGGTTAATCTAGTCACATTGAACAGCAGAGAAATGTCTGTGAATTGTCCTGCCATTCGGTGGTTTCATTCGGCAGGTTTATTCAGACTTCAATGATAAAAAATATTCCCGTTTTAATTCAATATCTAATAAACCGTTATTATTTTATTCTGCAGTAAAGAGTCTCTTTATTTATTGATTTTTTTTTTGGATCTTTTAGGAATTTTTTACGTGTTTTTTTAAATTGTTTTTTTTCCGCATTTTTTCTGTAACAGCCCTTTTTTATTATCATTCATTGGATCGTAAATTCCAGACATTTTCGTTCAGTAGTTTTTTTGCAGTGGTTCACTTTTCACACTTTCAATCATTTCCTCCAGTGGAGAATGTGTTGACAAAACAAGTAAATAGGAAAAAGAGACATGAGGTATGATGGTGAGTGGTGCATGGAGAAAGTGGGGTTGTAGGACGTCAAATGAAAGTAGTAAAGAATGAGCAAAATATATATATATATTGCCAAAGTATTGGCTCACCTGCCTTGACTCGCATATGAATTTAAGTGACATCCCATTCCTAATCCATAGGGTTCAATATGACGTCGCTCCACCCTTTGCAGCTATAACAGCTTCAGCTCTTCTGGGAAGGCTGTCCACAAGGTTTAGGAGTGTGTTTATGGGAATTTTTGACCATTCTTCCAGAAGCGCATTTGTGAGGTCACACACTGATGTTGGACGAGAAGGCCTGGCTCTCAGTTTCCACCTTTGGGATGAATTAGAGGTTCTATCGGGTTGAGGTCAGGACTCTGTGCAGGCCAGTCAAGTTAATCGACACCAGACTCTGTCATCCATGTCTTTATGGACCTTGCTTTGTAAACTGGTGCACAGTCATGTTGGAAGGGGAAGAGGCCAGCTCCAAACTGTTCCCACAAAGTTGGGAGCATGGAATTGTACAAAATGTCTTGGTATGCTGAAGCATTCAGAGTTCCTTTCACTGGAACTAAGGGGCCAAGCCCAGCTCCTGAAAAACAACCCCACACCATAATCCCCCTCCAAACTTTACACTTGGCACAATGCAGTCAGACAAGTACCGTTCTCCTGGCAATCAACAAACCCAGACTCGTCCATCAGATTTCCAGATGGAGAAGAACGATTTGTCACTCCTGAGAATGCGTCTCCACTGCTCTAGAGTCCAGTGGCGGCATGCTTTACACCACTGCATCCGACACTTTGCATTGCACTTGGTGATGTATGGCTTGGATGCAGCTGCTCGGCCATGGAAACCCATTCCATGAAGCTCTCTGCGCACTGTTCTTGAGCTAATCTGAAGGCCACATGAAGTTGGGTGGTCTGTAGCGATTGACTCTGCAGAAAGTTGGGGACCTCTTGGCACTATGCACCTCAGCATCCGCTGACCCCGCTCCGTCAGTTTACGTGGCCTACCACTTTGTGGCTGAGTTGCTGTCGTTCCCAAACACTTCTACGTTCTTGTAATACAGCTGAAAGGTAACTGTGGAATATTTAGGAGCAAGGAAATTTCACGACTGGATTTGTTGCACAGGTGACATCCTATCACAGTTCCTCGCTGGAATTCACTGAGCTCCTGAGAGCGACCCATTCTTTCACAAATGTTTGTAAAAACAGTCTGCATGCCTAGGTGCTTGGTTTTATACACCTGTGGCCATGGAAGTGATTGGAACACCGGATTCTGATTATTTGAGTGGGTGAGCGAATTCATTTTACAATATAGTGTATCAAGGATGGCATGAAGATACATGAGGCATGATAGAAAGACAATGGAGAAGGTGACAGTGGAAAAATACAAAGGGATGGTGTAATGGAGAGACATCGGGATGATGGCAAATTACCAGAGAAGAGGGTGATGGAAAGACAATGGAATAGAGGGTGATGGAAAGACAATAGTGCAAGGTAGGGTTGCACCGATACCGATACTAGTATCGGTATCGGGGCCGATACTGGGTACTGCAGGAGTACTTGGTACTCGTGCAGTACCCCCGATATTTTTTCCGATACCGGAAGCCGACATTGAGCCGGCTTCCGGTATCCGAGGGGCTGCGGCGGCTGTCCGAATGCTCTATCGGCATTCGGACAGCCGGCCCCGCACTCTCCGCAATACTTACCTTCCTGGGCGCCGCCGGGGAATGTCTCCGCGCGCCCGCTCGTTGGAAGGACCCCAGCCGCGACCACGTGATCCCGGCTGGGGTCCTTCCAACGAGCGCGCGCGCGCGGAGACATTCCCCGGCGGCGCCCAGGAAGGTAAGTATAAACACACTGAGCAGCTGCAGGGCCTGTCTGAATGCTGATAGAGCATTCAGACAGGCCCTGCAGCTGCTCTCCGCGACGATACTTACCTTCCTGGGCGCCGCCGGGGAATGTCTCCGCGCGCGCGCTCGTTGGAAGGACCCCAGCCGGGATCACGTGGTCGCGGCTGGGGTCCTTCCAACGAGCGGGCGCGCGGAGACATTCTCGGCGGCGCCCAGGAAGGTAAGTATAGTGGGGGGGGGGCGGTCCATGAGCTGGAGGCAATATCCATGATGGGGCATATCCATGTGGGGGCATATCCATGAGCTGGAGGCAATATCCATGATGGGGCATATCCATGAGCTGGAGGCAATATCCATGATGGGGCATATCCATGAGCTGGAGGCAATATCCATGATGGGGCATATCCATGAGCTGGAGGCAATATCCATGATGGGGCATATCCATGAGCTGGAGGCAATATCCATGATGGGGCATATCCATGAGCTGGAGGCAATATCCATGAGGGGGCATATCCATGATGGGGCATATCCATGTGGGGGCATATCCATGAGCTGGAGGCAATATCCATGATGGGGCATATCCATGAGCTGGAGGCAATATCCATGAGGGGGCATATCCATGACCTGGAGGCAATATCCATGATGGGGCATATCCATGTGGGGGCATATCCATGACCTGGAGGCAATATCCATGATGGGGCATATCCATGAGGGGGCATATCCATGACCTGGAGGCAATATCCATGATGGGGCATATCCATGTGGGGGCATATCCATGAGCTGGAGGCAATATCCATGATGGGGCATATCCATGTGGGGGCATATCCATGAGCTGGAGGCAATATCCATGATGGGGCATATCCATGTGGGGGCATATCCATGAGCTGGAGGCAATATCCATGAGGGGGCATATCCATGTGGGGGCATATCCATGAGCTGGGGGCATATCCATGTGGGGGCATATCCATGTGGGGGCATATCCATGTGGGGGCATATCCATGAGCTGGAGGCAATATCCATGTGGGGGCATATCCATGAGCTGGGGGGGCATACTCATGTGTGAGCTGTGGGGGCATAATAACCCATGTGTGTGCTGGGGCATTATCCATGTGCTGGGGCAAATCCATGAGTGAGCTGGGGCAAATCCATGAGCTGGGGCAGTATGAATATATATATATATCGGGGGGATATACATGTGAGCGGGGGCATTTTTATATGGTCTGTTCTTATTGGAAAGCGGTCACATGACATTAAATAAAAGTATCGGTACTTGGTATCGGTGAGTACTTTTAAAAAGTATCGGTACTCGTACTCGGTCTTAAAAAAGTGGTATCGGTGCATCCCTAGTGCAAGGGTATGAAATGATGATGAAAGGAAAAAAACAAAGGGGATAGTATAGACATGGGGTATGCTGATGGTAAGAATGCAGAAGAATGATGGAAAGAGTAACATGAAAGTGTTTGTTTTGTTGGCAGACAGGACGAGATGCAGAAATGAGATATGGAGAGTATCATGCAAATAAACACATGAAGCAGGGGTGATCGAGGCTCAGGGGCTATCTAAGGCTAGGGACAGATGAGCGCATTTTCTGCGGCCACCGTCAAAATGTACGTCGATGCGTGCGCACGCATTTTTTCACGGAATACGCTTAAGTGGTCAGACGATGCGCAATTCTGGACGTATTTCATGACGATGGGGTAAAAAGAAGTCTAGGGAAATCCGGCTGTTTGAACGTTATGTTGGCCGCACACTAGCAGCGTCTGACATCTCCTAATCACGCACACACGCTGCTATGCGGACGCAGCGCACTCTGTACGTCAGTACCAGCGGTTTAACGTTCTCGAAAAAATGCGTTCATTTTCCACTTGCGTTGCGCGGCCGGACTTTTGTGCGACCGTACTTCGTATATTGGCTGTCATTGCCCGTCATCTGCTGCTAGTGCGGCCGTGATTATGTGCGCCAGAACGCGCGTTCGCACTGCCTCAGTCTGACCCTAGCCTTAATGGAAAGCTGGCAATGTGGTGATACACCATGGGCAACAGAGAAACACGAAGGGGCAGGCAGACTATGGGGAAACATACACAAGAGTGCTGTAAATCTCAAGGAAACAAGCATTTATTGGCCGTGACTGGGGAGGGTAATCCATATTATCCAGTAAAACCCTCGCGATAACTGTCCTTATAACCAGCGTATTGTGCAATCTGGATTTTATGCAATCTAGTTTTCCAGTATGGAAGCTCTTTATCAGTCTATATATTGGCGTTGTGGGGACGGTGACACTTTGCTGGTGTTCCTCAGTAAATAATATAAGCAGATTATTTTTTTTGTCTGCAAAGCTCAGAGTTTTACAATGGATATGATATTCTCTAGTGACATCCCAATGTCATTGATAGGTTTTATCTAACATTCTGGGTCGCTGCTCCTCCGGAGATAACAATACAGTGTTCACGCTGCAATCCGTCTACCCACGGGGAATGGATTAGGTGCTAAATATTGCACCAGCCCTAAAGCAGGACAGATCGTGTGTTTAGCATAATGCAGATGCAGGAATACGCCATTCACTCACATGGTCGCGGAATACACACTTTAAGAAGCTCCACTTTGCTGAGAAATCGTCTGCAGCATCTTCTGTGTCTTTGTAGAGATGCCTTCACTCCATTAAGAGTGCTCCATGGGGTTTTATGATGCTCTGCAGAGGAAATGAAGAGCAGCCTCACCTGACGATAGAAATACCTGCACACCTGTTGTAGGGTTTTGCAGAAGATCATTTACTTGAATGAATGTGTGGTTGGACATCAAACCTTGACGAGAGAACTGAAGCAATATCTTTTCAAGCTTCCTAAGGATGTTCTACTGAGCCTCATGGAAAACTCCCTTCAACGTGCCTTGGCTTTCCGACACGAGAGGGGCTTTACTTGACTTGGTACTTCACCACCTTTTTATAGAGCTCTATAGAAGAGCCGTAGAACTTGCTTTTCATGTTGGACAGAGATGTCCCATTTTCTTCCCCATCATTGGGCAATAAAACACCCAGCAATGGGCAACAGTCAAAGGTTGGTGCTAACTTAATCAGAGCTGTCGTAAACTTAACATCTCCATAGACTATAATGACTCTAAGATTACTACAGCTCTGGTTAAGTTAGCATCGACTATGGAATAGGGCCCAGTGTATGTTATTGGTCAGATTTCAAGTCATTTAATTATATATTAGTGCAGCATCAGCTAAATTCATTCTATACAGGTGTCCCTCTCAATGATATTTCCACTTACCCCATGCACTCAGGAGCAGCAAGGTCAAGGCCGCCATCATCTTTCTCAAAGAGTCCAGTGTCATCCCTTGTGATGCGCACATTGGGATGTCAGGAGAAACTGGTGTCTTGGAGGAACTTTGTCGATGGTTATATTTCAGGAGGCGCTGTTAGCTTTTTATGTTGGTCTAAGTAGGGAAGCGTCTAATGTCTTTGTTTGGCACGGTGCCACAATAAATCTCCCTTACTCGCCGGTGATAATGGCCCAGAGAAATCCTGTTGTCGTGTTATTGTCTCGAGAATGAGCACAAACATGACCCCACCTTTCCAGACTGGCTTGGCACGAAATCTCTGAAATACTTAATTTAAGTCAATGCAAAGTATGGACAAGATATAATGATTATAAAGTGCGCTGCACCACCCCTTTATTACGCACTTTAGTGTCTTAGAAAAAACACTAAATATAAAACCATTGTAGAGGGATTGTAAAACTTTCTGAAAGAGCCAATAAAAAGAGGTTTAACCCCAGATTAAAAAAAATTACAATAAATTCCATTTAATGAATGAACGCTTACAATATGTGTAACATCCAAATATCTCCGGTGGCCGTCATAACTCCATCGAGTAGCAGACAACAAGAGCAGGGGCCCCTGAAAATACACTTAAAATGACCCTCTACTCATCCTGACCACTTTAGCTTTTTGAAGTGGTCCACATTTCATACCGCATGGTAACACGTAGGAACAGACTGATGGTTTTTCCAGAGCGATACGGATTCGGCAGCCTCTCCAGCTGATATTCTGTACGTTTAATGTTGGGAAAAAGGAACACAATTTCTTACAGAAATCTGACATTATACCATCGACTGAATGTGTTTAATACATGTTTAATATACAAAGGACACGATTAGACTCTTCGCGCACAATTTTGCACGTGCGCAAAAACGCATTAACGCGAGGGGCAAAACCCTTTGCGCAGAACGTCGTATTACAATGTCAGCGCAAAAAATGTTCGTTAACGTCTACCATTGGTGGACCTGCGCAAACCCTTTGCGAGCTTAATGTACTGCGCGCGTCCTATACTTAACGCTGTGAGCGCAAATGCGTTTGTGCGCTGGTATGCGGATGGTATTACAATCTATGCGCAAATTTTAACGGGCAACGTTTGCGCGCATAATTTTAACGTCTTTGAAAAGCTGGTGTTAACTGCAAATCTGAACGTCCTGGCCGAAAACCAAATACACCGGCACGAAAAAAAAATACAGCACAGTATAGTTACACATTCTACACATACCCAAACAATAAAATAGAGAGGCTATGTGTGTTTTTATTATTGCTGCAGCATATATTCTCAGATTAATTTTGACAGGCGCAAAAACTGAACGAGAGACAATTGTGGTTCTTAATTCCGAATGGCTGAATCGCGTGAAAAAAAACAGTCTGCCCACCGATTTCTGCGCGCAGTGTTAAAGGGATACTCTATGCAACATGACCACCTAAGCTTTTTTAGGTGGTCGTGATGACCTAAGTATGCCCTCTTCTTTGCTCCCCCCTCCGCTCAGCCGATCGGCTGAAACAGCTGAGAGACACAGAGGACTTTACTCCGCCCTCCCAGCTGTCAGTCAGCAGAGCGGGATTTGTATTTCCCGCTTCTGCTGACTAGTGCCGAGTAGGAGACGTCATCACGCTTTCAGCGCGATGACGTCTCCAACTCGCCGCAGTAGCTGGCGGCAGCGGCTGAGATTAGTGTTGCGCGCATCCTCTTGTGCGTAACACTAATCAAAGAAGAAGAGGAAGCCTGCTGATTGGCTGGCTTACGTGAGAGGCGCGCATGCGCGCTTCTCACGTAAACCATTAGCCAAGTTGAAGATTTACCACGACGGGAGCAGAAGAGGAGGGAGGTGAGTATAAAAAATAAAAACCGCCGTTGGAAACAAGTGAACAAGTGGTTATAGGGTAAGTATTACATTTAAAAAAATACTGAATAACTAGGTAGGGCAATAGGTTTAATAAAAATTTTAAAAAAGGGGGGGTGATTTTTAGCCTAGAATGCTCCTTTAATTTGTGCATGTTTTTGCGCGTCTTTTTTACGCATGGTATTTTTTGACGGATGAAAAAATGCGCTCGGATTGTAATACCAGCGTTAATTTACACACGTTAACGTTTAACGCTGCGCGCAAAAAAATAGCACTGCTCGCGCGCGCTTTTGCGCGAAGCTGTTAATAGAGCCCAAAGAAGGCAGCACTCACCTTTACGAAGCTCAGAGGACTTCTGCTTCTCAAGTCAATAAAATACAACAATATAATACCATGCCCACTTCATTGATTTAATCATTTAAAAACATCAGATTAATAATGCTAAAATGTCGATATTTTTATCTTTTGTGCATCTTTTAGATGTGTTAGCTGCGCTTCCTGTGTGATATTATTGTTTTTATATAGCACAGGTACAGTGTGTTTTTTTTTGTACAGGATGTGGAAAATTCAAATCTTCCGAAGATAAATACCCCAACTTGCTTTCACTTTCTGCAGAAAAGAGGGGATCCATTTATACAACATGTGTGTTGCTGTTACCCACATTTGTGCCCTAATACTTTTTGGTGGTTTTGGTAAGTTTACATTGTGCTATATTTATTTATGATAGATTAGTTCTCCTTTTGGTTTGCGTGGACGTCTCTTACCTGTATTCTAGGAGTGTCACGGTATTGGGGTGTCTGAGCCCAGGTTGCAGTGATACAGGGTACACAGAGCTGTTTTAAGAGTATCTGGTCAGCTTTGGAGACTCCTTCAGTTTGCTGCGCTGTGTCTGAGATGATTGTCTTCTGGATCTTCATCGTTTCGATGTACATGTTAATTACAAACGATGACTCTACTTGTGGTGAAAGATTCTGTTTTCTTTTTTTTTTGTCATATTTGTTGAGAGATACTGAACACATTGTTTAAACATCTCTCACATTTATCAGTGTGTGATGTTATTATCTTTCATATAATTATACGGAGGGCTATATTCCGTAGTTGGTACTAACGAGGCGTCTAGTCCTAAAAATAAATAAGTGTAGAAGGTCTCCAGGATTTCTGCTCCTCGATTAACCATTGTCCCCCACCTTACATGTGTAGCGCTGCTTTAAAAGACTGTGTTTGCTGTATTTACTTGTTGTGGCCACCAGAGGGAGACAGAGGCAATATGGACTATGCTGCGCAGGACTGAACTACAATTTACAGCATGCTTTGCGGTGGAGACAGGAAGTGGAGAGAGAGAGAGAGAGAGGAAGGGACGTAAGCAGCCTCGTGCAGAGGAGCGCCAGTGTGAGCCGAGCGGCGAAAGGTGGAAGACGCACGTGAGACTGCCAGAGATTGTGACCAGGCTGGAGAGCAGGCGCTGTCTCGCGGGTGCTGGGGATCAGCACAGTGACTTGCCAGAGACCTACCTACGCACCGCTGAGAGGTTCTGTACAGACACAAAGTTCCGGTTGGACCCCAAGTAAGGAGACTGCGATGATCCACTGGGAGTGCAGGCGGTATGCCGTAGTTTCTCATTGCGGAGATCAGACAAGCAAGGGAAGCGGATCCGGTGGCACAGAGTTCCAGAGAGTAAAAGCGGAGAGACATCCTTGATCGGGCAGTGGAACAGATTGTCTAACGGATGGGTGAGAGGCCTTCCAGGCCACAGTTCCAAGTTTAACCAAGCACGCTGCATTATTGTCTAAATCTACAGGGCCCCAACGTGACTAGTCGAAGATTTGCTCATTCCATTCACTGGCCAGTTGAATGCAGTACCCGGGTACACGAGATCATACACACACACCTTTCTGAGACATTACTTTCACGGGACTTACACTCCAGAACTGAAGGGGTTAAACTTTTCTTTTGCCGCCGCGTGTTTTTTCCTGCATTACGAAATCCTGTCATTCATATACCGTATCTACATTATATATGCCGCTTTATTGGGATCAGTAAAGTATATATTCTATAAAATCCACAACAGTGCTGGTGTATATTTATTCCCTAGAGCGGTGAGACTAACCCGAGGTTAATTCAGCAGCTCCTTCGGGGGTGAGCGCTACACATGCAAATGTGATATTAAGGTTTGAACATAAATCTAGGCTGGGCTTTAGGGAATCTGTATGGTAATTATAATAAATATATTATTGGGTGACTTAATAAGGGATTATATGATTGAAACCTAATAAAGGCTTCTACATGTGTGAGCCAAAAGGGAACTCCATTCCCATTGAGAAAATGGTGGGAAAACGGTGTTCCTGTGCTTTCCTGCTTGACTCGACCCCGGTGCTAATGTAGCGTCTCGATATATCAGCGTTAGCGCTAGGAGTCTGGCGTCAATATTCTGATCTAGATGCTAGACTGTTGGGAAATCAGTTTGCGTCTCGCAGCTTGCGCAAGATTTATGTACTTTGCGTCTCCTGTCCTTAACATGGGGCACACAATCATTTTTTAGCATCTCTATAAGTGAGGTATTACCAGGTGCTGGTACAAGTTACCGTTAGGACGCATATTGCCAAATTTTACCCCCTCCGAAAAGCCGGTGTTAAATGACTCTGCAAATGCAAAATTAATTTACCATGCTATAAACCCTCTGTGACGGAACCGTTCTCTTCCGCCTGTCCTGACTCTCCAGACACCCCTTCGTTGCGGTTAGTCCGGCTACTGCAGCTTGACCCGTCTGCTTTTGTTTCTCTGCCCTGAAGCCGTTAGGAATTTCCAGAAGGCCGCTCTGTGCCTTCTGAGCTTGAGTGTGTAGTGTAGCGTAGCTGGAGGAGACACCAAACGCGGCTGTATGTTCCAACAGGATTCTCTCTCTCTCTGAGCTCTTTAATGAACAAAAACGCCACAATTTATTCTGAGATCCAACAGCCATAATTTGCATAATTGACCCACATTGACCTACTAAAATGTTAATTACATTATGTCAGATATTTACAATAAACATTCCTCTGTCTTCATATCACACATCATTTACATAATCTATTGTAAAGGGAATCAGTTAGGTTTTGGCTGAGACAATGGTGACTCCCAACCTCGGAGACATGTAAACAGATAGCAGATGAACAAAGAGAAAACCCTTTTGCCTAATCACAAATTACTCAAACCTATTTTACAATCTATACGAAAGAAAGCATTTGAACTCGCTGCAGGTAGTATCTTTAAAAGAAAACACATTTCTACCTAAAGAAATATAAGTATTTTTAAAACTAAAGCTACGTAATTTACACTAAACTAACCCAAACTAAAAACAAACAAAGTAAAATATTTTTAAAATCACACAATACAAATGAACACAAAGTCTCTTGGGGTTTGAAGCGCGGAGCGCCACGTCAGCTCCATGACATATGTCCCCCCCTTCCAGAAAGGCAGGGCAAGCTTAGATCCCAAACGGATCACTTGCCACTGACGAGACTTCTCACTTTGTCCCTTTTCTGCGCCATCCTCAAAGTTCCAGGGTGCTGGCGCACAAGCACCATCAGTGGGGTCTGACAGTCGCTGCAGGGTTGTGGGTCCATAGTCCGGGGTAAGAGGCAAGACACCCCTCTTGTCCAGTGCGCCACGCAACAGGCCACCACAGTCCACAGAGAGAAAGTGTTCGGTAGTGGGCACACTGGGCCTCCTCCCCACATGTCTTTTTCTCCAGCATATTTCTGAAGCCCCAGGACCAGAACCCAGTCAGCATTTACAGTCCCCAGTCTCTTCTTCTGCTGATGCCCCCTTCCCAAACATTTAAAAGGGGCCCAGCCCACGGCAATCCCCACAATCCTAAAAGGGCACAATTCTTCCTGGGGCCAGGAATCTGGTAGCTTTTCAGAGTGGTCACGCACCAGTCCTCTTGGTCTCCTGGGCAGGTGAGAAGAGGTCCCCAGGTTCGTCGGGGACAAGGCACACTCCGATGCCAGCACAGCGTCCAGCCTTAGGATTTCTCTCAAATCCATTGTGAACGCAACAGGGTTCTCGTTGAACAAAATTAAGTCCACAGGCTCCATAATCGCTGTCCCCTCAAGCTGGGGATCCGGGCCACCTGTACTGCGTCTCCCTTGTGCAGTGGGAAGGAGCGCAGCCTCTTGCCTGACAGCCTGCTGTTGTTTAATCTTGGCGTCCAGCTGTACTTCTAGCTGTAAAGTCTTTGCTTTCAGTTCAGCAACTGAAGCTTGCAGCTCGGCCTGTACCTGATGGTGCAGCTCTGTCTGGAGCCTCTCATTTTCCAGCTGTTGCTGTGCCGTATACAGCCTGCTTTCAGAGTGTCGCAACTGCTCACCTATACTATGGCGTTGCTCGGTCTCGGCATCAAGCTGCTCCTGAAGCGCTTGACATTTTCCTTCCCAGGCAGTGATAGAAGCCTGGAGTTCAGCCTTTAGCTCTTGGCATTGACCCTCCAGCTGTTGACGTGCCTTCTCCAGTAGCTGGGCCTTGCTTCGCTCTGCCTCGCCGTCTGCTCTCAGTTGCTCATTCAGCAGTCTGGCCTTTTTGAGATTCTCACCTACTCGCTCAACGTTATTCTGCTCGTCTTTCAGCTTCTCTGTCAGCTCCATGATCTTGGATTCCAGGAGACACTTTTCCCCCATGGCTGCCTGGACTTTTAAAACGCCAATGGACATGGCCTCTTCTCGCTCCCGAGCAGCATTATCCTTGGCTCGCTCAGCAGCTGTAAGTAAGTCCTGTAAACCAGTGATTTAAATCTCCAGGCGCTGTACATTCTCCTCCGCGGCATCTCTGGATAGTCTCACCTCATCCAGCTCTCTCTGGCCATCTTGCAGCTCATCCTGTAGCCGGTGCAATCGCAGGCCAGTCCCTTTCTCGCTCTGGGTGGCAGCTTCTAGTTGCCCTTTCAATGTCTCTACTTCCCTTCGAAACAGGTCACAAAATTTCCATTCTGGATCCAACACCACCTTCATTTCTTTCACCCGTCCACCCCTCCGCTTCTTTTTAGCCTTACTTGAGAGTGGGTTGATGGTCACGGTTGGTGCGGAGGCATATTTTTTTGGGTCTTGGTGTTGGCAGAAGCCAATGCTTCCAAAATCTCTGGTCTCTGCCAATCCAAGTCTGTAGGCACCCTCTGGGTGTGTGGTGTAGTGGCCAGCCAGTTCTCCTCCTGGCTACGAATTTTCCCCTGGCTCAATGCAGCCTGGGATCTTGTATTTATTGTATTCCCCATGCAGAGGGTTAAAATCTTCCTGGTCCCGCACAGCTTCCCCTTTCTGCAATAAATAGACCTCATTCCAAACGCTCTGGAACAGGTCCATGCTAGGGTTTGAACCATAGTGCTTAAGGCGTCTTTTTACCTCCTTGAGCGTTTCCATCTCACTCCTGGTTGCACCACACTTGTGCCTTTGACCCTTACTTTAGTATTCGTTCCTTCCGCTCAGGGGGGACCACATGACTCCTGTATCTCCAACAATGAGCTCGGGGGGACCACATGACTCCTGTATCTCCAACAATGAGCTCGGGGGGACCACATGACTCCTGTATCTCCAACAATGAGCTTGAGGGGACCACATGACTCCTGTATCTCCAACAATGAGCTTGAGGGGACCACGTGACTCCTGTATCTCCAACAATGAGCTCGGGGGGACCACATGACTCCTGTATCTCCAACAATGAGCTTGAGGGGACCACATGACTCCTGTATCTCCAACAATGAGCTCGGGGGGACCACATGACTCCTGTATCTCCAACAATGAGCTTGAGGGGACCACATGACTCCTGTATTATTATTTATTATTATTATTATTCTTTATTTATAAAGCGCCAGCATATTCCGCAGCGCTGTACAATAAGCACAGTATAGACAGGGTTACAATACATTGAACAACATTTGACAAACAGTACAGGAGGAGATGAGGGCCCTATTCCCGTAGGAACTCACAATCTGGGAGGGTTGGGGTTGGAAACAGGAGGAGAGGACTGTAAGGTGAGAGTGATTGATGGTTGCGTCAGTGAGTTGGGGGGGTCGGCTTCCCTAAATAGGAACGTTTTAAGGGAGCATTTGAAGGAAGAGAAGTTAGGGGAAAGTCTGACAGCACGAGGGAGAGCGTTCCAGAGAGTGGGGGCTGCGCGTGAGAAATCCTGCAGTCTATCATGGGAAGAGGTGATGCGGGGAGAAGCTAGGCGCAGGTCACTGTTTGACCTTAGGGAGCGGGCTGGGGTGTATTTGGTGATTAGTGAGGACAGGTAGTGGGGAGCTGAGTTAGTGAGGGTTTTGTAGGTAAGGATAAGGATTTTGAACTTAATTCTGCAGTGGATGGGGAGCCAGTGAAGGGACTCCAACAATGAGCTCGGGGGGACCACATGACTCCTGTATCATTCTACAACAATGAGCTTGAGGGGACCACGCGACTCCTGTATCTCCAACAATGAGCTCTGGGGGACCATGCAACTCCTGTATCTCCAACAATGAGCTCTGGGGGACCACGTGACTCCTGTATCTCCAACAATGAGCTCAAGGGGACCACATGACTCCTGTATCTCCAACAATGAGCTCTGGGGGACCACGTGACTCCTGTATCTCCAACAATGAGCTCGGGGAGACCACATGACTCCTGTATCTCTAATAATGAGCTCGGGGGCATCATATGACTCCTTTATCTCTAATAATGAGCTCGGGGGCATCATATGACTCCTTTATCTCCAACAATCAGATTTCAGCTGGGGGGGCACATGCCCCCTGTGCCCCTTCTGGATCCAACATTGCACCTAGTTACCCCTCTGTCAGCCCCCTACTGGGGGCTGCTTCTTCCACTTCCTTTGCAGTAATACAGGGAGACGACGCGGAGGTCTGAGAGTAAATCTCCCCAGTGTGAAATCCTACGATAAAACGCATGTAAGTGAGGTCTCACAGCTTATTGTGATTTCCAGTGCAGGAAGACGTGTGTATACACATTTATTGATGTGAAGAGGTTAAGGTTTACATTGTTCTCACAGCTGACTGCCAGAATGTTACAGGAAATGGTTTGTATATGCGTGCATTGAAAAAAAAGCAGAAAAACATAAAACTGGGACCGTCTGTACGTTGTGAAAAACCGTGTTAAATTAGATCACCACTTAGCTTTAAGCCCCGAGTAACACTGTAGGGGTTATTCAGCGAGAGCCAAAATGTCACCGAACAGTGAATTTCAGCGTATGGTGCGATTTTCGGGCCATTTGGCTATTTACAGAGCAGGCAGTCCTCCAAATTTTGGCGAATTGCCAGTGAATTATGGTGCCTGTTCAGCGGCATTGAAATATGGTGCCTGTTCGGCGGCAGTGAAATATGGTGCTTGTTAGGCAGCAGTGAAATATGGTACCTGTTCGACGGCAGCGAAATACGGTGCCTGTTCGATGGCAGTGAAATATAGTGCCTGTTCGACGGCAGTAAAATACGGTGCCTGTTCAGTGGCAGTGAAATACGGTGCCTGTTCAACTGCAGTGAAATACGGTGCCTGTTCGGCAGCAATGAAATATGGTGCTGTTTGACGGCAGTGAAATACAGTGCCTGTTCAAACATAGTGAAATACGGTGCCTGTTCGGCAGCAATGAAATACAGTGCTGTTCGATGGCAATGAAATACAGTGCCTGTTCGACTGCAGTGAAATACAGTGCCTGTTCGACCGCAGTGAAATATGGTGCTGTTCGACGGCAGTGAAATACAGTGCCTGTTCAAACACAGTGAAATACGGTGCCTGTTCGGCAGCAATGAAATACAGTGCTGTTCGATGGCAATGAAATACAGTGCCTGTTCGACTGCAGTGAAATACAGTGCCTGTTCGACCGCAGTGAAATATGGTGCTGTTTGACGGCAGTGAAATACAGTGCCTGTTCAAACACAGTGAAATACGGTGCCTGTTCGGCAGCAATGAAATACAGTGCTGTTCGATGGCAATGAAATACAGTGCCTGTTCAACCGCAGTGAAATATGGTGCTGTTTGACGGCAGTGAAATACAGTGCCTGTTCAAACACAGTGAAATACGGTGCCTGTTCAGCGGCAGTGAAATATGGTGCCTGTTCAACCGCAGTGAAATATGGTGCCTGTTCAACCGCAGTGAAATATGGTGCCTGTTCAACCGCAGTGAAATATGGTGCTGTTCGACGGCAGTGAAATACAGTGCCTGTTCAACCACAGTGAATTATGGTGCCTGTTCAGCGGCATTGAAATATGGTGCCTGTTCGGCGGCAGTGAAATATGGTGCTTGTTAGGCAGCAGTGAAATATGGTACCTGTTCGACGGCAGCGAAATACGGTGCCTGTTCGATGGCAGTGAAATATAGTGCCTGTTCGACGGCAGTAAAATACGGTGCCTGTTCAGTGGCAGTGAAATACGGTGCCTGTTCAACCGCAGTGAAATACGGTGCCTGTTCGGCAGCAATGAAATATGGTGCTGTTTGACGGCAGTGAAATACAGTGCCTGTTCAAACATAGTGAAATACGGTGCCTGTTCGGCAGCAATGAAATACAGTGCTGTTCGATGGCAATGAAATACAGTGCCTGTTCGACTGCAGTGAAATACAGTGCCTGTTCGACCGCAGTGAAATATGGTGCTGTTCGACGGCAGTGAAATACAGTGCCTGTTCAAACACAGTGAAATACGGTGCCTGTTCGGCAGCAATGAAATACAGTGCTGTTCGATGGCAATGAAATACAGTGCCTGTTCGACTGCAGTGAAATACAGTGCCTGTTCAACCGCAGTGAAATATGGTGCTGTTTGACGGCAGTGAAATACAGTGCCTGTTCAAACACAGTGAAATACGGTGCCTGTTCAGCGGCAGTGAAATATGGTGCCTGTTCAACCGCAGTGAAATATGGTGCCTGTTCAACCGCAGTGAAATATGGTGCCTGTTCAACCGCAGTGAAATATGGTGCTGTTCGACGGCAGTGAAATACAGTGCCTGTTCAACCGCAGTGAAATACGGTGCCTGTTCAGTGGCAGTGAAATACGGTGCCTGTTCAGTGGCAGTGAAATACGGTGCCTGTTCAGTGGCAGTGAAATACGGTGCCTGTTCAGTGGCAGTGAAATACGGTGTCTGTTCGAGGGCAGTGAAATACAGTGCCTGTTCGACGGCAGTAAAATACGGTGCCTGTTCAGTGGCAGTGAAATACGGTGCCTGTTCAACCGCAGTGAAATACGGTGCCTGTTCGGCAGCAATGAAATATGGTGCTGTTTGACGGCAGTGAAATACAGTGCCTGTTCAAACATAGTGAAATACGGTGCCTGTTCGGCAGCAATGAAATACAGTGCTGTTCGATGGCAATGAAATACAGTGCCTGTTCGACTGCAGTGAAATACAGTGCCTGTTCAACCGCAGTGAAATATGGTGCTGTTTGACGGCAGTGAAATACAGTGCCTGTTCAAACACAGTGAAATACGGTGCCTGTTCGGCAGCAATGAAATACAGTGCTGTTCGATGGCAATGAAATACAGTGCCTGTTCGACTGCAGTGAAATACAGTGCCTGTTCAACCGGAGTGAAATATGGTGCTGTTTGACGGCAGTGAAATACAGTGCCTGTTCAAACACAGTGAAATACGGTGCCTGTTCAGCGGCAGTGAAATATGGTGCCTGTTCAACCGCAGTGAAATATGGTGCCTGTTCAACCGCAGTGAAATATGGTGCTGTTCGACGGCAGTGAAATACAGTGCCTGTTCGACCACCGTGAAATATGGTGCCTGTTCGGCAGCAATGAAATATGGTGCTGTTCGGAGGCAGTGAAATATGGTGCCTGTTCGGAGGCAGTGAAATATGGTGCCTGTTCGAGAGCCGTGAAATACGGTGTATGTTCGAGGGCAGTGAAATACAGTGCCTGTTCAAACACAGTGAAATACGGTGTCTGTTCGAGGGCAGTGAAATATGGTGCCTGTTCAACGGCAGTCAAATACGGTGTTTGTTCGGCAGCAGTGAAATCCCCCGTAGAGAAGCAATGATTAATCTGTTCACATTGAACAGCAGAGAACAGCTCTGATGTTCAGTGGTTTCATTCGACAGGTTTATTTAGGCGAATCCCATAGGTTTCAATGTTAAAAATATTCTCGTTTTATTCAACATCTAATAAACCGTTTATTCTTTTAATCTGCAGCAAAAAGTCTATTCATTTATTTTTTTAGGCATTGTTCAGGATTTTTTCAGTGCACTTTTTTTCCGATTTCTTTAAAATAGCGTTTTCTTCTGTAACAAAATTTGGCGAATTGCCTGCTCACTGAATAGCCGAATGGCCCCCAGATGTCATCATATGGAGAAATTCCCTGTTCGATGACATTTCAGGGCCAAATCAGCTTTTTGTGAATAACCCCTTTTATTTCGACAAGTGAATGGGAAACCTTACAAACTTTTTCTATATACCCTTGGAATCTCCGAAGCAAGGAAGGAATTAATGGAAGATCTACTCATCAGAGTAGCGTCATCTGTCACAGAGATAAACGTTGGTTTCCTGTTTTTTACACAAAAATATTGACGTATCCGTTTCTCTACTGATGAGATCTAAGCTGTTCCATTTGAGTAATTCTAAATCTCGTTATTAACTCTTTCACTGCCACGCGCCTTGTGTTATTTTTTTATCATGCTATCATTTTTTTTTTTTTTTTGAAACGTGGGATGCAAAGATACCCACTATAAGGTTAAATAGACATTTTGCTCAGAAATTATGTTTAGAAAACATTAAGGCTAGGGTCAGACGAACGCATTTTTACGTTGTCTGTGAAAAAGTGCGTTCGAACGAATGGACGCATTTTTTCACGGAGTACGCGATAGCGGTCATACGATGCGCATTTTCGTCCGTGATTTTGTACGGATCATCAATAAAACACTTTTTGCGTCTGGACGTTATGTTGGCCGGACATTAGCAGCGTCTGACGTCTCCTAATCACACAAACACGCCGCTAGCGGACGCAGCGCACTCTGTACGTCAGTACTAGTGGTTTCACGGTCTCGAAAAAATGCGTTTGTTTGCCGCTTGCGTTGCGCGGCCGGACTTTTGTGCGACCGTACTTCGTATATTGGCCGTCATTGCCCGGCATCTGCTGCTAGTGCGGCCGTAATTAAGTGCGGCTGCACGCGCGTTCGCACTGCCTCAGTCTGACCCTAGCCTTAATGATGTAAATTTGCTTATTTTTTACTGTTTATCCAATATAGAAATATCACTGGCATGATAGGTTGTGAACTCTAGACGGTGTCCCTTATCTTGACAATGTCACACGGGGTCTGCATTATCAGCATACAGGCAGAAAATGGCCTTTGTGTCAGTAAATGTGCTGCAGCCAGATAATAAAGTTGTGAGATCTCCTGCTTATGGGGGTTTGTAGTGATCAGAATGAGATTATTTGCAATGTAATATCTGTATGTGCTGCATAATGCCTGTGTATCAATTACAGCAACACCTTGTATCTGTAGGTGCTGCATAATGCCTGTGTATCAATTACAGCAACACCTTGTATCTGTATGTGCTGCATAATGCCTGTGTATCAATTACAGCAACACCTTGTATCTGTATGTGCTGCATAATGCCTGTGTGTGGCAATTACAGCAACACCTTGTATCTGTACGTGCCGCATAATGCCTGTGTATGGCAATTACAGCAACACCTTGTATCTGTATGTGCCGCATAATGCCTGTGTATGGCAATTACAGAAACACCTTGTATCTGTATGCCGCATAATGCCTGTGTATGGCAATTACAGCAACACCTTGTATCTGTATGTGCCGCATAATGCCTGTGTATGGCAATTACAGCAACACCTTGTATCTGTATGTGCCGCGTAATGCCTGTGTATCAATTACAGCAACACCTTGTATCTGTATGTGCTGCATAATGCCTGTGTATCAATTACAGCAACACCTTGTATCTGTATGTGCTGCATAATGCCTGTGTATCAATTACAGCAACACCTTGTATCTGTAGGTGCTGCATAATGCCTGTGTATCAATTACAGCAACACCTTGTATCTCTATGTGTCGCATAATGCCTGTGTATGGCAATTACAGAAACACCTTGTATCTGTATGTGCCGCGTAATGCCTGTGTATCAATTACAGCAACACCTTGTATCTGTATGTGCTGCATAATGCCTGTGTATGGCAATTACAGAAACACCTTGTATCTGTATGTGCCGCGTAATGCCTGTGTATCAATTACAGCAACACCTTGTATCTGTAGGTGCTGCATAATGCCTGTGTATCAATTACAGCAACACCTTGTATCTGTATGTGCTGCATAATGCCTGTGTATGGTAATTACAGCAACACCTTGTATCTGTATGTGCTGCATAATGCCTGTGTGTGGCAATTACAGCAAAACCTTGTATCTGTACGTGCCGCATAATGCCTGTGTATGGCAATTACAGCAACACCTTGTATCTGTATGTGCTGCATAATGCCTGCGTATGGCAATTACAGCAACACTTTGTATCTGTACTGTACAGGGATTTACACTCATTATAAACCCCTGAATCTTATCCCTGTACAGCACTGAGTGATTCCTTGGGTGAGACACTTAACGGTACATACTTGCCTACCCAGGACATACTTGAAAATGAGAGTTATCTCAATGTATCCTTTCTGGTAAAATACTTTATAAATAAATAAGACACTGAATATTAAGTGGCCACGGCCAATCAAAGCAGTCCGGGCCCCGTGTTGTTATACACAATACCAGCTGTCAGAGCCGTCACTGTCACCAGATCAATCCCCGTGTATGAAGTAAAACGTTGTCATGGTAAGAAGGTCCATGATTTTCACTCATTGCATCTTCTGATTTCTGCAGGAGCAGTGGCAGCTCAATGTGCTGCAGAGCCTGTGATCCTTAAGGGAATCCTTGGGAAGACACTCGATCTATCATTTGGAGATCTACAAAATATATCAAAAATAATACTAAAGAAAAAGATGGACCGCGGCTTAATAAAGCTTCTGGAGTATGATGTCCCAGCCAAGAACCACATACTGCGAGAGCCACCAAGCCTACGATTCAATGAAATAAGTAGCACCGTGACGCTGCTCCGGCTACAGAGAGAGGATGAAGGGGAGTACGTTTTAGTCAAAGAATTTGGAAGATCGGAACATCCGTGTACGGTAATCATCAAGGTTTATGGTAAGTAGAACGGGTCGCAGTCGGGATTGGCGGAAGGAATGCTCCTTCTCTCCTCCATATGCTGTAACCTTTACTATACGCTTATTTCATGTACTGTAGCAGTGAAACTACACTTTAACGCACACATACAGTACATACGTCCTACTGGCTCACAAATCATGCCAGGACTTTTCTGCAATTCCATTAACAGGTAACATAATATTTTGGAAATGTTTATATTAGATGCCCTTTGCATATATCTGTTATCGCATCAGCTTCTTCAGCTTCCAGATTTCTCCAGTTTTCGTATTCAACCACAAAGTTCATGTGCATCGTGTGGCGTCCGTTACAATGGACGTACTTGCTGCACTCATGTGGCCGCAGCCTTGGAGTGATGCTCCTAAGCCTTTCATGAGACCTGTAAGAAGGTAGAGGTGGGGGCAGATGTAGAAGGGGAAAGGGTGGAGAATGGGCGTATGGTGACGCTAGGGAAGACTCACGTGTTTGAGGGTTAAGAATGAACGGTTTTGTTTCACATACAAAAGCGGAGGTATGAGGAGGCCTGAAGATTAGGAGCAAAGTGATCTAATACCTCATTGCAAACAGACTCTAACATTGCTCGTTGGATTATGGTTTGATCATTGTATAAAATATGGAGAAGCCTGGCATGAGTGGTCAGAGGATTGAATGTGGAGTAGCTGGTGTTGTTCCTCCTTGAAAACCCTGGCAGCCCCTTTCATGTGATGCCCTTTGAGTCCCAGGTCCTCTAATCATTCTGGGTTCCTGCAGGCAACTATAGGTGCTTCCACTAATGAGCCCTGTGGTGTCCTACACAGAGTGAAGCTCCCAAGGTGCAGTGCTTCAGCATTGTGTGCACGTTTCTCCTAAAGCTTAATTCAATTACTGTTTTGGTAGAGGCCAAAACAGTAATTGAATTTAAGCAGGCATGGGATAGGCATAAGGCTATCCTAAACAAAAGATAAATCCAGGTAAAGTATCCATGTAATTGGGCAGACTAGATGGGCCGAAAGGTTCTTATCTGCTGACATTTTTCTATGTTTCTAAAGCCTGCTCCCTGTCAACCCCGTCACCTGCCGTGTTCCCCAAGCTTCTTGCTGTGTTCCTCAAGCTTCCTGGCATGTTCCCCAAGCTTCCTGCCATGTTCCCCAAGCTTCCTGCCGTGTTCCCCAAGCTTCCTGCTGTGTTCTCCAAGCTTCCTGCCGTGTTCCTGTCACAATCAGTCACAAAGAGGGCACCTAGCACTCGCCAAGGTGAGGCCCTGGTACATAGGAAAGCCCCAATATGCAGACAATACTGAGTAGACAACCTAGGCCAGAGACCCTGCACGGTAAACAGCAGCCCTACTATGAAAGACCAGTCTTTAGAGGTAGCCAGATCTGCTCTGAGGAAAATAATACAGCAGCGCTGCGCAGAGTCTAAGGACCTACAGACGAGACAGGAATATGCATAAGTACATATATCAATGTACAAGGAGCATCCAAATAGAAAAGTCAAGAAAAAGCAAGGAGTCAAAAACCAGAACGTATACCTTATACTGAAGCCAGGGATCCAGAACCGGGAGAGAGTTAGCCAGGCAAAAGAGTGAGAAACAGGTAATCAGTCAAACATATAACATAAACGGAAGACAAAAAGCAAAGGAGAAACACTAAAACTAAATGAGAACAGGAAAGACTAGACATGAACTAGAACATGGACTAACTAAAGAAACAGCAGACAGACAAAACCAAAGAAATAAGCTAAACAAGAAAACACAAACTAGAACAGAATAAACAGCAGGGAGCTCTCAAGAACAAACACTCATCAGGAACTGAAAGTGAACCAAAATGCGTGAGCAATGGGATAAGGGCCCATTGCAATATATAGGGAGGTGATCAGCCCACATCACCAACAGGAGAGCTAACGAGGAAGCCACTTAACCCCTGAGCTGCAATCCAGGGAAAGAAACATACAGAAACATAAGGGAAACAAAGGCACAAAGAATACAGAGGGCAGGGGGCAGGGCTGGAACGGGGAAACGTGACAGTTCCCCAAGAAAAGGGGGATAACATCATAATCTTATTTATGTGTAATTCTGATGTATAACTTCATAAATAAAGGTAAGGGACGTCATATGAGCCTTGATGTCCACCTGCTTTCTTCGGTACCAGACCAAGGATAATCCGCTGGTGTGCTGTAGTGTATATCAAATTATTATTTAATGTGCACGCTCATTGTTCCATCTTGTGTTAAACCTCATGAGACTGTGTTGTTTCTAACAGATCAGATCACCAACATGTCTATTGATCGTATTATAATACGTCACAATGACACCAAGGTTGTCATCTTAAACTGCACAGCCGAGGCAGGGGATGAAGTGTCTTTCAGTTGGAGACGCGGTGAAGAGATCTTGAACCACAGCAGCAATGTTTTACAGATCAATCTCAACCATGAAAGTGAACTCTGCTCCTACACTTGCATAGCCAGGAATCCGGTCAGCGTGAACTCTATTTCTACCACATCAAACACAGGAAGCTCCACACCAAAAGGTAAGCCGAACTGCTGCTGAAAAGTATTCCTCTCAAACTCTGTAAAACATGATAAATCACAACATTCAGCTGCTTTTCACTTTGGCCTCATTTATGTAGACACCCTCTTTACATACACCTCATGCATAAGCCATGGCTGGCAATATGAATATGGGTCCTCCCCGCAATAGCTGATTATATCCTACGGTATTTGCTTCTGTTCAGCCACAAGCTGTACCCATCCAGGCCAGGCTGAGGTTGGATAGTGAACCTATTCTAACTTCACCCCAAAGGTGTTCTATGGGGCTGAGGTCAAGTTTTTTGAAGTTCACCAATGAAGGTCCGTACCAGTCCCCTCAAAACTCATGCTGAGCACGAGATGTTATTCCCGGACATTAAAAGTGTTTTGCGATTTTTCTATAGAGTTCAATGGACAAACCCATCTGGAAAGTTGTATGACGTGCATTAAAGCGAAACCTGACAAATCTAGCTGGTGGCTTTGTTGACTTTTCTGGAATATCTTTGAAAATGATTGTACTGGGTGGGACGTCATGACGAGACACACATGAAATGCTCATATCCAGGACTGGAACAAGCACACTAACTAAGGGGACTGTGTGTAATATATAACCAAGGTACAGGAGCTCAGAGCACTGTTCATGGTATGAATAACTGGTGGGCTTTCTCTTTCGTCCCCCAATAAAATGTGTCCCATCATTAATATGTGTTTCTGGATCCTAAATTTCTCATAGGTTTGTTAAGTCCTGTATTAAGGTGTCTTCATCGAAACCTAAGGGATCAGTCATGGATCTGAAGAGTAATAAGTAGCTTCCCGTTTCCACTTAATGGTAGCGGTAACTCTGCTCATTCAAGCAGCGGATCATCCTGTATCTCCAAACAAAAAGCAGTAAAGACTGTCCGATAACAAGGCATTTGTGGATGGACTTCCAAGACTCCAGAACCAAAACTACATCAATCATTGCTTCATTTCTGCTTGCATCATACACACATAGCTGACGAACCACCTAGACAGCTATCAACCATGGTAGTCAATTTTACGACGTGAAGTTGTAATATCCATTTTAAATGAAGTTTTGGATCTTGCGTGTGAGTGCTTTATCAGACGTCGGACAGAGTTACTTATCAGAACTCCACTCAATCCTACGAACTTGCATGGGCCAGAAGCTTGTGGTTGAGCAGCCATTGGATGGTCATCACTTGGCAATAGCAGCTTTTGCAGTGGATAATCGAAATCCAGTGGTGGTAATGGAGAAACGACGTGCTTAATTCCATAAGATGACTACTCCAAATATCACCTGACTCATTTAAAAAACTTCAACCCGAGCCTGTACTTGAAAAGTGCTGCTGGTCCGAAGAAATTTTGGGTGGAAAAATGCTTGAAAAAGCTTATTGTCGGGCAACATCAAAGACAGATTTGTGCCTTTAAACATGTCTGTTAGAAAATTCTGATCTTTAAGAAAAGATTTCAGTCTTATCCCCTCTATTTCCCGCCTGATAATCCATTTATCGGCACCTTTTAGAATTTGAATTGCTTTGGGAAGTCTGCATAAAGCCGATATTTCCATTAAAACGTGTAGCCGCGAGAGATGATATCTGATCCGGATTTCTATAGGAGATCAAAATGCCGATAAACCCGCATTTTAATCTCCTGAACCGAAAAATGAGCGAAACAGGTCCTGATTTCAGCCTCGGGCCGAATTGAATCGAACCCCATGTTGGTACAAAAGTGTTCGCCTATGACTTCCCTGGCGTTGCTGTCAACGGTTCCTCAACAGTCATAGATTTTACAACAAGGCTCCAGTCCTTCAGCTAAAGAAGCCGCGTGCAATGCACAATGATTTCTAACTACTGATATATAATGGATTTAGGTCACATTTGATTAAATTAACACACACCGTTAAGTAATATATGCGTCCGTAAAACCGTTAGAAGGATAGTGCAGGCTGGATCAGAAGCCAAAGCTGGGCTATCAATGTTATTGAACAACTGAATCAATTTCTTAATTTTTCTTTTTTTCTTTTAAGCTCAAATTCCGACACCCGTCTTCATACTGGCTGTGTCCTTGGGGGCTGTTGTGCTGCTGATCACTGTGATCCCTTTTGTATTTTGGAAGAGAAAACCATGTAGGAGAAATAAGATTGGTGAGAAACACATGTCTTGTTTAAGAAGGGTCTATTCGCTAAGCACAGAAATTCCAGTGAACGTTTAGTTCTTTTCACTTTGGTGCAGTTTGGCAATTCCATTTCAACGACAGTGAATTCACTATTCACCGAATGGTCACTGTAGTGCACCGAAGATGGAGCCTCATAAAAAAGTTGGAGGACGTTGCCAAAGAGCACCTAAGTGGCCTTGGCGAATTACATCGAACTGCAAAAAAAAAGAAGGAAGTCTCCTATTCTCCTAAAAGGTGTTTAACCACTTGGCTGCTAAGGACACGCTTCCCCTGTGCTATGGACGCGCTGAGCACAGGAGGCAGCAATCGGCCGGGATTCCGGACGATTGCTGCACCTCGTTGCAGGCTGACATCTTGAATGTCAGTCCGACACTCCGGGACCCCGGTGGGACCAATAGATGTCATTGCGGTAGCGCGATGGCATCTATTTCAGGCTCCCCCCCAGGTTTGCGGAGGAGGTGCCTGAAAGGGAGGGGGAGGTCCTTCGGACCTCTCTCCCTCCCGATCGCCGGGGGCCAGCGATTAAAGGCAGGCATCGTTTGGAAGGGCACAGCCTGCCCTTCCAAACGGTGCTTGGCTTTAACCCCTTGGGGGCCGGATCACGATTTGGCGCCGAAAAGCGCCGGATCGTGATCCTCTCCCGGAGCTGGCAGACATCTTGGATGTCGGCCAAGCTTCCCGGGATCTACCCCTGATGACTGGCGTCATCGTGCATAGCGTGATGACGTCAGTCCTGGAGTTAACCCCTAACTGCCACCACTGGTGGATATAGGGGTTCCAATGATCCCCCTATCTCCCGATCCGTGGCAGCTAGGGGTTAATGTTTGGTATCGTTGGATCGGCCAGAGAATGGCCTTTCCAATGATATCTAACATGACCATCTTTAAAGTTACCACAAAAAAATATTTTAAAAAAATGAATAAAAAACAGTTTTTTTTTGATAATGCAGCAATATTGTTCCCATTTCAATTATAATGTGAACAATGATGCTGCACTAACGATTTTTGTATGGGGTGTGTTTGTTAAAAATCACGTGATTTTCCCCCCAAAAAACGAGTCCCCATTTCTAATTTTTTTGACAAGCGCAACCCATAGAAAATATAACCGCAAACACTCGCATGTTAAAATGGGAAAAAAAAACACTTTACACATTGTAAATTATTGAAAATTTTAATTTTATTACATTTTTTGTTATAATATACAGACAGGTCATGACATATACATATAATAATGATATATTATGAATCTGCCGAGTCTGCCGGAAAGAACGATATACACAGGGTTATTCAAAGAGATTCGAAAAGTCACTGCACGTTCGGTGACTTTTCGTTCTCTTCAATTCGGTTCCTTTTGCCGATCCCATTTCGGTGACCCTGCGGTGTATTCAGCAAACACCACAGGGTCCCTGAATAGCAGGGAAAAGCTGCCGCAAACCTGACGAAAACGAACCGCAAAACCCACCGAATGCACGCCGAAAACCACAGAAAAACCCGAACAGGAGCCGATCGCAGCCTTTGACACAGCAGAAGGGGCAGTGAATAAATTAGGAAAACAGTTTGCATGAATGATTGAAAAGTGAAACACTGTCTGCAAAGAAACTACTGAGCGAAAATGTCTGAAATTTACATATGAGATCCAGGGAATGATAATAAAGAGGGCTGTTACAGAAAAAAGAAGTAAACTTAAAAAAAAAATTCAGAAAAATGCTTAAAATATCCTAAAAAATCTATAAATAAAGAGACTCTTTACTGCAGAATTTTATAAAGAACGGTTTATTAGATATTGAATTAAAACGGGAATATTTTTCACATTGAAGCCTATGGGATTCTCCTGAATAAATCTGCCGAATTAAACCACCGAATGGCAGGGCATTAGGGGAACCTTTCACTGCTGGTTTGTGTTCTCTGAATAGACGAAGCAGTGCTTTTTCATGGGGATTTCACTGCCCTCGAACAGGCACCGAACAGGCACTGTATGTTCAGGCAATTCGCCAGGATTTGGCGAATTGCCTGCTCTCTGGATAGCCGAATGGCCAAGATAGGTAACCGAACGCTGATTTTTAGCGTTCGGTTACCTTTCTCAAGCAATTCGGATCTCTTTGAATAACCCTGATAATATGTCTTGGTCATATAATAAAATAAGGCTTCAAAATGCATTTAAACATGATGAGCGAAACCGGTAAAAATGAGCTCAGCTCACAGGCGTGAAATACCTCAGCAGCGAAAGGGTTAAAGCAATAAAAAAAGCATTAATATGTTTCTAAATAATTATAAAGGTCCTTATAAATATATACGGGGCCTCAGAGGGGTCTGATAACTTTATATAAATATATACGGTGCCTCAGAGGGATCTGATAACTTTATATAAATATATAAGGGCCTCAGAGGGATCGGATAACTTTATATAAATATATACGGGGCCTCAGAGGGATCTGATAACTTTATATAAATATATACGGTGCCTCAGAGGGATCTGATAACTTTATATAAATATATAAGGGCCTCAGAGGGATCGGATAACTTTATATAATATATATGGGCCTCAGAGGGATCGGATAACTTTATAAAATATATACGGGGCCTCAGAGGGATCTGATAACTTTATATAAATATATATGGGCCTCAGAGGGATTTGATAACTTTATATAAATATATACGGTGCCTCAGAGGGATCTGATAACTTTATATAAATATATAAGGGCCTCAGAGGGATCGGATAACTTTATATAAATATATACGGGGCCTCAGAGGGATCTGATAACTTTATATAAATATATACGGGGCCTCAGAGGGATCTGATAACTTTATATAAATATATACGGGGCCTCAGAGGGATCTGATAACTTTATATAAATATATATGGGCCTCAGAGGGATTTGATAACTTTATATAAATATATACGGGGCCTCAGAGGGGTCTGATAACTTTATATAAATATATAAGGGCCTCAGAGAGGTCTGCTATCTTTAAATATATACGAGGCCTCAGATGGGTCTGATAACTTTATATAAATATATACGGGGCCTCAGAGGGGTCTGATAACTTTATATAAATATATAAGGGCCTCAGAGAGGTCTGCTAAAAAATGCGTTTAAACATGATGAGCGAAACCGGTAAAAATGAGCTCAGCTCACAGGCGTGAAATACCTCAGCAGCGAAAGGGTTAAAGCAATAAAAAAAGCATTAATATGTTTCTAAATAATTATAAAGGTCCTTATAAATATATACGGGGCCTCAGAGGGGTCTGATAACTTTATATAAATATATAAGGGCCTCAGAGGGATCTGATAACTTTATATAAATATATAAGGGCCTCAGAGGGATCGGATAACTTTATATAAATATATATGGGGCCTCAGAGGGATCTGATAACTTTATATAAATATATACGGTGCCTCAGAGGGATCTGATAACTTTATATAAATATATAAGGGCCTCAGAGGGATCGGATAACTTTATATAAATATATACGGGGCCTCAGAGGGATCGGATAACTTTATATAAATATATACGGGGCCTCAGAGGGATCTGATAACTTTATATAAATATATATGGGCCTCAGAGGGATTTGATAACTTTATATAAATATATATACGGTGCCTCAGAGGGATCTGATAACTTTATATAAATATATAAGGCCTCAGAGGGATCGGATAACTTTATATAAATATATACGGGGCCTCAGAGGGATCTGATAACTTTATATAAATATATACGGGGCCTCAGAGGGATCTGATAACTTTATATAATATATATGGGCCTCAGAGGGATTTGATAACTTTATATAAATATACGGGGCCTCAGAGGGGTCTGATAACTTTATATAAATATATATAAGGGCCTCAGAGAGGTCTGCTATCTTTAAATATATACGAGGCCTCAGATGGGTCTGATAACTTTATATAAATATATACGGGGCCTCAGAGGGGTCTGATAACTTTATATAAATATATAAGGGCCTCAGAGAGGTCTGCTAAAAAATGCGTTTAAACATGATGAGCGAAACCGGTAAAAATGAGCTCAGCTCACAGGCGTGAAATACCTCAGCAGCGAAAGGGTTAAAGCAATAAAAAAAGCATTAATATGTTTCTAAATAATTATAAAGGTCCTTATAAATATATACGGGGCCTCAGAGGGGTCTGATAACTTTATATAAATATATACGGTGCCTCAGAGGGATCTGATAACTTTATATAAATATATAAGGGCCTCAGAGGGATCGGATAACTTTATATAAATATATACGGGGCCTCAGAGGGGTCTGATAACTTTATATAAATATATAAGGGCCTCAGAGAGGTCTGCTATCTTTAAATATATACGAGGCCTCAGATGGGTCTGATAACTTTATATAAATATATACGGGGCCTCAGAGGGGTCTGATAACTTTATATAAATATATACGGGGCCTCAGAGGGGTCTGATAACTTTATATAAATATATACGGGGCCTCAGAGGGGTCTGATATCTTTATATAAATATATACAGGGCCTCAGAGGGGTCTGATAACTTTATATAAATATATACGGGGCCTCAGAGGGGTCTGATATCTTTATATAAATATATACGGGGCCTCAGAGGGGTCTGATAACTTTATATAAATATATACGGGGCCTCAGAGGGGTCTGATATCTTTATATAAATATATACGGGGCCTCAGAGGGGTCTGATAACTTTATATAAATATATATGTTGCCTCAGAGGGGTCTGATATCTTTATATAAATATATACAGGGCCTCAGAGGGGTCTGATAACTTTATACAAATATATATATATATATATATAATATACGTCTGGTATTAAATCAAGATCTTAATTAAAGTTTTCCCTTCCTCTTTTCTATATACATCATTATAAGGATATATGCGGAATTACTGAATATTGTACTCTCGCATCATGCTTATTGTAACACAGTACCTTGTTGTCTTTTTAAGGATACCTACGGTTTTTTACTTGATTGATAAATAATTTATTTAATTGATTGTGTTTTACTCAATTGCACTAATTAGGCTTATTACCCAGCAGCCTTTCTGCGGGAGTTGAAATGAGCAATGTAGTTATATATAGTGTCTGTGCATACTGTGAAGATTACACCCACTGATGAAGCTGTATTGAGCGAAACGCGTCTGAGGTGTATTTTATTGTCATTTTAATGAAACCGTTTGTGAATTCTTCACCTTGTATGACTCTTGGTGACATTATTCCTTTGGTATCCTGAATTAACATCTTGAAGGATTGAGTTTCCTGATCTCTGCATCTCTGATAGGGGAATCGGTGCCCCTTGGTTTAATTCACCGATTTGTCTTCGTTTTGGTTCCTCTTTGTTTAAATTGGCACCAGAAAATGTGAGTATACCCCCTGCCTGCAATTATTTATATTGGGATAATACAGTCTGCACAAAATTTTCTTTTTCTCTCTTCCTTTTTTCACTTCGCATTCACCAACGTGATGTACTGAGTACCTGCTCCCCAGCCGGATAGCCTCTACTGAACGCCGAAGATTATGAGTATTAGCGCCGGACACCAGTTCCATGACCTGCATATATAATATATGCATAGTTGCCATATCTTTACCAGTTACATGTATTTATTTTCAACTCCGTTTGCCCTTGGCCTGCCATCTTACCCCCCCCCCCCCGGTCATGATTCACTGCACTAGAGAATTTATAGCCCCCAATGATGCTATGTAACCCTGTATTCCTCTTTTGCAGCACTCACATTTTAATTCAGCTTCCTGGGCCAGGCCCCATAACTGTGTGGTTTTAGACCCCAGCTGGACTTAAATCCCACTCACCCACCCACCCCATAGTTCTCATTTAATTTATACCTAACTAATTTGGTCATGTGGTATTTTCAGCTAGCAACCTACACCACTCTAGAACTTCTTCTGCTCACCTTATTGATTCCCTGCCTGTCTTCTGTTTTTGGGGGGGGTTTCCCTTCCTCTTCTCCCCTCCACCGTTTTCTAGAAATGTTTTTCCCTCTCTTGCTGCTTCTTTCTTCTACCACCCTACTCTATAAATATATCCTCCCTCCCTATACACCCTACAAATTACACCAAGCAGAAAAATAAACACAAATACACCATAGCCTGCTCAGCTCTTTTATCAGCTGAGTGCTGGTGGAGAGTGTTAAAAAACAGCCCTCCCACCCCCACACGGAGTTTCAAGACTCTCCAATCACAATTCTCCATAAAGAAAACTGTGTCCAAATTCCTATTTATTCTGCTGCTTGCCCTGGCAAATGATGTTGAATCCAACCCTGGTCCAACAGATGACACCACATTTAGTCTCCCCACTAAAAAGGCCTCTCCTCGTATTAATATGAAAAGCCTTAACCATACCTTGCTGGACTGGAGTCTCTCCTCATGTCCTGATACAGGAGGCAGGCGTTCCCGCTAATAGCGTCAGTGATCACTGTCTAGGTACTGTGTGCGCAAAATAAAGGCCACAAAATCTCCCCCAAAGGTAATAATCACCAGGTCCTTCAAGAAATTTAATCTTGAATCCTTCCTAAATGATCTCAAACGGCTCACGCGGTACAGGCTAAACCAAATCCCAGACCTGGACTGTGCGATTGAAATACTTTCAGTCAGAGCTCCTGCAAGTCTGGAATGCCCATGCCCCGCTGCGTAAAGTGCGAGTCAAAGGGGCACATCTCCCCTGGGTTACAGCTGACCTCACACACATGTACCAGCTTAGAGATTCACTCAGGTCAAATTTCAAGAGTACTGGATCCATGAACGATCATTGTGAATACCGAAAATGGTGGAATGCAAGCACAAAGCAAACAAAAATGGCCAAAGCCCAATACTTCAGTGAAAATCTAAACAATAACATATTAAACCCGAGAAATTTTTGGAAAATCCTAAATGACATACAATCGCCCCCTGTCCACTCCCAACCAGCTGCTGTCAAAGTAAACAACCAAACCCTGCAACACCCCCTAGTTTTAGCAACTGCCTTTAATAACTATTTTGTTGGATGCGCCAACACCCTGATTGCTAAGCTAGCAATTGAAACACATTCAGAAAGGCGGCACACAAGTCAGATCCTTCCAACTGTGTAAAAACACTGTATCAAAGGGAAATTCAGTTTTAGACCGGTGCCTGTCAGGGCCATTACTAAACTTCTCTGTAACCAAAAAATGAAACACCTGACCAAATTCCAGCAATGCTGCTGAAAATCAGCACACCGGCAATTGCAAAACCTGTCGCAACCCTAATCAATGAATCACTGGCAACTGGATATATACCCAAACTCTGGAAGACTGCGAGAGTGGTACCTATCCATAAAAGTGGAGACAATACTTTGGTATCCAACTACCGTCCAATATCATTGCTTCCTGTAATGTCAAAAATTCTGGAAAAATGTGTTTACACTCAATTACGCGATTACTATCAGTATTTGAACTATTTAACCCCAGATCAATCCAGCTTCCGTCCAAATCATTCAACCACAACTGCCCTTTTAAAAGTTTCCAATGATATCCAGGCTGGGATGGAACAAGGAAACCTAACTGGAGCATCTTCCTTGATTTTGCCAAGGCCTTTGACACAGTAGACCATGGCATCCTATTGCAAAAACTTAAAAACTCTGGTATTGGTGATCACACGCTAACCTGGGTCCAATCATATGTATCTGATCGGTTGCAATATGTGTCAATTTCTGACAACACTTCCCTCCCCCTCCCAGTCACGTGCGGTCTACCCCAAGGCTCGATACTCGGCCCCCTGCTATTTACGATATTCATAAATGATCTGCCCAATGTCTGCAAAGCCTCAACTGTACACATGTACGCAGACGACACTGTAATCTATACCAGCAAACCAGATCTCCCACAGCTGGAGGCCGTGCTGCAAGACCAATTCACAGAGGTAGGAAAGTGGATCAAAGACAATAAACGTTTTCTAAATGCTGACAAAACTGTAACAATTCTCTTTGGAATAGCACCTAAACTACACAAATTGCAAACACCCCATCTATGTGTCAGGACAAAATCAAATGGCACGCTGACCACAGTCACTTCTCTCAAATATCTAGGTATGTGGTTAGACCCAAATCTATCCTTTGCCCCCACTTCGAAAAACTCTCATCTAAACTTTACCCCAAACTAGGTGCCCTGTACAGAAACAAATCCTGCCTGAGCCCCGCGGTAACAAATCTGATTGTACAACAAATGCTTATGCCGGCTATTGAATACGGAGATGTAGTGTATGCAGCCGCCCCACAAACACACCTTCATAAACTTACTACATTGTATAACTCATTCTGCCGCTTTGTGCTACAATGTAACTACATGACCCACCATTGTGACATGTTAAAAGAACTAAACTGGCCGTCGCTGGAATCTAGACACACCCTTCACCTTTCCATGTGGTGTTTAAGAGATTTTCTGGGAAGCTACCACCCTACCTTCCCTCAGCAGTTCCCTCATCCTATAACCTCCGATCCAGGACCTGCACCTTACTTGCAATACCACAACACAAAAAGAAAGTGTCTCGGTCCTCATTTTCCTACAGAGCACCGCAAATATGGAATAACCTCCCAGACGCCATCAAATCTTCCCCCAGTCTAAAGTCCCTTAAGAGCTCCTTATTAACATACCTAAATAAGGAATGCACCTGTAAACATGTAACACAGTGACTATATACAGAATGCACCTGTAAACATGTAACACAGTGACTATATACAGAATGCACCTGTAAACATGTAACACAGTGACTATATACAGAATGCACCTGTACACATGTAACACAGTGACTATATACAGAATGCACCTGTAAACATGTAACACAGTGACTAAATACAGAATGCACCTGTAAGGCTAGGGTCAGACTAACGCATTTTTCACGTTGTCCGTGAAAATGTGCGTTCGAAGAATGGACGTATTTTTTCACGGAATACGCAATAGCGGTCATACTATGCGCAGTTTCATCCGTGATTTTGTACGGATCATCAATAAAACCCTTTTTGGGTCTGGACGTTATGTTGGCCGGACATTAGCAGCGTCTGATGTCTCCTAATCACGCACACACGCCGCTAGCGGACGCAGCGCACTCTGTACGTCAGTACTAGTGGTTTAACGTTCTCGAAAAAATGCGTTCATTTTCCACTTGCGTTGCGCAGCCGGACTTTTGTGCGACCGTACTTCGTATATTGGCCGTCATTGCCCGGCATCTGCTGCTAGCACGGCCGTGATTAAGTGCGCCAGAACGCGCGTTCGCACTGCCTCAGTCTGACCCTAGCCTAAACATGTAACACAGTGACTATATACAGAATGCGCCTGTAAACATGTAACACAGTGACTATATACAGAATGCGCCTGTAAACATGTAACACAGTGACTATATACAGAATGCGCCTGTAAACATGTAACACAGTGACTATATACAGAATGCACCTGTAAACATGTAACACAGTGATTATATACAGAATGCACCTGTAAACATGTAACACAGTGACTATATACAGAATGCGCCTGTAAACATGTAACACAGTGATTATATACAGAATGCACCTGTAAACATGTAACACAGTGACTATATACAGAATGCGCCTGTAAACATGTAACACAGTGACTATATACAGAATGCACCTGTAAACATGTAACACAGTGACTACATACAGAATGCGCCTGTAAACATGTAACACAGTGACTATATACAGAATGCACCTGTAAACATGTAACAGTGAATATATTTCCTACATATTTATTTTCTGTTAATCTTTATATTTGTTTTGTGTTAATATCTTGCATTTTACTGCTTTGTATTTCTGTAACAATGGTCTTGAACCCAGGACATACTTGAAAACGAGAGAAATCTCATTGTATCCTTCCTGGTCATATCCTTTATAAATAAATAAATATACGGGGCCTTAGAGGGGTCTGATAACTTTATATAAATATATACGGGGCCTCAGAGGGGTCTGATAACTTTATATAAATATATACGGGGCCTTAGAGGGATCTGATAACTTTATATAAATATATACGGGGCCTCAGAGGGATCTGATAACTTTATATAAATATATACGGGGCCTCAGAGGGGTCTGATAACTTTATATAAATATATACGGGGCCTCAGAGGGGTCTGATAACTATATAAATATATATGGGGCCTCAGAGGGATCTGATAACTTTATATAAATATATACGGGGCCTCAGAGGGATCTGATATCTTTATATAAATATATACGGGGCCTCAGAGGGGTCTGATATCTTTATATAAATATATACAGGGTCATTATAAACCATTGTCTGGAAACCTATTCGTTAACAGGACTATACACAGGACACAAGGTCACCCATTTACACTGGACGAAAGGAAATTCAGTCTAAAGCATAGGAAGGTATTTTTTTTTTTTACAGTGAGAACAATAAATCTGTGGAATTCTCTGCCTGTTGAGACTGGATGACTTCCTGCAAAAATATTAAGGGTAATAATATTTACTATGTGGGTAAAAGCTGCTTGATCCAAGGAGAATCTGACGCCATCTGGGGTCAAGAAGGAATTTTTCCTTGTTGCATATCGGCGAGCGTTTCAGACTGGCTTTTTTTTGCTTTTTTTGGATCAACAGCATTAGGTGATATGTAAAAGGCTGAACCCGATGGTCACATGTCTCTTTTTCAGCCTATGTAACTATGTAATCCTATGGGATTCGAACTGAAACACCGAAAAATCAGGTCATTTTCACGTCATTTTGGTGCAGTGCAGCGTTCTCTGAATAGATTAACCATTACCTCTCTATGGGACAATTTTGCTGTCGCCAAAGACTTCCGACCTGCAGCAAACTGCACTGTATTTCGCCGTCAATTCGCCACTATTTGGCGAACTGTCAGCTTAGTGAATAGACAAACTATTCCAAAATTGCACAGTATTGTGAAATTCACCGTACGGTGCAATTCGATGGCAAGTTCGGTGTTTAGTGAATAGACCCTTTAGTGTTTTTATTAGTCTGTTAGGTCTCAGAATAAGTGGATGGTGTTACTGCTTGTCTGACTGTAATTATTCACGTGGAAGGTTCCTTCTCGCTGACCCCTCCGGAGAGAACGCCAGCACCGATTCAACACGAGCCGCAAGACATGATGGCCAACACAATCTACAGTGCGATTCAGAAAGTGTCGGTATGTTGTGCTCGTCTGTGATAAACTCAATGTATCTCGCACACGGTAGACACGTAAGAGAAGCTGCAAGATATTAATGAAGGTTTTTGTCTGGAGAAAAAAAACATTATTTTGGGGCAAGGTGCTTCAGACACAAGATGTTTCACAGATTTAACGCTAGAGTTTCCAGTGCTGGATTAAGGGCTCTATGTGTTCGGCGATGCAGATTTTGCTGTGCCTCTGGCTCATCCCTCTCAGTTACATTATGGCTTTATCCTTTTCTTCACACCTTCCATAGTGCATCTGTCCCTTCTCACCTTCCATAGTGTTTTTGCCCCATTCTCCACCTTGTCCATCCTCTGTCCCATTATTTTCTTCTTCTATTGTTCTTCTTTTTCCTCTATTCTTCTCAACTTCCATAGTGCCTCTGCCCCATTCAATACACCTTACATTGCTCCTCTGCCCCATTCAATACACCTTACATTGCTCCTCTGCCCCATTCAATACACCTTACATTGCTCCTCTGCCCCATTCAACACACCTTACATTGCTCCTCTGCCCCATTCAATACACCTTACATTGCTCCTCTGCCCCATTCAACACACCTTACATTGCTCCTCTGCCCCATTCAATACACCTTACATTGCTCCTCTGCCCCATTCAATACACCTTACATTGCTCCTCTGCCCCATTCAACACACCTTACATTACTCCTCTGCCCCATTCAACACACCTTACATTACTCCTCTGCCCCATTCAATACACCTTACATTACTCCTCTGCCCCATTCGACACACCTTACATTGCTCCTCTGCCCCATTCAATACACCTTACATTGCTCCTCTGCCCCATTCAACACACCTTACATTGCTCCTCTGCCCCATTCAACACACCTTACATTGCTCCTCTGCCCCATTCAACACACCTTACATTGCTCCTCTGCCCCATTCAATACACCTTACATTGCTCCTCTGCCCCATTCAATACACCTTACATTGCTCCTCTGCCCCATTCAATACACCTTACATTGCTTCTCTGCCCCATTCAATACACCTTACATTGCTCCTCTGCCCCATTCAACACACCTTACATTGCTCCTCTGCCCCATTCAAACACCTTACATTGCTTCTCTGCCCCATTCGATACACCTTACATTGCTCCTCTGCCCCATTCAACACACCTTACATTGCTCCTCTGCCCCATTCGATACACCTTACATTACTCCTCTGCCCCATTCAACACACCTTACATTACTCCTCTGCCCCATTCAACACACCTTACATTACTCCTCTGCCCCATTCAATACACCTTACATTGCTTCTCTGCCCCATTCAATACACCTTACATTGCTCCTCTGCCCCATTCAATACACCTTACATTGCTCCTCTGCCCCATTCAATACACCTTACATTGCTCCTCTGCCCCATTCAACACACCTTACATTGCTCCTCTGCCCCATTCAATACACCTTACATTGCTCCTCTGCCCCATTCGACACACCTTACATTGCTCCTCTGCCCCATTCAACACACCTTACATTGCTCCTCTGCCCCATTCGATACACCTTACATTGCTCCTCTGCCCCATTCAACACACCTTACATTGCTCCTCTGCCCCATTCAACACACCTTACATTGCTCCTCTGCCCCATTCAATACACCTTACATTGCTCCTCTGCCCCATTCAATACACCTTACATTGCTCCTCTGCCCCATTCAATACACCTTACATTGCTTCTCTGCCCCATTCAATACACCTTACATTGCTTCTCTGCCCCATTCGATACACCTTACATTGCTCCTCTGCCCCATTCAATACACCTTACATTACTCCTCTGCCCCATTCGACACACCTTACATTGCTCCTCTGCCCCATTCAACACACCTTACATTACTCCTCTGCCCCATTCGATACACCTTACATTGCTCCTCTGCCCCATTCAATACACCTTACATTGCTCCTCTTTCCCATTCTTCTCATCTTTCTTACTTTTTACTGTCTCCCTCTTCTCATCTTCCATTGTGCCTCTACCCATTTTGTCTCACCTTCTGTTGTTCCTATTCCCCATTTTTCTTGCTTTCCGTTCTAACTTTCCATTTCTTGCTCCCTTCTCCGTGTTTCTCTCTTTCCATTCTTTCCTCCTTCCATTGTTCCTCTGCCTCATTCTTTTCCCCTTCCATCGTGCCATCTTCATTTCGTGGTGTTGTTGGCGTTTTCTGGCCCTGCTTTGGAGCTTGGGCCTGGTTTATTTTCAGGGGGAACGACCCCTGGCGACCTGACAGTGTCGCTGTGTTACCTGTAATCTGTTTGATGTGGGAAAAATCAAGTATCAACACTCTGAGCTTCTCACGAGAACATGTATTCTTGTGTTTTTTTATCTCATTATATCTTCCATTCTTTGTGTTTTTATCGTTCGTCACATGATCTTATGATCAGCTTCCTACGCCAGAGGTCTCAACCGTGTATGAACTTGCTGGACCCTTTGACCAAAACGGGGGCGCCTCCTGAGATTCACGTAAGGCGCCGCTGACGATGGAGACTTTGACAAATTAGTGATGGGAGGCACCCGAAGACGTGTGACCCAAAGCTGTGAAGTTTACCACAAGTCTTGTATAGTCTTATTATTCCAAATAAAAGTTATTTTTTTTATTCTGTGCATGTTCAATGTTTCCTTTTTTCTTTCTATACCTGATATTTATTTTTTGACCCCTCCATTGGGGTCTGTTGGCATGAAACCCTCATACCTATATATTGATCCAGATTGGATGAATGCCCACACACGTCACATTTTGCAGCTAGGCGCTCCACTCGTTAGCACTCTAAAAGGGAATGATAGGTGGAAATCTCTGCTTTGATTAGATTTTTTGTGCGTTGGCTGCATTGTGTTTGTAAATCTGAGGTTGACGTGTAATGACAGAGTCTGGTAAACCGGTAACATTCCTATATATCAACACCGTAACCTGAAAGGGTGTTAAATTTCTAAGCTTACCCTTAAATCATTGAGCAGATCCTGCTGAAGCCTCTGCCCAATTATTATTTTCTTTTTTAGGTGATTTTACCCTTTTCCCCCTCGCCGCATTCCGCTCCTCCCCCTCGTCAGCTCAGTGTCTTCTGAATACGAAATTCTGAGACCCCGTGTGAGGGGGGAGAGGAGCGAAGGTGGTTAGGGCACTGCGACCCCTCAGATTCCAGGGAGTGAGAGCACAGGCGGTTAGGGCACTGCAACCCCTCAGATTGCAGGGAGAAAGATTACAGGCGGTTAGGGCACTGCGACCCCTCAGATTGCAGGGAGTAAGATTACAGGCGGTTAGGGCACTGCGACCCCTCAGATTGCAGGGAGTAAGATTACAGGCGGTTAGGGCAAAGCGACCCCTAAGATTGCAGGGAGTGAGATCACAGGCGGTTAGGGCAAAGCGACCCCTCAGATTGCAGGCAGTGAGATCACCGGCGGTTAGGGCAAAGCGACCCCTAAGATTGCAGGCAGTGAGATCACCGGCGGTTAGGGCACTGCGACCCCTCCGATTGCAGGGAGTAAGATTACAGGCGATTAGGGCAAAGTGACCCCTCAGATTGCAGGGAGTAAGATTACAGGCGGTTAGGGCAAAGCGACCCCTCAGATTGCAGGGAGTAAGATTACAGGCGGTTAGGGCACTGCGACCCCTCAGATTGCAGGGAGTGAGATCACAGGCGGTTAGGGCACTGCGACCCCTCAGATTGCAGGCAGTGAGATCAGCGGCGGTTAGGGCAAAGCGACCCCTAAGATTGCATGAAGTGAGATCACCGGCGGTTAGGGCACTGCGACCCCTCCGATTGCAGGGGGTGAGATCACCGGCGGTTAGGGCACTGCGACCCCTCCGATTGCAGGGAGTGAGATCACAGGTGGTTAGGGCAAAGCGACCCCTCAGATTGCAGGGAGTGAGATCACAGGCGGTTAGGGCAAAGCGACCCCTCAGATTGCAGGGAGTGAGATCACAGGCGGTTAGGGCAAAGCGACCCCTCAGATTGCAGGGAGTGAGATCACAGGCGGTTAGGGCACTGCGACCCCTCAGATTGCAGGGAGTGAGATCACAGGCAGTTAGGGCAAAGCGACCCCTCAGATTGCAGGGAGTGAGATCACAGGCAGTTAGGGCAAAGCGACCCCTCAGATTGCAGGGAGTGAGATCACAGGCGCTTAGGGCACTGCGACCCCTCAGATTGCAGGCAGTGAGATCACAGGGCATAGAGTGTACCTTTAAAATGATTGATCTGTCCTGGTTTTTTGGTTTTATTATTTTTTAAACTTCACACAATCCACGCATTAATTTATAAGCTGCCCCCCCCCTCTCACCCGCTCAGGCGACAAATGTGAAAAACTGTCACCCATTAAACCGAGGAAAGGAAATGTGTAATGCGGCATAACAAGCTCACAAACAATGAAACCAGGCGAGAGAGACACATTGTATTCTCAGTAATTAGCTGCGAGATTCCTTTGATGTCAGGAAACCTGTAGGAGCCTCGGATCGGTGACTCATTCACTAGGGCGTTTTATTCTCCAAAACACGAGCAGTCGGCGGCGTGACACAGCTACTGTGTATGTGGGCCTCCTCAGTGGAAGAGTTTATTTCTCAGGTTTCTGCTGTAGGTGATTCCCGTCCCAGGGTTGAAGCTTTTCATTATGATGACACAGCCACCACAGACTTTGGTTGGGGGGGTCAGCCAGGGTTTGTGTTTCTGGCTGGGTATCGCATGCCTTAGCTGCTTTCTGATGGACATTACGGGCTCTGGGTTATGATGTCATGAGCTGTCATGTGCTTCACAGGGAGAGGTACGCATAGAACCCATGAGTACTTGTGTCTGCTGTCCTCATTCTAGACCACCATGGCATCCTAACTCCTGGGATATGATTAAAATTTGGGGGCCCTGTTCCACCCAGGCTGTTCGATGAACGGCTTGAAATATTCAATATGTGTGGCTGCATCCACAATAGTATCCGTTTGGGCGGCTATTCCAAGGGACCAAAGATTGCGGCTCAGACATTGAGCAGCTTCCTATAATTTGATCAGGAGCCTTTAATTTGTTGGAAAGCACAAACGTGTGATCACACAGAATGATAATACATATCTTTTTAGAGTGTCCCTCTCCCCCCAGCGTCTCTTCCCAATGGCGCCACAAGTATAATAAATAAAACGAAAAAATTGGGGAAAGAGTTCTAAAGAGAAACAAAAAAGCATATCATGGTGCAGTAAATCATTCAAATCGGGTACATATAGGCCCCCTTTTATAGATTGCACTCACAGGATATATAAAAGTAATGCGCATATATCTTAGTTACCACTCCCTCGGATTAGTACAGCCAGACCAAGCACCCTGCGTCACAGGAGATATAAGCCAAAAGCCGGTTCCAATGGTGGTATAGAAAGATTTTTAATTAAAATCTAAAAGCCAACGCGTTTTGTCCAGGCATACAGTGGACTTCATCAGGGCAAAAATAAATAATACATACAGATCCCAAAATACATTTAAATAATCTCCCCAATTAAGGAAACACCGCTTGTTTTCAATCATGCCGTTCAAATCCGGTGTTTGTTGGAGGTGACTTCTGGACCTCCATCTTTAGCATCCGGTATTGCTGCAGAAACCCCTCAGGAACAGCGCTCACATAAAACGTCACATCCAGCCTCTCTAGGGGGCTGTCGGCAACCTCCGGACCTCCATCCCCAACATCCGGTATTGCTGCCAGAATGAGTATCACCATTAACATCTGGTATTTGTTGCCAGAATGAGAAGAACTAGCTGTTAGAACATGAGCTTGGTCTTCCTGGCTCAGGCCGATATTTTGCAGTAACAGTAATGGCTCTCAGAGCGCGGTGTTAAGTGATTCTCAGAGCAAGGTGCTAATTGATTCTCAGAGCACGGTTTTAAGTGATTCTCAGCGCGGTACTAAGTGATTCTCAGAGCACGGTGTTAAGTGATTCTCAGAGTGCGGTGCTAATTGATTCTCAGAGCGCGGTTTTAAGTGATTCTCAGAGCGCGGTGCTAAGTGATTCTCAGAGCGCGGTTTTAAGTGATTCTCAGCACGGTGTTAAGTGATTCTCAGAGCGCGGTGTTAAGTGATTCTCAGAGCACGGTTTTAAGTGATTATCAGCACAGTGTTAAGTGATTCTCAGAGCTCGGTTTTAAGTGATTCTCAGAGCGCGGTGCTAAGTGATTCTCAGAGCGCGGTTTTAAGTGATTCTCAGCACGGTGTTAAGTGATTCTCAGAGCTCGGTGTTAAGTGATTCTCAGAGCACGGTGTTACGTGATTTTGCAGCCGTGTCATGTTGCTTAGTTTATTTATTCTGCTATAGGGAGTAGCTTTTTGTTTGTTTTGTTGCTGTGAACACCTGCTCATTAAAGGGGAAATGGTGACATGCTGCAAAGCATATTGTCTTAAAGGGATACACAAAAAAATACACCCCCTCTTTTTTTTGGGGGAGGTTTAAATTATTGGACAGATCCTGCCTGATTATTTTTATATATTTTTGTTTAGGTGATTTTACTCGCCTTTTCTCCGCCGCGCGCTGCTCCTCCTCTTCAACTCAGGATCTCTCGAACCCACAAGCCTTTCTGTGCAGTCTGTGCTCCAATACAACTTGCGAGGCGTAGGAACCGCAAATTGCGCAGCACTACGGGACTCACACACTTTCCGTAAACCTTTGGTGTATATTCTTAAACAGGCCAGCCTTCAGAAATTTTGGGGCCCCTTACTGACCCTCAGAATAGGGCCCCCCCCTCTCCCCAAAGGAAATAAATTTTTAATGTGAATCGTGATCACATTACAGAGTGTTAGTCCCAATATCTTAAAATCACACATATTGTTCGCACAACAGCACATTTAACATAAAAAAGTATCTATCTGGTTCAAATAAGTTAAGACAGTAAAAAATTCAATTTTTTATTAAAAAAAATATGAATCAAGATCGGATTACAGAGTGTTGCTCCCAATACCTTTAAAACCACACAAAATGTGTATTCGTGCAAACAATGTAGCATAAAAGTATAATTAAATAATTCCACTGGCAAAGCACCACAGCAACAGAACTCTCAGTAATGTGCAGTGCGTATGAGCATATCAGAGCACCACAGCAACAGAACTCTCAGTAATGTGCAGTGCGTATGAGCATATCAGAGCACCACAGCAACAGAACTCTCAGTAATGTGCAGTGCGTATGAGCATATCAGAGCACCACAGCAACAGAACTCTCAGTAATGTGCAGTGCGTATGAGCATATCAGAGCACCACAGCAATAGACCTCCAACAGTAAAGGCAGGGAGTATGAACGTACACAGGATCCACAGCAATAGACCTCTAACAGTAAAGGCAATGGACCACATTACATACTTGGTGCTAACGTTTGCACTCACCTGAGTGAGCATTAACGTTAGCCCAAGTATTTAACGCATATTTCAATCCAAACGCTAATGGGTTAAGTAACCCGTTTGCGTTTGGTATCTTGTGCTTTTCAGCGCGAGGTTACTGTACTTTCGCTCCCTATACTTAACATGGGGAGCACAAAGTGTTAATCAGCGTTAGGATTACAAAGTCCCAGCGCTGATTAACATTCAGCTCTGGTTAGTGGAAAGTTAACCACAGCCAGAACCTGGTGTTAACAGATTCCGCTTCTGCAGAATCCGTTAACACCATCCAAAAAAATTAAAAAAGTGAGCAGATACTCACCTCCTGTCCCGCAGCGAGGACCGCCTCCTCTGGCCGGTGGGAGCAGGTTAAGACTGGGGAAAAAAGTCCCCGCAGTATCCCACTGAGTATCACTGCACTCACCGTCCGGATCTCGCAAGGCGAAATCCAGCTGGTCATGTGACTGCCGGCGTCTGCTTCAATGGAGTCCTATGGACTCCATTGAGAGGATGCGCGCAGCTGCGCTTAATGCTGCCGCGAGCATCCCGGGTGTTAACGCGCAGTAACAATGCAAGCAGCATTTTTTGCGCCTGTATTGTAATCTAGCATTAAAACGCGGGCGCAAGGGTGAAAACTGCGGGCGCAGTTTTTCCTCCCTAGCGCCCACGTTTTAACTCTAGGAATGTAGCGTTACATCCAGAGGGATGGATGGATAGACAGTGGGATGGACGGACTGGTATGGATGGACAGATAGACAGACAGGGATGGATGGAGGGATGGATGGACAGATAGACAGACAGGGATGGATGGAGGGATGGATGGACAGATAGACAGACAGGGATGGATGGAGGGATGGATGGACAGATAGACAGACAGGGATGGATGGAGGGATGGATGGACAGATAGACAGACAGGGATGGATGGAGGGATGGATGGACAGATAGACAGACAGGGATGGATGGAGGGATGGATGGACAGATAGACAGACAGGGATGGATGGAGGGATGGATGGACAGATAGACAGACAGGGATGGATGGATGGATGGACAGATAGACAGACAGGGATGGATGGAGGGATGGATGGACAGATAGACAGACAGGGATGGATGGAGGGATGGATGGACAGATAGACAGACAGGGATGGATGGACAGATAGACAGACAGGGATGGATGGAGGGATGGATGGACAGATAGACAGACAGGGATGGATGGAGGGATGGATGGACAGATAGACAGACAGGGATGGATGGAGGGATGGATGGACAGATAGACAGACAGGGATGGATGGAGGGATGGATGGACAGATAGACAGACAGGGATGGATGGAGGGATGGATGGACAGATAGACAGGGATGGATGGACAGTGGGATGGATGGATGGATTGACTGACCTCTCCCCAGCCCCCTGTGTTCTCTCTATCACCCCCCCCCCCAGCCCAGTGTACATTCTGTCACCTCTCTAGACCCCCTCTTCTACCCTTCCCAGTGCAGCATCTGTTACCTGCCTCTGTCCAGATCCAGCATGTGCAGGGTGTCAGGGCAGCTGCTCCTCAGCCTGGCTTCTCTCCTTCTCCCATCCACAGGCACGTGCTTGTGGTGGTGCTGTGTGAGGAAGGGGCAGGGCAGGCAGTGTGCAGACTCCAGAGCCAGGGGAAGCAAGGGGCAGCCATGATGGTGGAAGGGCTGCTCCCCCTCCTCTCCCAGACCCACGGCTGTCACATGGAGAGGCGGGGCTTGTGCCGGCCAGGGGCGGAGTTTCTCAGCACAGCGTTGATCTCTCCCCATAGAGACACAGCGCTGGATGAGCACACAGAGGCAGGATGATACAAAGGCTGGCCCTGAGTGGTGTCACCCTCCAAGAGGGTGTCACCCAGTGTGGGCCTGGGGCCCCCTCCCCACGTGACTCGGCGGCCATCTTGCTGCTCACAGGGCAGCCAGGCCCAAGTAGGCCGCAGTACCTCCTCCAGAGGCCTGCGGCCTAAAGTAATCAAAGCTACCGATGGCGGGCCCCCCCAGTCGGCCGGGCCCCTTACTGCAGCATGGGCTGTAATGCCCTGATGGCGGCCCTGTTCTTAAACAAGGATTGTCCATGGTTTCATGACCACCATAAACGTGTGACTGCGCGCGCGTGTGTGTACGGGACAAGCCTGTGTAATCACACGTGTAAAGTCCACATCAGATCCCGACTTACAAAAAAGGGAAGTAAGAAATGACCCGTGTAACAGATGTGCTGTCCTAGATCACATGATATAATATTGCGCTGCTTTCATTTTATGTGTACACATGTTTTATTATAATTATATTAAGAAAACAAACTTTATTTTTCAAATTGAAAGATAGTCTAGTCGTTACATTTCAAACGGACAATACAGCCACCCAATCATTCAATATCATATATATATATTTATTTATTTATTTTCCCTGGGAGAGGAAACATTGACTAGACTATATTTTTTAATTTGATAATTTTTTTTTTTTAATTGAGGAGCTCAGAGTGCTGGCCCTTTATCATGTATGTCCATCAAGTAAAGCACCAGGCGGCTGAGTTTATGCAAGTCTGTGGGTGCAGAAGTTATGTGGACTGTTTGTAAATATAAATATAGATTTTTTTTCTGAAACAACTAATTGATAATGAAAATAGTGGTTTGTTGCAGCCCTACTACACATTGATTAAGACACTGTTTCTCGGGTATATTAATACACAAACCTTTTATTTTAAAGATTCTAAGCCAATATTTGTTTGTTTTTCTGTGTCAGTATTGTTTATGAAGATATAATGGTGTTACAACCATCTTATAAACCAGTATTGCAGGTAATATAAACACAAAAGAGAGAGCCAATACTTATAATAAAAGATAATAACACTCAGATCATATACAGCACTCAGTATGCAGTTGTGTTGTGCCTCACTTTGGGGTACATGGGCCTAGAGATGTTTTTGGGAGGTGCAGGCCTGATGTTCTAAATTATTTCCCTGCCCTCTCCTATGTTGAATCAACCTGTGCCTGTGAAGGTGTTTGTAGAATCTGTGTTTTGTACGAATAATGTTATTGTCTATTTGTTATCTGCTGATAGTATTACTGGGTGAGTTATCAGCCTTTTCCAGGTCCCCCTCTCTGGAATATGTTATTATCTGTTGTATGTTTGAGTGGTCTAGTGTTGATTTGTCCTGTTGGGTAAAGTTATGCACTTTGGAGTGAAGAACACACAAGCAATTTATACCCTAAATGGTACGGAGTTAGGGAAATCCAAGCAGGAGAAGGATTTGGGAATAATCATAGACTTCAAACTAAGTAACAATGTGCAATGTCAAACAGCAGCCGCCAAGGCCAGCAAAGTACTGGCATGCATTAAAAGGGGAGTTCACTCACGGGATGAAAACATAATTTTGCCTCTGTATAAATCAATGGTCAGGCCGCACCTTGAATATGCCGTGCGATTTTGGGCACCTGTCTTAAAAAAAGATATTATAGCGTTAGAAAAAGTGCAGAGACGGGCAACTAAATAAGGGGAATGGAAGGGTTAAGTTATGAGGAAAGACTAACAAGCTTAAACCTGTTTAGTTTAGAGAAAAGGCGCCTTAGAGGGGATCTGATAACCTTATATAAATATATACGGGGCCATTATCAACCATTGTCTGATAACCTATTCACTAACAGGACTATACACAGGACAAGGGGTCATCCATTTAGACTGGAAGAAAGAAAATTTAGCTTAAAGCATAGGAAGGGTTATTTTACGGTGAACCATAAAGCTGTGGAATTCTCTGCCTGTTGAGGTGGTTGGGTCAGAGTCTGTACAGACTTTTAAAAAACGACTGGATGACTTCCTGCAGACACAGAATATTAAGGGTTATAATATTTAGTATGTGGGTAAAAGCTTCTTGATCCAAGGAGAAATCTGACTGCCATTCTGGGGGCAAGAAGGAATTTTTTCCCAGTATGTTGCATATTGGCGAGCGCTTCAGACTGGGTTTTTTGCCTTCTTTTGGATCAACAGCAGTAGGTTATGTGGGAGAGGCTGAACCCGATGGACGCATGTCTTTTTTCAGCCTATATAACTATGTAACTATGTAACTGCCCATTATCTGATTTATTTAGACTGTAATCCTTTTTGCCATTCACAACTGACATTGTTCTGTCTTGTCTAGGAATGTTAAATCATGTTTATCCCATTGTCTGTACCAGGTCTGATTATGTCTCACACCCTAAAGAAGCATACTGCAAAAACATAAGAACATGGGAAACTCACAACCTTATAGGAGAGGGATTATGGTGGGAGGCCAGGGTATCGGTTCCCATTATTATATTATATTATTCCATTAAAGGCTGAGCAAGTGTTGCTGTTCTAAACTCTGACCCTGGATACAAGTTTCCTGCTTTTTTACTAGGTGTGATATATCTCATTTATGAAGTCATTACACTAGGTATATGCCTAACGACAGGCACTGACACCATCATGCATGAAAATACATCATGTACACTATCACAAAAGCTAGTAGAGAGCCGTCCAACATTCATTTAGCTTCTTGTAAACATGTAACATAGTGATTATATATTTCCTACATATTTATTTTCTGTTAATCTGTATATTTGTGTTTTTAATATCTTGCATTGTATTACTTTGTATTTCTGTAACAATTCAATGTTCTTGAACCCAGGACATACTTGAAAACGAGAGAAATCTCAATGTATCCTTCCTGGGAAAATCCTTTATAAATAAAAGAAATAAATAAATTATTGTATAATGATTTTTTTGATGAAAAATGCTTAAGCCGCAGTAATTAAATGTAACCACTAGAAGGCGCCAGAAGACATCTTATTGTCAGTCTGTGTGATCCATCCTATAGAGTTGTGCGATGTCCTCATCGTTTGCTTTTTATTCTTTGTACATTATCGTGATGTATCTCAAACTGCACAGAGATGCCGAGTTATTCGGGGTTAAACCTCTCCTGTAGCCGCAGGTGTAAAGGAAAGAGGTTAGAGGTGAAACAATGTGCATTATTGGGGGGGAAACCCACAGCAAGTCACAGGATCTTTGGCAGGATCTCCAGCTCCTGCTGTGAACCTAGACAGACACACATACTTTGTGTTTGTGCTACGGGAGATCCTGCTGGCCTTATGTAGTATATGAGCATAAATGGAATGATGTGACCCCCTTCACACGCTACAGGGAAGGGTTTAAAGAGCGCCTCTCACGCTTACCTACAGGGGGCAGTCATTATTCTCCAATCAGTGCTGCCAAATGTCAGGTTAGGTCATCTGAGTGTGAAAGAAAGAGGGGAGTGAGATCCTCAGTGGCGCCTGTTTCTTAGTGTGTGTGTATAGCGTTAACTGCTGCCTGATAGTGATATTATGGCAATGCTTCCCACTTGCCTGTAGTTATGTGAAAATAATTGATGGTTTTATCACTATCTGGGCGCTGTTTACACTTACCGTATATACTCGGGTATAAGCCGAGTTTTCTGACTCAGATTTTGAGTAAAAAAAACGCGATTCGGCTTATACCCGAGTCAACAGCGTGAGTCCGTCCGTGTTGAAGGGGATGCGGCTGCGTGCAGGCGCAGCCAGTCACGTGGTCCGGCTAATCTCTGTACCACCTGACTGGCCGGACCGCGTGACCTGCGCACGCACGCAGCCACATCCCCTTCAACACGGACGGACTCACACTGTTCAGGACCGGGCAGGCACTCCCGCTGCCCGGCATCTGGGCCCCCTCAACCCCTGCTGGATCTGGAGCACTAAAAGCAATCCTGAGTCGTTTTAGTCAGTTTTCTGTTTCTTGCGAGGGACAGATGTGGTTAATGGTTTCTATAACCTGGGTGTAAAAATCGGGCCCTTGATGTCTTTGTGTGTCTATTAATATATAATAAATTCAATACGCTTATGTTTAGAGGTGGATGCTTAAGATATTTAGAGGAAATGCATAACTCTTTTCTCCAGTACAGATAGGTATAGGTAATTTCAATAATGGAGAAATACGCTAAATAGGGCAGGTTATTAATTTTGGTATCCTATAGTGCAGGCCTCAAAATTTCCACTCGCCTGCTCGCATTTGGCGAGTGGAAATTACATGAGGGCGAGTGGGAATGCAGAGGCAGGGCAGGATAAGGGGTTAGGTGGGGCAACTAGTGGCGAGTAACTCTTAAGGCCTGGCTAGTAGCTTGGGACTTGAAATTTCGAGCCCTGCTATAGTGAGTATATTGGTCACTTTATATGCTTACTTATAGCTGATACTACATATGTTTAGAGTGGGCTATCCTGCTTCAGGCTTAGTTAGAGCGTGGAAGAACCTTCTTGGATTTATAGTGGAAGGCTGATCATTTAGTTTAATCAGATCCTTCGAGCGTGGCTTTAAAGGATATGTAGTGATTATTATAGCCTTGGGCATACAGGTAGTTGTATGATATGATGTAGATGGTATATGTTTCTGATAGATGCTGGAAGGTGTATCCCAGGCCTCAAAATTTCAAATCCTGAGCTACTAGCCAGGCCTTAAGAGTTACTCGCCACTAGTTGCCCCACCTACCCTCTATCCAGCATTGCATCTGCATTCCCACTCGCCCTCATGTATTTTCCACTCGCCAAATGTGAGCAGGCGAGTGGAAATTTTGAGGCCTGGTGTATCCTATTATATACGAGATTTTTTTTGTACAGTAATAAAGGTACTGGTTCGGAGAGGCTGATGGTGGATGGTGTATAGTTCGTAGGGATTCTTTGGTATTATTTAATTCTACAGGAAGTGACAGAGTTTGAAATCTAGGTTTAGACCCTTTGGATGCATGGTGTCGAACTCGTAGATGCATGTCATTTCTTCTTGCCCGATACGCTTTGCAAGGTATCCACCTCTTTTTCCGTTTTGAATTTTCTTTATAGCCATGAATTCTAAGTTTCTGGGGTTTCAGTTGTGCGTTTTTTTTTAAGTGAGCGGGCACACTGTGTGTTTCTAGACCTTTTTCTATATTTCTTATGTGCTCTCTTATTCGTACCCCTACGGCTCTTGTTGTTTTCCCAATATATTTTAAGCCGCATGGGCAGATCAGGAGGTACATGACATTTTTCGAGAAACAGGTGAGTAGATCTTTGATTTTCCACTCTCCTCTTCTATTGTGGATTTTGGTGATATGCCTTTTCTTGTTACCTGTGCTCCTGTAACTTATACAGTTGCCGCAACCGTAAAATCCCCCTTTCTGTTTAAAATGGTTCGTTGTTCTTTTCGGTACATGTTCGCTCACAGTCAATCTGGATTTCAGATTTTTTGTTCCTCTACATATAAACCTTGGTTTGGACGGCAGTATCTCTTGTAGTGTCGGATCTTCTCGAAGGATCGGCCAAAATTTTCTTACTATCTGTTTGAAATCTTGATCTTGTTGACTATATGTAAAAATCATTGGTACTCCAGCTTGGGTCTGGTCTTGGGTTTTTTTTCCTTATATTTGAGGTAGTCGTTTCGGTCTGTCTGTGCCACTTCCTCTTATTTTCTCGAGTGTCTGATGGTCATCTGAGTGTGTCTGTTGTACGAGACGGGAAGTGGCTTAACATGCCAAAACCCACTGAAAACTTTCTGGAGTTGCCGCAAAAAACACGCCGGGAAAAAGCAGACGAGCCGCCGATCACAGCGCAGAGCAGCCGCCGGAAAAAGCCGACAAGCTGACGAATGGGGTAAAAAAAACAAAAAAACAGTACGCTTGAGGCTAGGGTCAGACAAACGCATTTTTTCACGTCATCTGTGAAAAAGTGCGTTTGAACGAATGGACGTATTTTTTCACGGAATACGCGATAGCGGTCATACGATGCACATTTTCATCCTTGATTTTGTACGGATCATCAATAAATCACTTCTTGCGTCTGGACGTTATGTTGGCCGGACATTAGCAGCGTCTGACGTCTCCTAATCACGCACACACGCCGCTAGCGGACGCAGCGCACTCTGTATGTCAGTACTAGCGGTATCACGTTCTCAAAAAAATGCGTTCGTTTGCTGCTTGCGTTGCGCAGCCGCACTTTTGTGCGACCGTACTCCATATATTGCCCGTCATTTGCTGCTACTGCGACCGTAATAAAGTGCTGCTGCACGCGCGTTCGCACTGCGTTAGTCTGACCCCAGCCTTAAAGTCTCCAAATTGAAACGCTGTTTGCAGAAAAACTACTGAATGAAAATGTATGGAATTTACACAAAGCATTGTCTGTGTGCAAACCTGCAAGCAGCATTGTGTGCAAACCTGCAAGCAGCATTGTCTGTGTGCAAACCTGCAAGCAGCATTGTCTGTGTGCAAACCTGCAAGCAGCATTGTCTGTGTGCAAACCTGCGAGCAGCATTGTGTGCAAACCTGCAAGCAGCATTGTCTGTGTGCAAACCTGCAAGCAGCATTGTGTGCAAACCTGCAAGCAGCATTGTCTGTGTGCAAACCTGCAAGCAGCATTGTCTGTGTGCAAACCTGCAAGCAGCATTGTGTGCAAACCTGCAAGCAGCATTGTCTGTGTGCAAACCTGCAAGCAGCATTGTGTGCAAACCTGCAAGCAGCATTGTCTAACATCTAGCCATGCATTTCGTGCCTACAGTTTATAGCTGCTTCCCCACCCCCAGAGCTTGGAATACTAATATTTCCGTTTTTTGGGTCCCACCATGGCGTATGCCGGTGCCATCCTGACAGACTCGGAGATTAATATACATCCCTAACAAGCTAACACCCCAGACAGACCCGTCCACCAGTGAGACAATATGGGCCGTAATCGATTGTCAGGGGTCACCGTCATCTGCCTCCTGCAGGCCATGTCTTAGGATCTTGCTGGACACTAACAGGGTTATTCAAAGAGAATCGAAAAGTCACCGCACGTTCGGTCACATTTCATTTTCTTCAATTCGGTTCGATTCGGCGATCCCATTTCGGCGACCCAGCGGTGTTTTCGGCGACCCAGCGGTGTATTCAGCAAGCACCACAGGGCCGCCTTAATGCAGGGAAAAGCTGCCGCAAACCTGACGAAAACTCACCACAAAACCAGGGCGAACGCACACAAAAACCCACAAAAACATCTGGATTAACCCGCCGAAGATGCCGGAGAAACCCGAGCAGGAGCCGATCACAGCACAGAGCAGCTGCCGGAAAAACCCGACACCGCAGACGAATGGTGTGAAAAAGAAAAAAAACAGTTTGTATGAATGTTTGAAAATGAAACGCTGTTTGCAAAGAAACTACTGAGCGAAAATGTCTGAAATTTACATATAAAATCCAATGAATGATAATAAAGAGGCTGTTACAGAAAAAAGAAAAATTATAAAAAAATTGTTTTAAAAAAAATCAGAAAAATGCTTAAAATATCCTAAAATATCTATAAATAAAGAGACTTTTTGCTGCAGAATTTTATAATGAACGGTTTATTAGATATTGAATTAAAACGGGAATATTTTTAACATTGAAGCCTATGGGATTCTCCTGAATAAACTTGCCGAATTAAACCCCCGAATGGCAGCGCAATTTGGCAACTTTTCACTGCTGGGTTTGCTCTCTGAATAGACAAAGCTATGGGGATTCACTGCCCTCGAACAGGCACCATATGTGCAGGCAATTCGCCAACATTTGGCAAACTGCCTGCTCTCTGAATAGCCGAATGGTCAGGAAAGGTAACCGAACGGGGAAACGGGAATTTCAGCATTCGGTTACCTTTCACAAGCAATTCGGAGCTCTTTGAATAACCCGGATACACAAAGGCAACTCAGATTGCGGCTCCAGTGCAAGTCACCAACATGTCAGGTCAATCCACTCGGATTATGTCTCTTATAAACCGCCTAACCAGGAGAAGGCGTCAATTTCCCATTATTAGGGTTAAGGCTGGGGTCAGACCAGCGCACTTTTAACGTGCGTTCTGGCGCACATAATTACGGCCGCACTAGCAGCAGATGACGGGCAATGACGGCCAATATACGATGTACGGCCGCACAAAAGTCCGGCCGTGCAACGCAAGTGGAATTTGAACGCATTTTTCTGAGAACGCTGAACCGCTAGTACTGACGTACTGAGTGCGCGGCTGCGGCATAGCGGCGTGTTTGCGTGATTAGGAGATGTCAGACACTGCTAATGTCCAGCCTACATAACGTCCAGATGCAAAAAGAGTTTTATTGACGATCCGTAAAAAATCACGCCCGAAAATGCGCATCGTCTGACCGTTTTTGCGCATTCCGTGAAAAAATACGTCAATGCGTTCGGACGCACTTTTTCATGTTCGCGGGGAAAAATGCTTTCGTCTGACCCGAGCCTAAAGGGAACCGAATCTGTGTCTGCAGTGACTCTGTACAAACATAAAAAGTACCAGGAACCCTTCCTCCTCGGCGCACCTGCTCAGGTATGTGTCAGCTCCTCTTTTCAAGTCTCCACATCCGCAATCCTGCTTCACAAAGCTATAAACAGCAGGATTACTTCCTTATGAAATCTAAAAAACACCTTTTTCTGCCCAAAAGCCAAAGCTAATCTTTAAACGCTTCAACCCCAAGTGCTTTTTAATGGAAAAATAACTAAGATTTAGGTGGAACACAGAGTGCAAGAAGGACTTCCCGACCACCACGTGCACAGTGACACCTGCCGAGGGGAGGTTCCATTGACCATCGTACCGTTTTCTGTGTACACAGTGCACTTTCCATGCACAGGCTTCACGCGGGCTTTCTACAGTCCATCCATCACCCCCTCCGAGGAAAGAGGTCCAGCCACCGCTATGCCCTCAGAAGCTTAGCCCTCTTTATAAGATGCAGTCACGAGATCAGGTTACAGAGTAACGCCTGGGTACATCATGGCTCACTGTGTCAAGGTATCGACTTAAAAGGCAGAATATTCAGGATGTGGATCTTATAACGACCAGCAGTTTGATATATGGGTATCGCGTATCTTTATGGAGAGTACATGGTCCGTCGTCAGATGATGCCGTCTCTATAGGTTATTAGATGACCTAGGCTCTGATTTCATCATACAGACAAACCATCCCCATCCGGTCTTCTCTTCTACCAAGCGGAGGTTTCTGTATGAGAATGACAATAGATACAAAATAACCACAAAGTACAGTAAGAGGAGCGACACGTTAAAAACGACGACTGAGCTTTCAATTTCACTCATGGCGCAATTTCACTTTTCATTCACTCAGGGCCCTATTACACTCTTCACGCAGACGTTAACGCTCCCTTGCGTCAGCATTAACGTTTGCTGCGGTGTTTACCGCATATTACAATCTAAGAAACCCGTTTGGTATCTTGCGCTTTTCAGCGCGAGGTTACTGTACTTTGCGCTCCCTATACTTAACATGGGGAGCACAAAGTGTTAATCAGCGCTGGATTACAAAGTCCTAACGCTGATTAACGCCTGACTCTGGTCAGCGAAAAATTAACCACAGCCAGTACTTGGTGTTAACAGATTCCGCTTCTGCAGAATCCATTAACACCGGCCCTTAAAAAATAAAAAAAATGCATCTAATACTCACCCTCTGTCTCGCGGTGAGGACCGCGGCTCCAACCGCCTCCTCCAGCCGGCGGGAGCAGGGAAAGACTGGGGGGAAAAAGTCCCCCCAGTCTCTCCCTGCGTATCACTACGCCGACCAGCCGGATCTCGCGAGGCGAGATCTGGCTGGTCATGTGACCGACAGGGGGGAACTCAATGGAGTCCTATGGACTCCATTGAGTGGATGCTCGCGTATGCACTTAGCGCTGCCGCAAGCATCCCTGGTTTTAACGGGCGGTAACAATGCAAGCAGCATTTTTTGCACCTGTATTGTAACCCAGTGTTAAAACGCAGGCGCAAGGGGGAAAACTGCAGGCACAGTTTTTCCTCTTATGCGCCCGCGTTTTAATGCTAGGATTGTAATAGAGCCCATAATCTGCAGAGCTTGCCCTTACATAGGCCTTTTCTCCAAAATAAGAGCCGTTTAGACGCTTTTGAGGGAAATATATATAGATATTTGAATGAATGCGAATATATATGAATGTGTTCAATATACATAATGTATGTATATATATATATATATACAGAATATATAATTATTATCATACTTTATTTATAATGCGCCAGCATATTCCGCAGCGCTGTACAATGGTCACAATATAGCCAGGGTTACAATAAATTGAACAACAATTGACAAACTGGTACAATAGTAAACGAAGGCCCTATTCCCGTAGGAACTCACAATCTAGAAGGGTTGAGGGTGGAAACAGGAGGAGAGGACTGCAAGGTGAGAGTGAAGGACTGGTGGGAGTGATGGGCTGGTTGCGTCAGTGAGTCGGGTGGTCGGCTTCCCTAAACAGGAATGTCTTAAGGGAGCGTTTGAAGGAAGGGAAACTGGGGGAAAGTCTGACCGTACGAGGGAGAGCGTTCCAGAGGCTGGGGGCTGCGCGTGAGAAATCCTTATATTGTGACAGTGTTATTAGGGGCAGTGTGTTAGACCACAGGTTCATCAGCAGGCAGATGGAGGACTCACTTTATCCCCTTTAGGGTTAAATAACAGCCAATACCTAATTAAGTGTGCCCTGGCCTCAGAGTGGTCCCCTCTGAGAGGACAGTCTGTGTGCTGGCTACAGCAGAGAAGGAAACAAAAACCCTGAAGACAAAAGGGAAGTACTTTCCATTTTGTTCCACTTGTTGGTAAGCGGCTTAGCTGCCCAATTTTCATTCAGGACATCCTGCATGTAGGAGTAGGTGTTTCTTTTACATTTGTTGATTTGCTGTACCCTGCAAATTTTATACCTACACAATAAAAGTAAGAGGACGTACTGACCCCTGTGTCCAGTGGCTTTATCGCAATATATATTTTATATATACGTAATGAACAGAAAAAGAGCTAGCACTCAAAGGTCTCATACTTAAAAACAAAAAAAGTCATTATGAATAAAAAAAAAAAAATTCAGCTCTACTGGAGCTTTCATCTGAATATTTTAATTTATGCATAAAGTATTTTGTTTTTGTGCTTTTTCTGCTTTTTCTGTTCATGTATTTTTCATCGGGTTAAGCACCATGCATATACTTTACCTTTCCAAGGCTTTACCTTTCCAACATGGGGGCGAAAGGAAAAAATGGGAGCGCCTGCAGGTTTCTCCTTTCCGCCCCCGTTTTAGCGCGGTATTACAATGCAGGCGCATTAAAAAGCTGCCTGCATTGTTATCGGGCGCTAAGCCCCGGTATGCGCGCGGCAGCTCTAAGCGCCGCCGCGATCATCCACTCGATGAAGTCCATAGGACTCCATAGAAGCAGACATCGCCGGTCACATGACCTGCCCGGCAGGTCGGCGTAGTGATCCGCAGGGGGAGACTGGGGGACTTTTCCCCCCAGTCTTTCCCTGCTCCCACCACACGGAGGAGGTGGTTGGAGCTGCAGTCCTCGCCGCGGGATAGGGAGGTGAGTATCTGTTTGGTTTTTTTTGGCTGGTGCTAGCGGATTCTGCAGCAGCGTAGTCTGTCAGCAGCAAGTCCAGGCTGTAGTTAACTATTTGCTAACCGCAGCCGGACGTTAATTTGCATTCATATAATACTAACTCAAATTAACACTTTGTGCTCCCCATGTTAAGTATAGGGAGCACAAAGTACAGTAACCTCGCGCTGAAAAGCACAAGGTACCAAACTGTAACGGGTTTCTTAACCCGTTAGCGTTTGGATTGTAATATTCGGTAGACCCTGCGGCTAACGTTAATGCTCACTCAGGTGAGCGCTAACGTTAGCACCAAGATTGTAATGTAGTCCCTGGTGTTTAAGAGCTTTTCTGGGAAGCTACCATCCTACCTGAATAGACTGCTTTCTCCAGCAGTTCCTGTGACAGACTCTGTTGTCTCTGGGGCAGTTGGAGGAGCCTGGGGGCTAGCCTCCTTCCTACTGACTATGGACCAAGGTGCAACCTGGGGTTTGCCAACTGGATTGCCCAGGGACTCCAGTATTTATGTTGACTGTGTTTCTGTATATTGTGCTTTTCTGTAGTAGCTGTCCCTTGTCTGTATATTGTACTCTTCTGTAGCTACCCCCCTCTCTGTATATTGTATACTTGCTGCTGTAAGAACATACCTTTGTTTCACTCTAAAATCTAGCAGGCCGGTTAAAATAAGAATGCATAGGAAAACCATCCATTGTGTTGAATGGCTCTTCCCATTGTCCTGTACTGAAGTTATCTGATCTAATCTGTAATTTGTTCTGGAAGGGGGTTGTCTCTCAACTGTGTTTTACCTGTGTACATTTTCAAATAAAGAGTCAGTCTTTGTTTTGCTGCTCTACAACACTGGTCGTGCCTGGTGATTGTAGAGATTTGGGGGCTGCTAAAGTTGGATTTCGGGGTCCAACTTCCAGAAAGGTGGCGCTTGACAGAGGCACACAGTCGGTGTGCCAGGCAGTTTGTCACAGTTCCATCATCCTGTAACCTCCGATCCAGGACCAGTACCTTACGTGCATTACCACAATACAAAAAGAAGGTGGCTCGATACTCATTTTCCTACAGAGCACCGCAATTATGGAATAATCTCCCCGACGCCATCAAATCTTCCCCCAGTTTAAAGTCACTTAAGAGATCTCTTATTAACATACCTCAATACAGAATGCACCTGTAAACATGTAACACAGTGACTATTTACAGAATGCACCTGTAAACCTGTAACATAGTGACTATATACAGAATGTGCCTGTAAACATGTAACATAGTGACTATATACAGAATGCACCTGTAAACATGTAACATAGTGACTATATACAGAATGCACCTGTAAACATGTAACACAGTGACTATATACAGAATGCACCTGTAAACATGTAACACAGTGACTATATACAGAATGCACCTGTAAACATGTAACACAGTGACTATATACAGAATGCACCTGTAAACATGTAACATAGTGACTATATACAGAATGCACCTGTAAACATGTAACACAGTGACTATATACAGAATGCACCTGTAAACATGTAACACAGTGACTATATACAGAATGCGCCTGTAAACATGTAACACAGTGACTATATACAGAATGCACCTGTAAACATGTAACACAGTGACTATATACAGAATGCACCTGTAAACATGTAACACAGTGACTATATACAGAATGCACCTGTAAACATGTAACACAGTGACTATATACAGAATGCACCTGTAAACATGTAACATAGTGACTATATACAGAATGTGCCTGTAAACATGTAACATAGTGACTATATACAGAATGCGCCTGTAAACATGTAACATAGTGACTATATACAGAATGCACCTGTAAACATGTAACACAGTGACTATATACAGAATGCACCTGTAAACATGTAACATAGTGACTATATACAGAATGCACCTGTAAACATGTAACATAGTGACTATATACAGAATGCACCTGTAAACATGTAACATAGTGCCTATATTTCCTATATATCTATTTTCGGGGTTAATCTGTATATTTGTGTTTAGCTTTTAATATCTCACATTTTATTACTTTGTATTTCTGAAAACGTGAGAAATCTCAATGTATCCTTCCTGCTAAAATACTTTATGAATAAATAAATAGGTGGGGATTTAATGCCGTGGCTGATCAGTGTACGTGGAAATAGCACATTTTAATCGGATCTTTGGACGTTTCTGCTTCTCTTTGTGATAAACACACAGCGAGGTGCTGCAATAAATGGATGACAAATGGACAAGCTCCAGGAAACCCATACCTTGGGGCATTGCATTTCACTATAATGATCCTCTGAGGGCTGAAAACATCTTTGGTTCATATGTTGCAGATGTTTCGGGTTATTTCTGCCCCTATAAAAGAGAAGGAGGTCGGCACAGAGGAACGGTTACACAGATCATTTTATCTTTTTGTTCACCCAATGCCTTTGGTCTGAAACAGAAGTACTGCTCACCCAGATCCCTCAGGTTTCTTTTTCCGAATCCAAATCAGAATAATGCTCACAGCAACAAGAACGCCGAGGATCCCCATCGGTACAATCCACCAAGACCAAATGTGAACATTTTCCTGTGAAACTACAATAAAACTCATCATCAAAAAGGAACAAGGCTAAAGTAGATTGGCTTCCTATACACTCAGTCTGTACGTGCCGTTCTCACACATAAAGTACGAATGATACACATTCCAGGACCACGTGATGCTGAAATGAAATTAACTAGTCCAGTGGAGAACTGGTCATTGAGATCCACCCTGTCACGCGTCCTGCGCTCCTGTATTGAGTCACAGCGGAGGTGCTGGTTCTGATCTGCCTGTGTCCTGTTCCTACGCTGCACCATCGTTAGAAGACTCAGAGTTTGCAACTACAGAGATCTTCGCTATTCGGTGAAGGAAAATTTACCACCGGCAGGCGTAGTTAACACAAACAACGGTGCCGCCATTATTGTTCGGTAAACTGTGCCTAGTCTTCATCCAGCATTGTTCTGCCTTGTTTGTGACACCGGGGAAGATACATTGGTGATTTTATGGTGACCATCTCCATTGGCCTCAGGTAGAAAGTATGCTGGACAAGTTTGACTGGAACAACAGTGGCAACTGTGAGGAAATCTTCACCAATATCAGGAGAAACTACAGTGGAAACCCCGCCGAGAACTACGCTGAGCAATGTTGGCAGCAACTGCGGTGGAGAGAACGGCAAAGGGTGCGGTGACCTCCCTAAATAATGAATTCACTGTAGATTCACCATGCTTGATCCACCATAGTTTTGAAGTTTGCCCAAGTTAAGCCTCGGTTTATTACAATGACAGAATGGTGGTTCTACCTGGGAAAACATTGAAACTTCGGTGGATCAAGTACGGTGAAACTGCACTTAGTGAATAACCCCTTATAGATGTCAAGGAGACGTGGTGACTTCCTGTCCAGGAGGTCAGAGAGTGAAGGTTTTATTTGAACCGGATCTATATAAACAAGAAGTTCTGGGAGCTTTAATTTTGGCGCAGAGTTACCAGTGAATATCCGGCAGCCTGGCCGGCCACGGACCATAACTGCCCTTTATGTCAACACTTTCACCTCATCCTCAACTTCAGCTGCTCTGGAATAAAACCAAGGAAATGAAAGTACCTTCCCCACAGACGTCCTGCGGTGTCACCATTCTGGCGGCTATACTGACCGGATTTGTTGCCGTGCAGGTATGAGTGACATTTATGTGAGTGGGTTTTACGTGAATGAAGCTGCCCTCCTTGGTAGTTGCGTTGTTGAAGTACGTCCATGAGATCTTCACGTTGGGTATATCGACTGAACAGATCAAGGTCACCTCACAGGGCTCACTATCGCTGGTGTTGTGATGGATCTCAATGTCATCATTTGACAGTTTCCCTGTATGAAACAAGTGAATAATGTGCGCGCTGTCATTTCGATCGGCCACAGCTATGGCTGAGACAGGGGCTTAACAATAAATGTATTTTCATGTTAGAAGTCGGGCAACACGCACTCCCTGAGCAGTATGCTCACTCACTGCACCTCCTATAACACGCACTCCCTGCACCTCCTATAACACGCACTCCCTGAGCAGTATGCTCACTCCCTGCACCTCCTATAACACGCACTCCCTGCACCTCCTATAACACGCACTCCCTGAGCAGTATGCTCACTCCCTGCACCTCCTATAACACGCACTCCCTGCACCTCCTATAACACGCACACCCTGCACCTCCTATAACATGCACTCCCTGCACCTCCTATAACATGCACTCCTTGAGCAGTATGCTCACTCCCTGCACCTCCTATAACATGCACTCCCTGAGCAATATGCTCACTCCCTGCACCTCCTATAACACGCACTCCCTGCACCTCCTATAACACGCACTCCCTGAGCAGTATGCTCACTCCCTGCACCTCCTATAACACGCACTCCCTGCACCTCCTATAACACGCACTCCCTGCACCTCCTATAACACGCACACCCTGCACCTCCTATAACACGCACTCCCTGCACCTCCTATAACATGCACTCCTTGAGCAGTATGCTCACTCCCTGCACCTCCTATAACATGCACTCCCTGAGCAGTATGCTCACTCCCTGCACCTCCTATAATACGCACTCCCTGCACCTCCTATAACATGCACTCCCTGAGAAATATGCTCACTCCCTGCACCTCCTATAACACACACTCCCTGCACCTCCTATAACATGCACTCCCTGAGCAGTATGCTCACTCCCTGCGCCTCCTATAACACTCACTCCCTGCACCTCCTATAACACTCACTCCCTGAGCAGTATGCTCACTCCCTGCGCCTCCTATAACACTCACTCCCTGCACCTCCTATAACACTCACTCCCTGAGCAGTATGCTCACTCCCTGCGCCTCCTAAAACACTCACTCCCTGCACCTCCTATAACACTCACTCCCTGAGCAGTATGCTCACTCCCTGCACCTCCTATAGCATGCACTCCCTGAGCAGCATGCTCACTCCCTGCACCTCCTATAACACGCGCTCCCTGCACCTCCTATAACATGCACTCCCTGCACCTCCTATAACATGCACTCCCTGCACCTACTATAACATGCACTCCCTGAGCAGTATGCTCACTCCCTGCACCTCCTATAACATGTACTCCCTGCACCTCCTATAACATGCACTCCCTGCACCTCCTGTAAGGCACACTCCCTGAGCATACTGCTGGCTTCCTTATTAAATGAATGTAGGATTATGGTCGCACTTACTGTAAATCGTTACATTGTAGCACTGCACAGACTCCTTTTCATGAATAGGAAATATATTTGCCGCATACGTCCCCTGGTCACTCCTGCTTAACTTATTAATGGTCAGGGATCCACCAGGCTTCCCATCCAGTCGATTTTTAAGTGACTGTGACTTTATTTCAATAGGTTTATCTGGGATTGTTGTAGCAATATGTCTTCCATTGAAAACCCAGGAAATCTCCTTAATTGCAGACTTATTCACTTGCAGGTCGACAGATTCTCCTTCAGCACTGGGAACGTGTTTGAGGGTGTCACAGTATTTTGTGGATAGAATGCCTAGAGAATAGATAAAGGTTAATGCAGGATACATGTCAGGTTTTTTTCATGGAGATTTCTAAGTAGGATAATTGTAAATTTATACTTTATATTCTTTCATTTTACACTTTTGATAGCCATGATAACATGGATTTGGCAAGGAAAGGGGTCCGCACTTAAAGGGTTATTCAAAGAGAGCCAAACTGGCCACTAAATTTCACTGAACTTACCCGTACAGTGCAATTTTGGGACCTTTTGGTTATTCAAAAACTGCCAATTTGCCAAATATTGGCAAATTGCCAGCGAATTACGGTGCAATATGAGAGTAACTGCTACAGTATGACTGTCACAGAGCTCCACAGCAATAAGACTCACAGTAATGTGCATTGTGTATGAGCGTACAGACCTCCACAGCAATAAAACTCACAGTAATGTGCAGTGTGTATGACCGTATCACAGAGCTCCACAGCAATAAGACTCACAGTAATGTGCAGTGTGTATGAGCGTACAGACCTCCACAGCAATAAAACTCACAGTAATGTGCAGTGTGTATGAGCGTATCACAGAGCTCCACAGCAATAAAACTCACAGTAATGTGCAGTGTGTATGACCATATCACAGAGCTCCACAGCAATAAAACTCACAGTAATGTGCAGTGTGTATGACCGTATCACAGAGCTCCACAGCAATAAGACTCACAGTAATGTGCAGTGTGTATGAGCGTACAGACCTCCACAGAAATAAAATTCACAGTAATGTGCAGTGTGTATGAGCGTATCAGAGCTCCACAGCAATAAAACTCACAGTAATGTGCAGTGTGTATGACCGTATCACAGAGCTCCACAGCAAAAACTCACAGTAATGTGCAGTGTGTATGAGCGTATCAGAGCTCCACAGCAATAAAACTCACAGTAATGTGCAGTGTGTATGAGCGTATCACAGAGCTCCACAGCAAAAACTCACAGTAATGTGCAGTGTGTATGAGCATATCACAGAGCTCCACAGCAAAAACTCACAGTAATGTGCAGTGTGTATGAGCGTATCACAGAGCTCCACAGCAATAAAACTCACAGTAATGTGCAGTGTGTATGAGCGAATCACAGAGCTCCACAGCAATAAAACTCACAGTAATGTGCAGTGTGTATGACCGTATCACAGAGCTCCACAGCAATAAAACTCACAGTAATGTGCAGTGTGTATGAGCGTATCACAGAGCTCCACAGCAAAAACTCACAGTAATGTGCAGTGTGTATGAGCGTATCACAGAGCTCCACAGCAATAATATATGCTGCGTAAGCGAGCGCTCCAAGATGTGTGGCATCTAATAAATGGCAATATCTGCTGCTGTGCAATACAACTTTAAGAGATCAGTAACTGTTTAAACAGAAGCTCTATTTATCAATTCATTAAGGGAAATTCAATTTCCTCGATCATATTTTTGTTGCATCCCAAAACCAGGGGCTGCAGCAAAAGCACAAAGAGACTCATGCCTGAATCAGTACGGCTGTAACCTGAAGCCCGACTAAAGGTTAAATATACCTTCATGCAAATATACGATGACAAACTGCAATTCACAGTATCCACAGCCAGTCTAGATCTGGAGCAGTTATTTATTTATTTTTATTTATAAAGGATTTTACCAGGACGGATACATTGAGATCTCTCTCGTTTTCAAGTATGTCCTGGGTTCCAGCTCTCAGAAAGCAGCTTCACCCCCAGCCTACTAAACCTTCAATTCTTTCCCTTAAATCCCACCGTACCCCAAAACACTGTAACCCTGGCCAAGAGCTGTGCCCTCTGTCACGCTGCCATTCCTGGAGCCCGCTGAAGGGCCAGTCCAAGCCCCATGATACTCCCTGTCCGCCTGCACTACGGGTTTCCTTTGGCTGGCTGCTTCCCAGTCACCTGTGCGGTCCGCTGTTTAACCATGTTCTGCCCTTTCCTCCTCGCTCCGGCATTAGTCTCCCTTTGCTCCTGCTTGTGAGAGGCTTCTTCCCAGAGCGCCTGTGACTTAATATCAGTCTCCTTTATTTCTGTTTTATTCAGTTCTGCCTATCCCTGGTCCTGTCTCTGCTTCCCTGTCTGTCACCTGCTGGTTCCTGGACACTGCCGTGCACTGAGTCACCAGCATCTGGATATCTCACCAAGATCTCATCTGTGGCCTGCCATATTCCAGGTCACTGTACTATCAGCTACAGCTGTACCTGCACTCTGGTTCTAGTATGCAACCGTGCACTACATATCCCACCATCCAGGATCTACTACCAAGAACCTCACTGTGGTAACAGTTCCCCAGCTTGTTAATATCATACACTGTATTAGCCGTCTATGGGGACAGCGCCTCGATATTCCTATCTGCACCGTGTACTGCATAGCCCAGCATCCAGGATCTGGTGGCTGGATCATCTCTGTGGCTATAGGCGTCCTGCATGTCTATAAAGAGACTTAATTACCTACACTTCATAGCCTTCCCTGTGATTATTTCATTCAGTCTTCAGGTTCATGGTCTCGTCTGCTTCCACCCTAGTGCAAATACAATTTGGGTCCCACCATGACTCCTGCCGGGTGCCATCATGACACTGTCATAGTATCAACAAAACGCTACATTTCTCTAAACCTCTGTATTCTAGCAAAGATACAAGTCCCATAAAGATCTTAAAAATCACAAGGACCCCCCCCATAAAATCCGTACCTTTCTGAAGCAAGAGGATAACGATCCAAGACAGCCAAGAAGTCATTTTGATGCATGAAGTCCGACAGCTCTGACCACATACTGTGCCACCGATTTATATATTCATATAAAAGAGGAACAAATGCTTCTCCTTTGTCCAAGCTGCCCCACCTACTCTATGTTCAAGTCATCCAGAATTTTATATTTATTCCAGAATTTACCACAATTTGAAACAACCTCCAAGGGCTCCAATTCTAAGGCTATCGCTAAAAGTCAGACGCTAATGGGAAAATCGTGCGCCGGCCGTTAACCATTAGCGTCTCACCTTTAACGTCTGTATCCCAACCAAGATGCTAAAGTCAGCCAGAGACGTTGAAATCTCTCAGCGAGACGTTATGCAGTGTGTGTAGCAGTGAAATTACCGGCTGGCGCTGCTGAAAGTGGCTGCGCGTGCAGCTAACGCTCATTAACCCTCTGTGTGTGTATTTAAGCCCTGGTGTAAACTTAACCAGAGCCGTAACAGCTCCATAGACTTCACCTGATCAGGGAAGTTACACCAGGGTTTACGTGTCATTATGATGGTCGCACCAGCTTTTAGGAGGGGTTACATTTTCATGGTGTGCGCCCAGACGTTATGTTTATTCAGCATCTTGTTAGAGGTCTTAACAACTCTCGCGTCCCGTGTTCAGTATAGGAGACGCCGAGTACAGTAAGGAACGCAAGCCGTGAAACACTAACGCCGGAACATCTCTAACGAAAAGGCTGGAATAGGACAGGAGACAATTAACCTAACACGTCGGCCGTTATGTCGTGCGTCTCAAACACTAAGCACAATGAAATCGGGCCCCTGTTTTGTTACAAAAGAAGCTGAAGATCCCGTTAGTGATAATTCGATTTTTTTTCTCTTGAATCAACATTTTTATCACATATTAACCATTTTAACCCGGAAAGCTAAGACCCCTGTTTCAAATTCAGCCGGTTAATTTATTTATGAAACTCTTTCCTGCGGCTTGTTTGCTGCGTCCATTTGGCCGCACGGTGACCAGGAGACGCCGGGGAATAGGCTCAAGCAATTCAGAATGCAGCAAACGCTAGGCTTGTGCACCGATTTTTTTTTTCGGTTCGATTCGGTTCGATTTTTCAAATTTTTAAACTTTTCGATTCGGCTCGTTTCGACCGATTTCTGTTTCGATTCGGTTCGGCTCGATTCGTTTACATTTTTTTTTTCGGAATATCGACCATTTTTCGTATTTTCGTGTCACTTTGCTCATTTTTTATAATCGACTTTTCGTAATTTCGGAAATTTTCGTTTTTTCGGAACGTCTGTTCTCCTCGTTTCAAAGCAATAAATTTCGATTTGACACATTTCAAGTCCATTCAAAAATTCCGAAAATATTTCGTTTCGGCTCGGAAAACTTTTCGGATCTGCCATTTTCGGATCTAAAAATTTTCGGAAAATCGGCCGCATCCGAAAACACGAATCGGGACATTTCGTGAAAATTTCGTGCAAATTCCGAAACCCGAAACGCACATCCCTAGCAAACGCCAGCTCATCATGAGGAGTAGAGAGTAACCACTGATGGACAGAGAGGAGACATTCACTAATAGTAGAGGTGATAGCGGTCAGTGGATACAAAACTTTTATTTATCATCAATAAAGTATTAAAAATGTACAAAACATGTTTAAGAACAATATCAGTGGTCGTCTCCCTAGATTTGATCATTCTTTAGCAGCGTTATTGCATATATTTAAATTCATTCATATATTCCCAGGGTAGGATTGAAGAATTATGTGATGATCACATACTGTAAGGATTGATAATGGTTTCAACAAAAGCCAACTGGAGCTGGAAATCGGTGAACCTGGAGACTGTGTGAGATAAAGCTACTTTGTCTTAAATGAAGCTCTCAAACATTTTGAGTTTGCTATTCCCTAAAAGCATCTGTTGATGTGAACTACGACTCACAAAGAAAGAGCTTTCAGAAGACCTGCCATCGGGAATTATTAGGTTGTATGAAGATTGAAAGGGAAGTTTCTGGTGGAGCTTAGCTAATCACCTGTCCCCTGAGAGACACATCGCCTGTAAATGGAGAGGTTCTAGCTCTATGGCCGGCCTCTCTAGAAGTGGCCATCCAGCCCAAAGTGCACACCGCCGAATGTTCAATGAGGTTATAAAGAATCCAGGAGTGACTTCTAGAGACTTTTAGGAATCATTGGAACCAGTGAACATTCTGTTTATGAGTATATTACAGGGACTAACACTGACCAGGCATGGTGTCCATGGCAGGACACTGCAGAATACTGCTGTGGTGCTTTTAAAAAGCATTGCTGTGCGCCTGAGGTTTGCCTTAGACCTCCGTGACCCTCCCCAATGCTACGGGGAAATGTTTAATGATAAGCGGCTTTGTGGACATCTTGTCATCTTCGAAGGAAAAATGAATTCTGAAGCTTATCCAGATAACCGCAGGATAATAACAGGGCGTCCGTGCAGAAGCTCAGGAGACGCCGGGCGATGCAGCAGAACAATGATCTTAAACATCAAGTAAACTCAGCACAGAACGGCTTCCAAGAAAACTAATTCTAGCCTTTTAGAATGGCCCAATCAGAGCCCACACTGTAACCCCTTCGAGATGCTGTGGAATGACCTCAGAGAGCGGCCCGCAGCAGATATCCTGAAGGATGAGACTGAGCCAGAGCAGTTCAGTGGGGAACACCGCTCCAAAATCCCTCCTGAAGGACATGCCGGACTAATCTAAGCAACCAGGAAATGCTTGGCTGAGGTTATTTTTGCCACGGGAAGATTAACTTGCCTTTAACCCTTTCAATGCTGAGGATGTGTGGGGAACGTCCTCATTGACTCCTAAGGAAAGATAAGGGTGGAGATGGGGGTTCCTTTGAACCCCAATATCTCCCGACTGTTGGCAGCTAGCAGGGTCATGTTTGGTATAATTGGAAAGGCCAGAGCATGACCTTTCCAATTATACCAAACATGTTTAAAGTAAAGAAAAATAATAAAAAAAAGAAAAATTAGTTTTTTTTTTTAAAGACGTGAAATGGCTCAGCAGTGAAGGGGTTAAATCCAAGGGTTCACTTTCTTTTTCCACAGCATGTGAATTTTTAATGGGATACGTTCCATACATACATGAAATATTATGATGGTGTCTGTGGCCTCAGCACATTGTGTGTGTTGGTACGTGAGACAGATGGACATCATATGACATTTATCACCAATTCATACTGCAAACAATTTCACAATATAATATTTATCAACAAGGGTCACACAGCTTTTCTTTCCGTTGATTGCGATAAGTCACGACACATGATTATGAGTTTAGTATCTCTGCTCTTTATGCGTCACCCGGAAAGTTTAGAGATGCTCCAGCATATGATCATCTCGTCGTCCAGCTGGACAGGAGGACATCACACGCACAGTGAGACATTCGTGATAAGTGTTATCGGCGCCGGCAGCTTCCGGCAACGCTTTGCAACATACAGCTGGGAAATAACCCAAAAAAGGACAAAAAGCCCCCAACTTTATGAAAAACAAAACAGCTGGAGATGACTCAGCCCTAGGAGCTTACAATCTAAATGGGGTCCTGAATGGCAGCTGGCTGAAGTGAGACGGTTGTGTGGAGCCCAAAAAGTGTGAGCTTTTATAACGATCAAGAAATAACAAATAAAATATATATATATGTACCAAATCCTCAGCTGCCCAGCAGACCAAAACTAAAGTGAAGACTCACTCACTGCTTGAGGGACCGGTTTTGAAGTTATGGGGGTCACAAAAAGCCAGTGGATGTAAAGGGGTTGTCACGGTCCACCCCGTGTACCTGTCTTGCACACCTGGATCTTAGAACTTTGCCATGTATCCTCCTTTTCTTGGATTCCGTTCCAGGTTTTACCCAGGCTCTGCACCTTGACCAGGCTCCTGGAGATCCAGCCTGAGTCTTTCTTTTCTAGTCCTGGACTTCCAGCTGAGGCCTATCCGTGTTTAAGCCTCCTTAAAAGGCAGAGAGACCCAGCCAGCAGTGGGTCTGCATTGTTCTCCTTGACTGAGGTCACTTGGTGGTGTGCTAACCTGCTCTTCCAGTGCCAGCTTATCCTACGTATCCAGGACCCATCTGTCTACCCATGGATTACAGTTGTTCATCACCCTCTGACCTTTTTGATCCAGGTACCACTGTCCTCTGTCCAGACTTCTTCTTGGTGGGCCCTGTCTGCAGTCTAGGACTGCACTACCCACAATCCACTGACTCTCCAAGAACTCTCCCTGGACTTTATTGCTATTCCCTTTGTTCTTTTGCCGGCAGTTAAGGACCATTTATGTTTTATTAAAGAATCTGCATTGCGTGATTCCTGCCTGGCCTCCCCTCTGTGTCGCCGCCTGCTGGGCTCATACCAGAACTGCACACGCCTCATGACTGGGGTACAGAGATGGGTTTACTCCCGGCATGTTTGGTTTTCTCACACTTTAAAATCCTGATTATGAAGTGTCCCCCAGACCCGTCAAAACTACATTTTGGCGAGCGTAAGTTGTGCTTTCTCAGGCTGCACTCGCTCTCATCCAGCCTCTGTCTCCAGCTTTATCGAGACCCATCTGGCCAGGGCTTTTCAGATAACTAGGGATTTAATTAACTTGTGCTTTGGATTTGAAGCCCTGGCCAGGGCGAGCTGTGGATTATTCTGGGTTCATCCCATGATCGGCTCTTACAAAGAAATAACTGAGCCGTTTATTCACAAAGCACCCAAATCAAGTTCAATCTCCGCAGACTTTGGCCATTCCATTCTGCCGAAAATTTGATGCATTCACTAGTTATGAATGTTCACCGTATTTCACCAAAAGTGGAGTCGATGAAGCAGATATCGGACTTTGCCAATTTGCGTTGCATTTGCCTCAGCGAATTCCACTGAACTGGGAAAAAAAGCAAGTCTCCTCTTCTCCTAATAGGAGGTAAAATAAATAAGAATGTATCTAAAAAAAATAAATAAATAAGAAAGTTCCTTTAAATAATAATAAAGTCTATTACAAAATAATCAAAATATTTTAATAAAATGACAAATGTATTTCAAGAAATACAGAAAGGTCTTTTAAAAATTAAAAGATTTTCCATTTATTACATTGAAATCTGTTACATTCGCTTGTTTAAACCTGTTGAATTGAAATCAACAATATCAAGTCATTACACTGAAATTGCGACACAATTTGCTTTTATGTGATTAGACAAATCGATTAATCGATTATTTGGCAGACTTATTGTTTTGATCAATCGATTCATCGGATAAAACATATTTTTTTGTTAAAAGGGGCACTGTAAAAATCAACCCTTATTTTTTTCTTCTTACGTATTTTGAATAGCTTTCATACGTACATACGCAAATTGCGTGTCTTGTGTACTTTTCCTTTTTTTTTTTCTTTTAAAGTGTTTATTAATTTTCAGTACAGAGTACAAGTAACAAGCATAAGCAATCAGTAATGTATTACAACAAGAGGGTGTAACGTGGGGGTTTCTGTCCACGTGCAGAATGCTCCCCTTCAAGTCAGTATTTCGCAAAAGTACCGCTTCCAGCCCAGAATGCAGGCAATAACACACAGGAGATCCTTGCAGCTGCAACCCAAAATGGAGACTTGAGTTGATTTACATTTTGCAACTGGCTAAAACACACACACAAGGAAGGTACAGAAACAATGGAAACACACCCATCATTGAAACAATTTCTTAGGAGTCAGATAACAATCATCTGAGTGACATTAGTTGCTGGGGGAAGGGGTAGGGTGTGATGAAAGCATGTTAAAACAAAGGAATCCATTACTTACAGGGGGGTGTATGCTATACAAGACAGGCTAGCAATACAGAGGTCACACTATACAGAGAGAAGGTACACAGAAAACACAAACACCCTGCATCTAGAATTGTAGATACAGGGTGACTTTAACAAAGGAAAGAGCAGGAAAACAATATAAAACATCAGGCTCGCACCTCCCAAATACATTTCTAGGCCCATGTACTTCGAGTCCAAAGTGACACATGTCACAGAGGGTATGAAATAAGTAAAAAATATAACAAGGAAGAGCGAGAGAAAGAGCAAAAAATTATTCAGAAGCAAACGAGGCAGTTGCAGGTACAACATAATAACAGCACTATCTATCAACAGTATTTAAGGCATGGAGTACCCAATGAGCTGAAACGGGGGCCCTGAGAACTCAGACATGGACTCCGACCCTATGATTTCCCACCCGGTGGTGAAACTAACGAGTTCGGGAGATCAGGTATGTATCCCATATGAAGCAGAAGTTCTTGTGTACTTTTCACACACAAGGTACTTGAGCGCCTGGTTAGAGTGATGGATTGATGCTGCATGCACAGCTCAAGCCCATGTCTGCTTTCTTTATGAGCGAATGCTGCTATGATAATGTCAGTGCGCAAAGCGGGGAGAGAAGGTGGGGGCACTCCACACAGCCTGACGATTTTAATAAGTTTAGGTGGTCAGGGTGTGTACAGTGTATTTTTAAAATAATTTCATGGAGAAACTGGTGTGGGGGGGCAGTGATGGGAGGGAGTTTAGTCAAAGGGATGGACCAGAGTGTGAGAGGGAGTTGTATTTGAGTGTGGAAGAGAGTTTTGGTGAAAAGACCAGATCAAAAGGAGGGATGGCAGCTCCGGATTGGAGAAAGGAAGACAGGGAGGGTGGGGTGGTGGTACTTGACTCCATCCAGTAGCCACACCCCAGTGTTTGTGCTATGGTTCTGCTGCTGTTGTAAACTAAATAAAAATAAACTGGTTATGTCTGCTATAACCCTAAACTAAATCATACTGAGCTCTCTAAACAATGTGTGACGTGCACAGACTGATTAATCGACCATCCAATTAATCGATAATCAATAATTAGAATATTGACAACTATTTTCATTAATTGATTAGTCGTTTGCAGCCCTAAAAGTGATGGGTCTCTGTGGGACAATTTTGTTGCCATTGAATTGCAGAGAATTGCACCGCATTCCACCTGTATTTGGTGAATTTACAGCTAAAGGGGTTATTCAGAGAGCCCTGAAACTTCAGTGCTTTATCGTTCACACTTCGGTGAGCTCAGTTCGCCGTCACTGTGGTGAATTCAGCATTCACCGCAGGGTCTCTGAAGTGCACTAAATGGATCCGCCGAACGCTGCCTATAAACCCACTGAATGAATCTGATAAACTGCCAACGCTGCTACAAACTGGCAAACAGACAATCAAACGCAGCTGACGATCCACCGTACAGATCGCAGCCCGCTGAGATGTCGCTGAAAAAAGCCAAACAGCAACAGCTGCCGAAGTGGGGGTTAAAAAACCCTCAATATTTAAAAGGCGCTTAAAACAAACAAAATGCATGGAAATAATAAAATAAGTTCCTATGAATAATAAACAACATTTAAAAAAATGAGAATCAAAAATTTTGAGGAAAATAATCCAGAAAAATGCCTAAAAAATAAACAAGTTAAAATACTTTTTGCTGCAAATAAAAAGAATAAAAGGTTGAATTAAAAAAAAAAGGAAACATTATTTTTTTGACATTGAAATCTATGGGATTTGCCTGTTTAAACCTGGCGAACTGAATCCCTGAACGTTACAGGGTTATTCAAAGAGAGCCAATCTGTCCCCGAAAGGTAATCGAACAGTGAAATTCAGGGTACGGTTACCTTTCCTCTGCATTTGGCTATTCAGAGAGCAGGCAGTTCGTCAAATCTTGGCGAATTGCCTGCACATACGGTGCCTGTTCGAGGGCAGTGAATCCCCATAGCTTTGTTTATTTAGAGAACACAAACCAGCAGTGAAAAGTTGTCGAATTGCACTGTCATTCAGTTGCTTCATTCGACAGGTTTATTCAGGCGAATCCCATAGGCTTCAATGTTAAAAATATTCCCGTTTTAATTCAATATCTAATAAACCGTTTATTATAATTTTCTGCAGTAAAAAGTCTCTTTATTTATAGATTATTTGGCAAACTTTGTTTCCTTTTTTTAAAAAAAAAATTGTCTTTTCTTTTTCCTGTAACACTTCAATGGCCATTCTAGCAAACTAAAACCTCTTGTATTTTGTTGCACATGGAATTATATAGAAACGAGCGCAGATTACATATTTTTTTCCTGTTATGTTTTATACATGAACTATTAATCCTGGCTGTTGCAGCCGCTCTGCTGAGTACAGGCGCGATGCCATTTTTTTCTGTATGAATATTATGTTGTAACACCAGTTCGGCATTTTTGCTGCTGCTCCTTTTCCATGTTTTTGTTTTCAACCCCAAATGGCAAGTGCTTGGTGCGTGTATAAATAAAACCCACCTTTTTTCTGCCTCTCCTTAGCTGAAAAGCAGCAGGAGGGGCTTGGAGTTGCTCAGTAGAGCGGCTTTTGGTTCATTTGGTTAGAACACGCTCTACAAAGAGGTGCCTTGTCGGGGCGATTGAGCTTACGCTTCAATGGCCATTCAAGCAAACTAAAACCTCTTATTGTGTTTTGTCAGACATGGAACGCAGATGACATCTTTTTTATTTTTGAAAAGTTTGTCCTTTTTCTCTAGATATTTCTCTTTTGGTGGCATATTTATATATGGACTATTAGCGTGCGCCAGCCCCGCGCTACAGACTTTAAACAAATAAGTGTATTGCTGGTCTACAGGCGCTGCATCAAAACCACTGAGCGTTTAGTAAAATCCAGGGACCCTGAACAGCAGCACGGGCACGCATGGCTTTGGAATTTAAAGGGACATGAAATCGCCATCATCTCCATGGGCCGGCTGGGCGCACAGTGATGGTGCTATAGAGAGGCGGGGAATCCACTATATCAGGAGTGGCAGGAAAGAGAGCAGCCTTAGAAAGGCTCCTATTGTAACAGGAGCAGGCCAGAAATTAGCCGCCATCTTGTCCTGCAGCAGCCATCTTTAATTGAGCTAAGATATAAGCATTTGCAGGGGCGGACTGACCCATCGGTCCCGCGGGCACTGCCCGCGGGTCAATGGGGGCTCCCAGTTTGCCCTGCCGGTTTCTCAATTCCGCAGCTCTGGATTCAGACTCTCAGTGTCCAAATCCGGAGCTGTCTACACACACAGAGGCAAACTACTCTCTGTGTGCTGTGCTGTCCCTCGTTGACTGAGGCAGAGGGGCTGCGGTGCGCAGCAGCACACGAAGCATACCTCCTCCAGCCTCCCACTTTGAAAGGGGTGCATCAGTGCACTACAGGCAGCGGCAGATGAGGGCAAGCACACGTTCAGAGCCCCAGCCTGCATCCTCTCCACACTGGGAGACAGGAGGAGGACAAAGGACATCTAACAATTTTGCTAAATATATACACTGGATTTATAAAATGTTGTGGATTACGTGTCTGCTCAAACACCCCTGCGTTCACTGTGGGTTATATTGATGTGCGTTATGTGCCTGCTCATACATCCCAGCTTTTACTGAGAGATTTTGGGATACGCTCATACACATTACTGAGGTTTATTGCTGTGGAGCTCTGATACGCTCATACACACCGCACATTACTGTGAGTTTTATTGCTGTGGAGCTCTGTGATAGGCTCATACACACTGCTGTGAGGTTTATTGCTGTGAAGCTCTGTGATACACTCATACACACCGCACATTTCTGTGAGTTTTATTGCTGTGGAGCTCTGTGATACGCTCATACACACCGCACATTACTGTGAGTTTTATTGCTGTGGAGCTCTGTGATAGGCTCATACACACTGCTGTGAGGTTTATTGCTGTGGAGCTCTGTGATACACTCATACACACCGCTCATTGCTGTGAGTTTTATTGCTGTGGAGCTCTGTGATACGCTCATACACACTGATGTGAGGTTTATTGCTGTGGAGCTCTGTGATACGCTCATACACACCGCTCATTGCTGTGAGTTTTATTGCTGTGGAGCTCTGTGATACGCTCATACACACTGCTGTGAGGTTTATTGCTGTGGAGCTCTGTGATACGCTCATACACACTGCTGTGAGTTTTATTGCTGTGGAGCTCTGTGATAGGCTCATACACACTGCTGTGAGTTGTATTGCTGTGGAGCTCTGTGATACGTTCATACACACTGCTCATTGCTGTGAGTTTTATTGCTGTGGAGCTCTGTGATACGCTCATACACACTGCTGTGAGGTTTATTGCTGTGCAGCTCTGTAATGTGCAGTGTGTCAGGATTGTACAGTATCTTTTAAAGTGATTGACAGTTTCCCACAGGGACTTTCTGTGCTGCGGCGCAGCCTTAGCTGCAGTGAGTGGGTGATGGCTGCAGCAGAGTGGTGGCCATCTAAGTCTGGAGGGGTAACAATGGATCCAAGTCTCTGCTGGGTCCAAGTGGATTTTCTTAACAATTTTCAAAATGGTTATTTTAAAGAGTTCATTAACAAGTTTCAGCACAACAAGGTGCATGTGGGTGTTGTGGGGGGGGTTATGGGTGTGGCCTAAGGGGCCTATGATCTTATTGGCCGGGGGCCCTATTAGTGGTCAGTAATTACTAGTTGGTTTAGAGAAGTTTGCTTAGTATTTTTAGATATTTCTGGCATAAACCATTAAAATAGAAAGATCGGCCTGAACGTATAGTGAGTGTCAGATGATTCAGGAACATTTTCACGGCGGGGAAGCTGGAACTGAAACACATGTTCTAATAGGGTCATTGTCTTATCAGTACAGGGAGGGGAGCAGCTTCCAGAGAGGGGCATTGTCTTATCAGTACAGGGAGGGGGAGCAGCTTCCAGAGAGGGTCATTGTCTTATCAGTACAGGGAGGGGAGCAGCTTCCAGAGAGGGGCATTGTCTTATCAGTACAGGGAGGGGGAGCAGCTTCCAGAGAGGGGCATTGTCTTATCAGTACAGGGAGGGGAGCAGCTTCCAGAGAGGGGCATTGTCTTATCAGTAAAGGGAGGGGAGCAGCTTCCAGAGAGGGGCATTGTCTTATCAGTACAGGGAGGGGGAGCAGCTTCCAGAGAGGGGCATTGTCTTATCAGTACAGGGAGGGGAGCAGCTTCCAGAGAGGGGCATTGTCTTATCAGTACAGGGAGGGGGAGCAGCTTCCAGAGAGGGGCATTGTCTTATCGGTACAGGGAGGGGAGCAGCTTCCAGAGAGGGTCATTGTCTTATCAGTAAAGGGAGGGGAGCAGCTTCCAGAGAGGGGCATTGTCTTATCAGTACAGGGAGGGGAGCAGCTTCCAGAGAGGGGCATTGTCTTATCGGTACAGGGAGGGGAGCAGCTTCCAGAGAGGGGCATTGTCTTATCAGTACAGGGAGGGGAGCAGCTTCCAGAGAGGGGCATTGTCTTATCAGTAAAGGGAGGGGAGCAGCTTCCAGAGAGGGGCATTGTCTTATCAGTACAAGGAGAGGAGCAGCTTCCAGAGAGGGGCATTGTCTTATCAGTACAGGGAGGGGGAGCAGCTTCCAGAGAGGGGCATTGTCTTATCAGTAAAGGGAGGGGAGCAGCTTCCAGAGAGGGGCATTGTCTTATCAGTACAGGGAGGGGGAGCAGCTTCCAGAGAGGGGCATTGTCTTATCAGTAAAGGGAGGGGGAGCAGCTTCCAGAGAGGGGCTCGGTAACTGGGACAAGCCGAACTTTATCAATTTGTATGAGAAACTGCTGAAGGTCTGTGTGAAGATGAGGGGGGGGGGAATTAGCCGTGGGCATATGTATAAGAATAGAAATGTGTCTGAGGTCGCTCAGTCTTTGTGATTCAATCCTGGCTGAGACTAAAACGTCAATTAAAGTGCACCTTTCCTCCTATTGACTCGTGTCAGGCCTGTCATTGTCCGCTCCGTGCTGACCTTTCTCCCCATAGAACTAAGTGGATTCTCCCCCTACTCTATGAAGGTAAAGGTACAAGGGGCAGGTGTTACGAGTGACAGGTCCCTTAGAATTGACACTGAGCTGGAGCCGTGTCCTTCCAGCCCCTCTAATCATGTTACAAACGTATCAGGGTCTGACATTCCATCTCCCTGCCTGGCAGAGGATACAGTGACACCGCCATGGAGTATGTATAGCCATAACATCTCATTAGAAACAGGTTCCTCAAAGCGTGCCAGGGAATCTGAATATGATAGACTAAGGGAGGGGGGGGCAGGCTTCCCTATTTACACATAGAAAAGGGGAAACAAATACAAGGATGCTTAAAATTAAAGCACATTCTATTTACTATCCGGTCTATTCACTAAAAGGTGAACCTCCGGAGAAGTGAAACTTATTGGTTAATAATAGCCAAACCAGAACAAGTCTCCCATTTCTCACTTTCCAAACTGACCATTTGGCCTAGATTGTTCTCTGCCAATTCTCCTGGTTTTCACCATTCTCTGAATAATCATGTACCTCAAGTTTGCAAATAGCCTTACCTGTAAATGAGTGCTTCCCTGCAGTGTGCGAGATTCACGTTACACGAAATCACACTAACGGTTATATAGAAAGCACTGAAATGTCGGCGCGCTTTGGCAATTTCATTTTGCCGACCCTGCAGTGAATTCAGTATTCACCGTGGGGTCCCCAGAGAGCGAACTGCAGGGGGGGGGGCTATTCTTTAAATAGTGTTTATAACAAGGCTTGGAAATCTAAATAAAGTGACCCTATGGGAGCGCTCCTACAGAAGAGTTCTCTAGAGTGCTAGAGATGCGGATCACGAATCCGAATCTTCCATCGGTTTATAATTAGGTGGGAAACAAGAAATATTAAATACTAATTTTATCAATATCCACATTAAATACAGGCCTGGGTTATAGCAGCGCAAAGAAATGGGCCGCTTAATGCCCTCTAGTGGTCACCTATGAACACAGCAAGTGGGAAAATACAACCGAGATTAAACCCAAGTGCTGCAAGTTTAGGCAGAGAAACCGGCGAGAGATTTCCTAAAAGTCCAGGGTCAGAAGAATACCCAGATAGTTAAGGCTGGGGTCAGACGAAAGCAGTTTTAACGTGCGTTTAGCCGCACAAAATCACGGCCGTGCTAGCAGCAAATGACGTCCAATGCCGGGTAACACACGAAGTACGGCCGCACGACAGTTCGTCCGCTCAACGCAAGTGGCAAACGAACGCATTTTTTCTAGAACGTCAAACTGCTAGTACGTACGTACAGAGTGCGCTGCGTCCGCTAGCGGCGTGTGTGCGTGATTAGGAGACGTCAGACGCTGCTAATGTCCGGCCAACATAACGTCCAGACGCAAAAAGTGTTTTATTGATGATCCGTACAAAATCACGGACGAAAAGGCGCATCGTATGACCGCTATCGCGTATTCCGTGAAAAAATGCGTCCATTCGTTCGAACGCACTTTTTCACGGACAACGTGAAAATGCGTTCGTCTGACCCTAGCCTAAAGGGTGGAGATTCCCATGGACCAGCGAGACTGCAGCACCTGATACTGGACTCAAGGGGCGGTTTGCAGCAGCAATGCAATGTCAAAACCTTGTATAAATCTGATACAGCGAAATAAACACGTTTATGGGTTCACACAAATTTAGATGTTAAAACTGCATCACCATGGAGTATTGTCAGGTATCCCCCACCCCCTAATATTGGCTCCACAGGGCAGGGGTACCTGGAACATTAAACCCCCTCATCTCTAAAGCCCCTGGCAGGACACATGAACCCCATTAATGTGGGGACACAAAGCAGAATATTCCTATAGGGCTATTCAGAGAGAGGTGAAACCTTGAGAATTGGCAGAAGAGAACAATCTAAAAATTCTAATTTGACCTAGAATTGTCACCTCTCTGAATAACCCGGCCAGTCTGGAGAACCTTCCACCGAGCTTTATGTATATAAAAAGAGGCCATTGTTAGACCCGTGACCGCCCGCTTTCCAGGTTACTTGTATTACACGAGGCTTGACAAAGAGACATTTGTTCCAGAGGTTTTCCACCGAACAGAAGCGGGGATTCCAGTCTCAAAACTGGATCGATGGAACATAAAAGCTCAACAAGAAGCGCTGCAGAAGTTATTCCTAGGATCGCTCGTCTGACCAATCAAGTCATATTCTTGCTGTGCACATGTCTACCTATTACCCAAAACATAAATATGTGCGTCCATAGAGCCCTATTACCCAAAGCATAAATATGTGCCGTCCATAGAGCCCTATTACCCAAAACATAAATATGTGCGTCCATAGAGCCCTATTACCCAAAGCATAAATATGTGCGTCCATAGAGCCCTATTACCCAAAGCATAAATATGTGCCGTCCATAGAGCCCTATTACCTTTATTGCAGTAAAGAGTCTCTTTATTTATAGATTTTTTAGGATATTTTAAGCATTTTTCTGATTTATTTTTTTAACGTTTACTTTTTTTTTCTGTAACAGCCTCTTTATTATCATTCATTGGATCATATGTAAATTTCAGACATTTTCACTCAGTAGTTTCTTTGCAAACAGCGTTTCACTTTTCAATCATTCATACAAACTGTTTTCCTAATTTATTCACTGCCTCTTCTGCGGTCTCGGCTTTTTCCGGCAGCTTCGCTGCGGGTGATCGGCTCCTGTTCGGGTTTTTCCGTGGTTTTCGGCAGGTTAATCCAGATGTTTTTGCGGGTTTTCGGCGTGCATTTGCCAGGTTTTGCGGTTAGTTGTCGGCAGGTTTGCAGTAGCTTTTCCCTGCAATTCGGGGACTCTGTGGTGCTTGCTGAAAACACCGCAGGGTCACTGAAATGGGATCGGCAAAAGGAACCGAATTGAAGAGAACGAGAAGTCACCGAACGTGCACTGACTTTTCGAATCTCTTTGAATTACCCTGTATGTAATAACCAGCACCAGGCTGTGATACAATATGTAACATGATGTAATAACCAGCACCTGCTGTGATACAATATGTAACATGATGTAATAACCAGCACCAGGCTGTGATACAATATGTAACATGATGTAATAATAACCAGCACCAGGCTGTGATACAATATGTAACATGATGTAATAACCAGCACCTGCTGTGATACAATATGTAACATGATGTAATAACCAGCACCAGGCTGTGATACAATATGTAACATGATGTAATAACCAGCACCTGCTGTGATACAATATGTAACATGATGTAATAACCAGCACCAGGCTGTGATACAATATGTAACATGATGTAATAACCAGCACCTGCTGTGATACAATATGTAACATGATGTAATAACCAGCACCAGGCTGTGATACAATATGTAACATGATGTAATAACCAGCACCAGGCTGTGATACAATATGTAACATGATGTAATAACCAGCACCAGGCTGTGATACAATATGTAACATGATGTAATAACCAGCACCAGGCTGTGATACAATATGTAACATGATGTAATAACCAGCACCTGCTGTGATACAATATGTAACATGATGTAATAACCAGCACCTGCTGTGATACAATATGTAACATGATGTAATAACCAGCACCAGGCTGTGATACAATATGTAACATGATGTAATAACCAGCACCAGGCTGTGATACAATATGTAACATGATGTAATAACCAGCACCTGCTGTGATACAATATGTAACATGATGTAATAACCAGCACCTGCTGTGATACAATATGTAACATGATGTAATAACCAGCACCAGGCTGTGATACAATATGTAACATGATGTAATAACCAGCACCAGGCTGTGATACAATATGTAACATGATGTAATAACCAGCACTAGGCTGTGATACAATATGTAACATGATGTAATAACCAGCACCAGGCTGTGATACAATATGTAACATGATGTAATAACCAGCACCAGGCTGTGATACAATATGTAACATGATGTAATAACCAGCACCAGGCTGTGATACAATATGTAACGTGATGTAATAACCAGCACCAGGCTGTGATACAATATGTAACATGATGTAATAACCAGCACTAGGCTGTGATACAATATGTAACATGATGTAATAACCAGCACCAGGCTGTGATACAATATGTAACATGATGTAATAACCAGCACCAGGCTGTGATACAATATGTAACATGATGTAATAACAAGCACCAGGCTGTGATACAATATGTAACATGATGTAATAACCAGCACCTGCTGTGATACAATATGTAACATAATGTAATAACCAGCACCTGCTGTGATACAATATGTAACATGATGTAATAACCAGCACCAGGCTGTGATACAATATGTAACATGATGTAATAACAAGCACCAGGCTGTGATACAATATGTAACATGATGTAATAACCAGCACCAGGCTGTGATACAATATGTAACATGATGTAATAACCAGCACCTGCTGTGATACAATATGTAACATGATGTAATAACCAGCACCAGGCTGTGATACAATATGTAACATGATGTAATAACCAGCACCTGCTGTGATACAATATGTAACATGATGTAATAACCAGCACCAGGCTGTGATACAATATGTAACATGATGTAATAACCAGCACTAGGCTGTGATACAATATGTAACATGATGTAATAACCAGCACCAGGCTGTGATACAATATGTAACATGATGTAATAACCAGCACCTGCTGTGATACAATATGTAACATGATGTAATAACCAGCACCAGGCTGTGATACAATATGTAACATGATGTAATAACCAGCACCAGGCTGTGATACAATATGTAACATGATGTAATAACAAGCACCAGGCTGTGATACAATATGTAACATGATGTAATAACCAGCACCAGGCTGTGATACAATATGTAACATGATGTAATAACCAGCACCTGCTGTGATACAATATGTAACATGATGTAATAACCAGCACCAGGCTGTGATACAATATGTAACGTGATGTAATAACCAGCACCAGGCTGTGATACAATATGTAACATGATGTAATAACCAGCACCTGCTGTGATACAATATGTAACATGATGTAATAACCAGCACCTGCTGTGATACAATATGTAACATTATGTAATAACCAGCACCAGGCTGTGATACAATATGTAACATGATGTAATAACCAGCACCTGCTGTGATACAATTTGTAACATGATGTAATAACCAGCACCAGGCTGTGATACAATATGTAACATGATGTAATAACCAGCACCAGGCTGTGATACAATATGTAACATGATGTAATAACCAGCACCTGCTGTGATACAATATGTAACATGATGTAATAACCAGCACCAGGCTGTGATACAATATGTAACATGATGTAATAACCAGCACCAGGCTGTGATACAATATGTAACATGATGTAATAACCAGCACCAGGCTGTGATACAATATGTAACATGATGTAATAACCAGCACCTGCTGTGATACAATATGTAACATGATGTAATAACCAGCACCAGCTGTGATACAATATGTAACATGATGTAATAACCAGCACCAGGCTGTGATACAATATGTAACATGATGTAATAACCAGCACCAGGCTGTGATACAATATGTAACATGATGTAATAACCAGCACCTGCTGTGATACAATATGTAACATGATGTAATAACCAGCACCTGCTGTGATACAATATGTAACATGATGTAATAACCAGCACCAGGCTGTGATACAATATGTAACATGATGTAATAACCAGCACCAGGCTGTGATACAATATGTAACATGATGTAATAACCAGCACTAGGCTGTGATACAATATGTAACATGATGTAATAACCAGCACCAGGCTGTGATACAATATGTAACATGATGTAATAACCAGCACCAGGCTGTGATACAATATGTAACATGATGTAATAACCAGCACCAGGCTGTGATACAATATGTAACGTGATGTAATAACCAGCACCAGGCTGTGATACAATATGTAACATGATGTAATAACCAGCACTAGGCTGTGATACAATATGTAACATGATGTAATAACCAGCACCAGGCTGTGATACAATATGTAACATGATGTAATAACCAGCACCAGGCTGTGATACAATATGTAACATGATGTAATAACAAGCACCAGGCTGTGATACAATATGTAACATGATGTAATAACCAGCACCTGCTGTGATACAATATGTAACATAATGTAATAACCAGCACCTGCTGTGATACAATATGTAACATGATGTAATAACCAGCACCAGGCTGTGATACAATATGTAACATGATGTAATAACAAGCACCAGGCTGTGATACAATATGTAACATGATGTAATAACCAGCACCAGGCTGTGATACAATATGTAACATGATGTAATAACCAGCACCTGCTGTGATACAATATGTAACATGATGTAATAACCAGCACCAGGCTGTGATACAATATGTAACATGATGTAATAACCAGCACCTGCTGTGATACAATATGTAACATGATGTAATAACCAGCACCAGGCTGTGATACAATATGTAACATGATGTAATAACCAGCACTAGGCTGTGATACAATATGTAACATGATGTAATAACCAGCACCAGGCTGTGATACAATATGTAACATGATGTAATAACCAGCACCTGCTGTGATACAATATGTAACATGATGTAATAACCAGCACCAGGCTGTGATACAATATGTAACATGATGTAATAACCAGCACCAGGCTGTGATACAATATGTAACATGATGTAATAACAAGCACCAGGCTGTGATACAATATGTAACATGATGTAATAACCAGCACCAGGCTGTGATACAATATGTAACATGATGTAATAACCAGCACCTGCTGTGATACAATATGTAACATGATGTAATAACCAGCACCAGGCTGTGATACAATATGTAACGTGATGTAATAACCAGCACCAGGCTGTGATACAATATGTAACGTGATGTAATAACCAGCACCTGCTGTGATACAATATGTAACATGATGTAATAACCAGCACCTGCTGTGATACAATATGTAACATTATGTAATAACCAGCACCAGGCTGTGATACAATATGTAACATGATGTAATAACCAGCACCTGCTGTGATACAATTTGTAACATGATGTAATAACCAGCACCAGGCTGTGATACAATATGTAACATGATGTAATAACCAGCACCAGGCTGTGATACAATATGTAACATGATGTAATAACCAGCACCAGGCTGTGATACAATATGTAACATGATGTAATAACCAGCACCAGGCTGTGATACAATATGTAACATGATGTAATAACCAGCACCAGGCTGTGATACAATATGTAACATGATGTAATAACAAGCACCAGGCTGTGATACAATATGTAACATGATGTAATAACCAGCACTAGGTTGTGATACAATATGTAACATGATGTAATAACCAGCACCAGGCTGTGATACAATATGTAACATGATGTAATAACAAGCACCAGGCTGTGATACAATATGTAACATGATGTAATAACCAGCACTAGGCTGTGATACAATATGTAACATGATGTAATAACCAGCACCAGGCTGTGATACAATATGTAACATGATGTAATAACAAGCACCAGGCTGTGATACAATATGTAACATGACATTATATAATAACCATACATCATGTTATATATTGTATCAGGCTTTAATACAATACATAACATGACATTATCAGGTCTATTCAAAGAAAGGTGAAGCTCAGGAGAGTGACTGGAGAAGTGAAAATTCCAGGTCAACATAGCCAAACCAGAAAAATTCTCCCATTTATCTCACTTTTCAAATCGGCTATTTGGTCTAGATTGTTCTTTTCTCCTGCCTGTTCTCCTGAGTTTCACCTTTCTTTGCATAGATCTGTTAAAGATTTTGCCTCTTTAGCACATTTTACAGGGAATCGCTAAATCCCTGGTGATCCAGAAAATAGTTATAAAGTATTTCCTAGCATTTGGACGGTATCTGGTGCAGACCATACTAATCACTGATGAGTCAGAGTGATATGACGGACTTCAGATGCTGCGGCCCACCGGGAACATTCTTGCCATCCAGTCCTGGGTGGTGTGGAGGGGCCCTTACATTTGTGGCACTTAGAAGCTGCAGAGGGTTTGACAAAGGCCAGAGCTGCCCTAGATACAATGTATAATCTATACTATAATACAGTAAGCCTTGGCGTGTCCGTCGCCAAAAAAGCCTACTGCGCATGCGCGCAACCAGCGGTGGTTGGCTGCGCGCGCATGCAACTGCAGTGGCACGCGCCAGCTGTGCGCGTTCCACACGCTGGATCCGCCAGCAGCCTCTACACGTCGGCTGTGCGCCCATCCAGGAGAACAGGATGCACACGCAGCAGCCGGATAGAGGCTGTGCGCGCCTCCTGTAGGGCCGGATGCACTTGCAGCAGACGGCTATAGGCTGTGCAAGCATCCAGTAGACCAGGATGCGTGCGTAGCCTATCGCCGTCTGCTGCGAGCGCATCCGGCCCCCAGACAAGCCCCATTAGAAGGACACCCCACCCGGAGAACGTACCCCGGGTGCCGGGCCCCACTATCACCCACCCCACAGGGCATCCCACCATATGATGCCCCCCTCATTCCCTATACCCATGTGAGCTGGGGGCAATATATCCATGTGAGCTGGGGGCAATATATCCATGTGAGCTGGGAGCAAATATACCTATATGAGCTATGGACAATTATACCCATGTAAGCAGGGGACAATTATACCCTTGTGAGCTGGGGGCAAATATACCCATGTGAGCTGGGGGCAATATATCCATGTGAGCTGGGGGCAAATATACCCATGTGAGCTGGGGGCAAATATACCCATGCAAGCTGGGGGCAAATATACCCATGTGAGCAGGGGACAATTATACCCATGCAAGCTGGGGGCAAATATACCCATGTGAGCTGGGGGCAAATATACCCATATGAGCTGGGGGCAATTATAGCCACGTGAGCTGGGGGCAATTATACCCATGTGAGCTGGGGGAAAATATACCCATGTGAGCTGGGGGAAAATATACCTATGAGGGCTGGGGGCAATATATATATCCATGTGAGCTGCTTTCATTTCGGCGAACATTCATGCACACCTCACTTAACAATAGACTGCCCTCTGGGTAGGCTTTCCACCTATTATCACATGATGTAATAACAGCACTATACTGTGATATAAATAGTGTTACCAGGTCAGCCATGTTTTTCTGGACACATATTGCTATTTCATGCAGAGGGGGAGCACAGGCGGAAGTGCTGCCCTGCAACATGTATAATTCATATGCTGCAGGAAGGAAATCAAGGCAGGTCACTGGGATTTCTCATTGATTTCTTACCTGCAGCATATGGATTATACATGCTGCGGGGTGGCATTTTTCATGCACTGCCCATCAGCATTATATGTGTCCAGGGAAATATGACCGAACTGGCAACCTTAGATATAATATGTGATGTCAGATCATGTACTATCCATCAGCAGGCTGTGATATATCGCACCAGGCTGTGATCTAATATATAAAAAATCATGTAATAATCTGCTCCAGCCAGTCACAGCTAAATCTGTATTTTGGTCCTCTTGGGCAGCTTGTTTGTGTGTCATGTGATCTTTCTCAGCAAATCACAGGGATCACATGACCAAAGAGGAAGTGGAGGTGTGCAGCATGGCAGGCAGTGAGTGTGATGGGACTGTGGGAAAGGGAAATACCGACACAGAAAGGGTTAAACTGAAATAGCCCCCCCCCCCATTTCCACATTGAATCATAAGGTAGAGTTTTACACCTTGCATGGGGGGGGATTTATGTTATGAACACATGTCTTATGGTTTTAATAAGTGAATTTATCACACTGGAGGGCTGAGTGGTTTTATATTGCGCTTTAACATGTAATATTCACTGAGCCATGATGTACACGTGTCATATGGTGGGATTATATCACTTCATTTCAGGCGCGCTGTGCGCTGCGGGGGGGGGGCGGCACTTGAAATTTATGTCATCACTCGCCGGCACCATGACGTCAGCGCACTGGGAGGGGTATAAAGGGACAGTCTGGCTTTGCTGTGGAGATCCCAAGACGTGAGGGGGACGTCATCCACACAGCCTGCGCACCAAGAATGGCCCCACATGTCATCCGCAGCTAAAGGGTTAAAATTTGATAAATCTTTAAATGTGTTGCGGTGTTTGTATCAGTTTCTCCAGCTTTGACATATTAGTCTGATTATTACACACTGTGCAGGGTCCCCTCTCCTGCTGTGTGTGTGTTGAACCTGTATGTGTATTTGTTATTCTGTCTCCCATTGTACAGCGCTACAGAACTTGTTAGCGCTTTGTAAGAACCTGTAACTGGTAGGAGGATTGATCCAGTTGATCCTCGTTGCGCCAGTGTGGTGTTTCAGGCACGGAATGTGTTAACAAATGTGGAAGGACTGGCCACCAATAAACCGCGTTGGCTCCCATTCTGCTTCTCCTGCCCCGCAATTGCACCGAGCTCCGGGAGCACAAGATGCCGCGTGTCACCGCGCTCACGTCATGATGGCGAGTGGCTTTATTATATAGGATTCAAACATACAGGAGTCCACGCAAGTGTTTGCCGTGGACCAATCAAAGTACAGTAACGGGTAATAAGATATAATAAAGTGTCTGTCGTTCCTTCATATAGGCCAAGAATGACATGACATGACAGGGATGTCTCCTGCCGCACCATGACTCCTGCCGCACCATGACGCCTGCCGCACCATGACGCCTGCCGCACCATGACTCCTGCCGCACCATGACTCCTGCCGCACGATGTCTCCTGCCGCACGATGTCTCCTGCCGCACGATGTCTCCTGCCGCACGATGAGCTGAAAAGTCACCTCTCTGCTTCTAGAAAATCCATGTTTGAATAAAAGTTACCGATTAACCCTTAATTGGTTACAAACAGAACTTTAAATGTTCTTAACCAGGTGATTATTTTCTATTGATCTTTTTTCATTTGCTCATTTACAGAGAACGGACCCAAAGAAACACCGAACCTGTAACCCCGGCAACAGATCCCTCTGCTACAATATCTGCAACGTGGCCGAACCTCGTAACATCTGGAAAGAGTAATGCTCCGGAGCTGTGATTTCCCGCATGCGTTTCCTGCAGCAGAGCTGGAGTTATCTCTATCCATTCTTCAGGAATCACAAACAAAGCAGGTGCACCTCAAACCTTCACCTGTCTCGTTACAAGGATATGGACCAGCGGTGAAGACCGTACCCTGTCACGGGGCTTGGTGAGTCCAGAGAGGGAAGTGACGGCCGGGAGAGTTTCTTTTATTCTGTACAAATCTGCATTTTAATTTGTTAATCAGGTTTCTCAGGATGTGTCGTTGACTCGTCAATTTGCTGAGCCCTGCCCCGTGGCACGTCGGGCGCCATGCTGTCACTGTATTATTGATTTGCTGAGCCCTGCCCCGTGGCACATCGGGCGCCATGCTGTCACTGTATTATTGATTTGCTGAGCCCTGCCCCGTGGCGCAGCGGCGCCATGCTGTCACTGTATTATTGATTTGCTGAGCCCTGCCCCGTGGCACATCGAGCGCCATGCTGTCACTGTATTATTGATTTGCTGAGCCCTGCCCCGTGGCACATCGAGCGCCATGCTGTCACTGTATTATTGATTTGCTGAGCCCTGCCCCGTGGCAAGTGTTTGGTGTGTGTATAAATAAAACCCACCATCTCTGCCTCTCCTTGGCTGAAAAGCAGCAGGAGGGGCTTGGAGCTGCTCAGTAGAGCGGCCTTTTGGTACAATTGTTAGGTACCCACTCTAAAGAGGTGCCGTGAAGTGGCGAGTGGGCTTACGTTGCAATGGCCATTGAAACAAACAAAAACCTCAGTTTTGTTGTACATGGAACACATAGAAACGAGCGCAGATGACACTTTTTTTCCTTGTTATGTTTTATACATTAACTGGGCTCTTACTCCTGGCAGTTGCTGCCGCTCCGGTGAGTATGGGCGCGAGGCCATTTTTTCTGTATTTATGTATGTCATGCTTGTAACACCAGTCCGTCGTTCTGCAGCTGTTCCTCTTTCCATGTTTTTGTTTTTAATCCCAAATGGGAAGTGTTTGGTGCGTGTATAAATAAAACCCACCATCTTTGCCTCTCCTTGGCTGAAAAGCAGCAGGAGGGGCTTGGAGCTGCTCAGTAGAGCGGCCTTTTGGTTACAATTGTTAGGTACTCACTCTGTAAAGAGGTGCCGTGAAGTGGCGAGTGGGCTTACGTTGCAATGGCCATTGAAACAAACAAAAACCTCAGTTTTGTTGTACATGGAACACTTAGAAACAAGCACAGGTGACACTTTTTTTACCATGCTGTCATTATTGATTTGCTGAGCCCTGCCCCGTGGCACATCGTGCACCATGCTGTCACTGTATTATTAATTTGCTGAGCCCTGCCCCGTGGCACATCGTGCACCATGCTGTCACTGCATTATTGATTTTAATAATAAATTAATTTAAAAAAAAAACATGTTTTTTTGTGTGTGTTGTTTTTAATAATGCAGCAATATTGTTCACATTTCAATTATAATGTAAACAATGATGCTGCACTAATGATTTTTTTCTATGGTGTACGTTTGTAATTCCCCCCAAAAAATGAAACAAGTCCACATTTCTAATTTTTGTACAAGCGCAGCTCATAGAAAATATAACTGCAAACGTTCATATGATAAAATGTGGAAAAAAAAAACACTTTACACGCTGCAGATGATTAAAAATTCAATTTTTATTGCATTTTTGTCATAATATATAGTCGGGATATGACGTATACATATAAAAATTATATATTATGAATCTGTGGAGTCTGCCGGAAAGAACGATATATAATATGTCTGGGTCGTATAAGAAAATGTGGCTTCAAATCGTGTTTAAACATGATGAGGGAAAACGGTAAAAATGAGCTCAGCACACAGCGGTGAAATGGCTCAGCAGTGAAAGGGTTAACATCTGTGCTTTTCTTTGCCCTGTTGTCACTTTCACTGCTGACAGAGACACACACACAACATACCTCATATATAAATACATACACCAGGGCTGGATATATTTACATTAAATGTAGGAGACAGGATGGAAACATTGAAGCCACTAGATGCCAAAGACTGCTTTTAGATTGGTGTAAAATAAACTGGAAATTTAGGAGCCGGGAGTAAAATTCTAGGAGCCAGTGGCTACCAGACTCCTGTCTTTGTCAAACCCTGTTATAAGTTATCTAATGTTGCAGTGTTGCTGTGCCCTTGTGTTGCCTGGCTATTCCTTTTTAACCTTTTTAAGCCTGGAAACCAGTGAATCTGGATATTAACCTGTATCTGACGTGTGTATGCTATCTGACGTGTCTATACTATCTGCACTGGTGTATTTTGGCCTAGGCCAACAAGGCCCAGGCCTAGGGCGGCACTCTCCAGGGGGCGGCGGCCCGCTGGGTGGCCCCACCCCTAAAAAAAAAAAAAAATTTTTTTTTTTTTTTTTTTTACTTTTGCAAACTATTTTACCAGGAAGGAAACATTGAGATGTCACTAATTTTCAAGTATGTCCTGGGTAGGCAAGGCCTAGGCTTTCACTTTCCAGGGGGCAACAAAAAACCTCACCACTAATTGGGTTACTCACAGAGCACCGAAATGACGCCAACATTTTGGTGTTCTGTAGTTCCCTGCACTTCGGGGAATAAAATTTCCCAACCCTGCAGTGAATTCACCATTCACCGCAGGGTCCCCAAAGTGCATGGAGTCGGCCGCTGTATGCTGCCACCGCAACCCATGGCCTGCTGTTTTAAAAAGAACTACTGAACGAAAATGTCTGGACTTTACATATAAGATCCTATGATTGATAATAAAAAGTTCTGTTACAGAAAAAGGAGAACCGCTATTAAAAGAAAGGGGGGAATTTAGCCCAAAAAATTCTGAAAAATCACTAAAAGGTACAAAAAAAAATCAATAAATAAATAAAGACTTTTTACTGCAGATTAAAATAATAATAAATGGTTTATTAGATATTGCATAAAAAACGGGAATATTTTTAACATTGAAACCTATGGGGTTCGCCTGAATAAACCTGCTGATTGAAACCACCGAACATCAGGACATTTCACTGACATTTCTCTGCTGTTTGGTGTTCTCTGAATAGATTAACCATTACTTCTCTATGGGGATTTGCACTGCCTTCAAACAGCACTGTACTTGCTGGCAGTTCGCCAAACTTGTGTGTGAGCATATCACCAGAGCAGTGGTGTACTTAGAGGAGTGGCGGAGGGCGGGCCGCCCCAGGTACCAGTGATTATTAGGTCATTAGGGGGTACTAGGAGGTGCCACTGTCACTATGTGTCAGCTTTGAGCTGTGCTCTCAAACAACGAGCAGCGGAGCATGACGTTTGCATACGGAATAAAATCGAATAGAATAAAAATCCCCCTCTCCTCCCTCCATAGCTCCTCCCCTGCCTCGCAGCAGCTCTAGGAGAGGGGAGGGGGATGTGATTTGTGTCCAGAGAGAGATGACCGTAAACGGCAGGTAAGGGGGGGGGGGTTTCAGCAGAATATGAAGCCCTGTCTGCTTACTGCTGTTTAAAGTGGACCTTTCCTTAACCAGCACTGCAGTGATAGAAATTTGTCATTGAGCTGCCTGGCTCCTGGTGAGGCTGCTTGCGCGCAGGTCACACTTGGTCCGGCCAGTCAGGTGGTACTGAGTCTCAGTACCACCTGACTGGCTGAACCACGTGACACGCATGCACGCAGCTGCGCGCCCTTTCGTTAACATGGACTGTCACTCTATTCTGGACTGAACACCCACCGGGAAGGGAATCAAAGCCACGGTGCACCCTCTGGCAGTGGCACCCCACTGCTGACAAGATGGCTCCACGCACAGGCACAGCCGTGATCCTAACGTGGCCTGGAGGGACCTCCTGCTGAGTCTGTACACAGTCCCTGCTGACTCTGCACACAGCCCTACCGCGGACAGAGGCCGGTAAATGTAGAATAAATAATTGCTGTGTGCTCATATACACTCGGTTTGCTGGGAGTTTTACTGCAGTGGATTCTGATGCACTCATACACACCACACATTGCATTGCTGGGAGTTTTATTGCTGTGGATTCTGTTACGCTGACACACACCACACATTGCATTGCTGGGAGTTTTATTGCTGTGGATTCTGTTACGCTGACACACACCACACATTGCATTGCTGGGAGTTTTATTGCAGTGGATTCTGATGCACTCATACACACCGCACATTGCATTGCTGTGAGTTTTATTGCTGTGAATTCTGATGCACTCATACACACCGCACATTGCATTGCTGGGTGTTTTATTGCTGTGGATTCTGTGATACACACTGCATATTACTGTGAGTTTTATTGCTGTGCAGTTCTGTGATATGCTCATACACACTGCACATTTCTGTGGGTTTTATTGCTTTGCAGCTCTGATATGCTCATACACAGTGCCCATTTCTGTGGGTTTTATTGCTATGCAGCTCTGTGATACGCTCATATGCAGTGCACGTTTCTGTGGATTTTATTGTTCCACCAATTAGAGCGGCTGTGATCCCGTTTACTTGACATGCGTGGCTGTTCTTTGTAAAAATACTTGAATTTAAACATTTCATAATTTTCTTTATCTCAATAGATACATTTGAAATGGTATACAAAATATACAAGTAGGCACTTGGTATCCACTTTTAATATAAAGAGAGGAAAAGGTGGAGCTTAAAGAGGAAGGGTGGGGATTAACCAGGAAGAGGTGTGGCCTTGACAGGAAGGGGTGCGTCAAATTTAAATTAGGGGTGCACGAGTTTAGTCAGGCCTAGGGCAGCACAAAACCTAAATACACTACTGACTATCTGACGTGTCTATACTATCTGACGTGTCTATACTATCTGACGTGTCTATGCTATCTGACGTGTCTATGCTATCTGACGTGTCTATGCTATCTGACGTGTCTATGCTATCTGACGTGTCTATGCTATCTGACGTGTCTGTGCTATCTGACGTGTCTATACTATCTGACGTGTCTATGCTATCTGACGTGTCTATGCTATCTGACGTGTCTATGCTATCTGACGTGTCTATGCTATCTGACGTGTCTATGCTATCTGGCGTGTCTATGCTATCTGGCGTGTCTATGCTATCTGGCGTGTCTATGCTATCTGGCGTGTCTATGCTATCTGGCGTGTCTATGCTATCTGGCGTGTCTATGCTATCTGGCGTGTCTATGCTATCTGGCGTGTCTATGCTATCTGGCGTGTCTATGCTATCTGGCGTGTCTATGCTATCTGGCGTGTCTATGCTATCTGGCGTGTCTATACTATCTGGCGTGTGATGTATTCTGCTTCCTCTTTTGGGGGAGTTGAAGAAGGGCTAGCACTCTATCCTTTTTACACAGAGTGAACTACAATTAGAGCAACTTTTAAACCCTGTATCCATTTATCTGACCTCCGTAAATAAATATAGTGCAGGGTTTATATGCTCGGTGATCACCGCTTCTTTCGGCCTCTGTGTCTAAGTTATTTTTCTCTCGGTTAGTATTTGTAGGCGCGGTTGTCCTGCTCTCTGGGCCAGGCTGGTGTAATGCTGAGGGCTCGGCCTGCTGCTCTGCTTGAAAAATCAATGCTTACCTTAGAAACTCGAGTATAGCTCGACCCGAATATAATGCGATGGATAGAGAATTATTGTGTAGATGAGAGAATACTCAAGACTCGAATATAACACGAGGAGCAAAATTATAGAAATATAATGTGCCGTTAAATAATTAAAATTCTTCGAGCTTCTCTTAAAACAATCAGGATACCCCTCAGGTCAAGCAAGGGTCAGGCAAGGGTGCTCTGCTCTAGAATGATTGTTGCTAAGTATGAATCCGCCGGCCACCCGTCTTCTTTGCTTGCGCTAAGATGGCCAGCAGAGAGAGGTGACAAAAGTAGCAAATCATTCACTGATAGCCAGCATGCCGGGAGCTGTCGTTTTCTCACCTCCGGCTCCAGCAAGCAGGCTCAAGCACCACATAGTGGAGTGAGGGTGCATGCTCAGTTTTAAACCGATCTTGAATGATTGGCTTAATCCGAGCGTGCCCTCTGACCGTGATGGATCTGGGAGTTCCTGAAGTGTTTGTGGACGTCAGGGAGCCCACATTCAATTCGGGAAGACCACCTGAACTTCTGGGAGACTTGGGATCCCTGAGCAAGTCAAGTTTTTTTTTTTCACACGCGATGCAGATGTCTCGAATATAATGCGACCGTTCCAAATTTAAGGTAAATTTTTGTCACCAAAATCTTGCGGTATACTCAAGTATCTACAGTTGTAGTAGTTGCCCGCATGCTTTTATTTGCCAGGAAGTCGCGAGTGGCCGCCTGCGTCTGTACTTGAACGTGGCTCTGGGACTTAAGGCTACACTCCTGTGAGATGTCACACAGTTGTGTATGATGTACATAGCTGCAATCAACTGCTCTACTTGAAAAAACAACTGCTTTGTTTATATTCCACCCCAGCTGCCCAAATATAAAGAATTTTTTTTTTTAAATAAATGACGTGTAATTATTTTTTTTATGTGAATCAGTCTGGGATAAATCCATTTTTCTTCCTAAATTTTTTCCCAGATTACATTTGGAGTTTAAAAACTGATAGCAGATGACAAGATATTAAAACACCATGATAGCGATTCCTCATTGTGATGGTCACTCTGGTTCTTGTCCATGACCTGAACTGATTAAATAAATGCCTCAAAATATGCAGGAAATGTCTCCTCCAAATGACCCTTCTGGTGATCCCTTATGATACAGGCAATAAGGATACAACCTTCAGCGCTATATAAAAGCAGCAGCACAACCACCACCCAGATATTAACCTTTATCCACCTTGCTGTCTGCATTTCTAAAAAGCCATAATTATCAGATTTTTTTATGGATACAAACGATACAGAAACAAATGTAATTTTAATTATTTATTTTTTAAAAAGTTAAAAAACATGTCCAAAAGATGCCTTCCATCGACTCCAGAGGAAGGCGAAAAACCTTGGACATTCTTCTAGCAAGATGTCCAAGGAAAAAAATCCTTCCTGACCCCATGTTAAGGCGCTCAGCTATACAGAAAACCTGTCTGGCCCTGGAGCGATATTTAAAAATGAAAGAATCTTTTGGACAAGTATAATAAATAATGTTTTGTCTCTGTTTTGATCTTTGTCTTGGTCTTTGCTTTGGTATTTGGCTTGACCTTTTGTATTGGTCTTTGCTTTGCCTTTGTCTTGATCTTTGCCTACCTTTTTGTTTTTGGTCTTTTCCTTTTGTCTTGGTCGTTGCTTTGGTCTTTGCCTTGGTCTTTGTCTTGGTCTTGGTCTTTGGCTTGGCCTTTGTCTTGGTCTTTGCTTTGGTCTTTGGCTTGGCATTTGTCTTGGTCTTTGATTTGGTCTTTGCCTTACCTTTGTCTTGGTGTCTGGTTCCTGCTTTGGTCTTTGTCTTGGTCCTTGCTTTGGTCTTTGCCTTACCTTTATCTTGATCTTTGTCTTGGTCTTAGCTTTGGCTTTGCCTTGGTCTTTGGCTTTATCTTTGCTTGGTCTTTGCCTTACCTTTTTCTTAATCTTTGCTTTGGTCTTAGCCTTAACGTTTGTCCTGGTCTTTGCTTTGGCATTTGGCGTGACCTTTTGTCTTGGTCTTTGCTTTGGCTTTGCCTTTGTCTTGGTCTTTGCCTACCTTTGTCTTTGGTCTTTGTTTTGCCCTACCTTTGCCTTGGTCTTTGCCCTACCTTTTGTCTTGATGTTTGGCTTGGCTTTTGTCTTGGTCTTTGCCTTACCTTTGTCTTGGTTTTTGTGTTACCTTTGTCTTGGCCTTTGTCTTTGGTCTTTGTCTTAGTATTTGCCTTACCTTTTGTTTTGGTCTTTGCTTTGATATTTGCTTTACCTTTGTCTTTGCTTTGGCTTTGTCTTGGTCTGTGGCTTGTCATTCACCTTACCTTTGTCTTGGTCTTTGCCTTACCTTTGTCTTGGCCTTTGCTTTGGTCTTTGACTTACTTTGTCTTTGGTCATTCTCTTGGTCTTTGCTTTGGTCTTTGCCTTACCTTTGTCTTGGTCTTTGCTTTAGTTGTTGACTTGGCTTTGCCTTGGTCTTTGCCTTACCTTTGGCTTGGCATTTGTATTGGTCTTTGTCTTGGTCTTTGTCTTGGCCTTTGCTTTGGTCTGTGTCTTGGTCTTTGCCTTACCTTTGTCTTGGCATTTGCTTTGGTCTTTGGCTTGGTCTTTGCTTTGGTCTTTGGCTTGAACCTTGCCTTACCTTTGTCTTGGTCTCTGGTTTTTGCTTTGTCTTGGTCTTTGCCTTGGTCTTTGGCCTTACCTTTGTCTTTGGTTTGGTCTTTGTCTTTGGTTTGGTCTTTGTCTTTGACTTACCTTTGTCCTGGTCTTTGCCTTACCTTTGTCTTGGCCTTTGCTTTGGTATTTGCCTTGGTCTTTGACTTACTTTGGTCTTTGTCTTTGACTTTGCTTTGGTCTTGGCTTGGCCTTTGTATTGGTCTTTACTTTGGTCATTGTCTTGGCTTTTTGGTCTTTGCCTTACCTTTTGGCTTGGCATTTGTCTTGGTCTTTGCTTTGGTCTGTGTCTTGGCCTTTGCCTTACCTTTGTCGTAGTCTTTGCCTTGGTCTTTGCTTTGGTCTTTGACTTACCTTAGGCTTTGGTCTTTGTCTTGGTCTTACCTTTGTCTTGGCCTTTACTTTGATCATTGTCTTGGCTTTGCCTTGGTCTTTGGCTTGACCTTTTGCTTGAACTTTGCCTTACCTTTTGTCTTGGTCTTTGCCTTGTCCTTTGTCTTGGTCTTTGCTTTGGTCATTGTCTTGGCTTTGCCTTGGTCTTTGTTTTGGTCTTTGGCTTGATCTTTTGCTTGAACTTTGCCTTACCTTTGTCTTGGTCTCTGTTTTTTGCTTTGGTCTTTGACTTACCTTTTGTCTTAGCCTTACCTTTGCTTTGGTCTTTGTCTTTTGCCTTACCTTTGGTCTTTGTCTTTTGCCTTACCTTTGGTCTTTGGCTTGGTCTTTGCTTTGGTCATTGTCTTGGCTTTGCCTTGGTCTTTGTTTTGGTCTTTGGCTTGACCTTTTGCTTGAACTTTGCCTTACCTTTGTCTTGGTCTCTGTTTTTTGCTTTGGTCTTTGACTTACCTTTTGTCTTAGCCTTACCTTTGCTTTGGTCTTTGTCTTTTGCCTTACCTTTGGTCTTTGGCTTGGTCTTTGCTTTGGTCATTGTCTTGGCTTTGCCTTGGTCTTTGTTTTGGTCTTTGGCTTGACCTTTTGCTTGAACTTTGCCTTACCTTTGTATTGGTCTTTGCTTTTTTTCTTTGTCTTGGCCTTTGCTTTGGTCTTTGGCTTGGCCTTTGTCTTGGTGTTTGCTTTGGTCATTGTCTTGGCTTTGCCTTGGTCTTTGTCTTTTGCCTTACCTTTGTCTTTGGTCTTTGCTTTGGTCTTTGACTTATCTTTGTCTTGGTCTTTGCTCTGGTCTTTGCCTTACCTTTTTCTTGGCCTTTGCTTTGGTCTTTGTCTTGGTCTTTGACTTGCTTTGGTCTTGGTCTTTGCTTTGGTCATTGTCTTGGCTTTGCCTTGGTCTTTGCTTTGGTCATTGTCTTGGCTTTGCCTTGGTCTTTGCTTTGGTCATTGTCTTGGCTTGGCCTTGGTCTTTGTTTTGGTCTTTGGCTTGACCTTTTGCTTGAACTTTGCCTTACCTTTGTCTTGGTCTCTGTTTTTTGCTTTGGTCTTTGTCTTTGCTTTGGTCTTTGACTTACCTTTGTCTTAGCCTTACCTTTGCTTTGATCTTTGCTCTGGTCTTTGCCTTACCTTTGTCTTTGCTCTGGGCTTTGCCTTACCTTTGTCTTCGTCTTTGTCTTTGCTTTGGTCTTTGGCTTGGCCTTTGTCTTGGCCTTTATCTTTGCCTTGGTCTTTGACTTACCTTTGTCTTAGCCTTACCTTTGCTTTGGTCTTTGCTCTGGTCTTTGCCTTACTTTTGTCTTGGTCTTTCTCTTGTTCATTGCCTTACCTTTGTCTTTGCTTTGGTCTTTGTTTTGGTCTTTGGCTTGACCTTTTGCTTGAATTTTGCCTTACCTTTGTCTTGGTCTCTGGTTTTTGCTTTGGTCTTTGTCTTAACTTTGTCTTGGCCTTTGCTTTTTTGCTTTGGTCTTTGACTTACCTTTGTCTTTGGTCTTTGCCTTTGGTCTTTGTCTTGGCCTTTGCTTTGGCTTGGCCTTGGTCTTTGCTTTGGTCATTGTCTTGGCTTTGCCTTGGTCTTTGTTTTTGGTCTTTTGGCTTGACCTTTTGCTTGAACTTTGCCTTACCTTTGTCTTTGGTCTTTGCTTTGGTCTTTGCCTTACCTTGTCTTGGCCTTTGCTTTGGTCTTTGCCTTGGTCTTTGACGTACCTTTTGTCTTTGGTGTTTCTCTTGGTATTTGCCTTACCTTCGTTTTGGTCTATGCTTTG